>OY998117.1:40876786-41476786 GCA_963921985.1 Agrilus biguttatus | reverse complement strand
TTCTGTACAACAATTCATAACTAACATTACTACGTGTAATTCTGCAATTTTGGGCTATTAGTGCCTCTTCATTAATTGATTGGCGATCTCACTCATGGTGTCAGTCAATTCATTGCGTCTATTTGCTGGCATCATCTTTTCCTATAATAAATTAATGTTAAAATGCGTTTACTATTTATTCACGATCGTAACCATTGATGTTACATGAATAAAAAGTACAAATCGATAGTAGGGCTTTGGTGAAAGCGACACTAATTTACTAAAACATTATTCGACTTGGTCGACACCCGTCAATCCATTCCGTCCGATCGTGATAACTCTTTAGGATCAATGACATTTCACTAAAATGTTTGTTTATTTATAAGAAAACATCCTTACAAGGTTCTCTTGATTAACATTCACGTCCTACAGGTACCACATTCAATTTGTAATTTGTTATAGTCGAATGGTTATTAGAATTTATTATAATATAAAGCTGTGTCCCATTGATCCTCTTTAATTTTTTGACGGACAAGGTTTATTGAACTATAAAAATAATTTTCAAGAAAAGGATACTAAATTAAAATATGCAATGCGTTCAGGTTTCAAAAATGGACACAAAATTTAAATAATTAAACGAATAAGTAAATCATTGAATGTTGAGAAGTTGGTTAGAGAGAAATAAAAAGTTTTGACAGTAATGTAAATACTACAGTTTCTTGAATAATTTGAATAAGAATTAAACTTTGAAATACAAATTTAGTAAGGGAGAACTAATTATTTTGATTATATTCTCTGGAAGACTGTTTGTGTTTATGTTATTTATTAATGAATATACATTCTATTGTATTTAGTTTGTTTCATTCATTAATTCAAATTTTATAAAACTTTTAGAACCATCGTTAAAATTGTAGGAGATTCACAGGAAAGGAAGGATTTCATTTATGCTTGGGAATCCATGTTGCAATTTCCACATTTAAATTTCGATCCTTTATAAGTTGGGTAGGATAATTATTCTCTCTCGACTTATAGTTCCATATGAAGAAGCCAGTGTACAGCGAAACAACCTTATTATAATAAATCTCAGAATTTGAACAAGTAATACTTTAAATTCTCTCAATTTAAGACCGGTTTCGACCTATCGGGTCTCATCAGGTGGGCGCTGGCAGAAAGGCCCTTACAGGCTATATTATAAATATAAATATAAATATGGAATCAACAGAAACAAATACTGCGAATGCTAATACCCCTACCGGTCGTGGGATATGGCTTTCGGTTCGTCGTGCCTACTTGGTAGGACGCGTTCCAAATGTGAGATCTTTGATCTTAATATTTAGACGAATAAGGATTTTAATTCCTCCTTTTTTGAATATGTTATATTTTCGTCTAGGAGTCCATCTGAATCAACAATGTAATTCAAAGCCGGTAGGGGTATTAACCCTCGGAGTAGTTGTTTCTGTTGATTCCATATTTATAAGTATTTCTTTTAGGGTCTCCTGACTCCGTCAAGATCCTTCGTCTGTATCCGCCTCTGAGACCCAATTTACAATAATATCCCCAAGGTATCCAGGCTTCTATCCCGTGCCAATGTCCGCTTGATTATCTCTCAAGAACAGAATTAATATACGCGTGTAATTTGTTTTCCTGCTCAACCGTGTTCCGTTATTAGCTCTGTTTGTTGTAGTTCAGGCTTTAAAATGTTTATTAAAGGATATCGTATCAATTTTTACAATTCGCCAAAGGAATGTGTTATAAATTACGATTATAATCAAGACAACGAGAACAAATGCGGAATCGTTTATATAAGTACCTATATACTACTGCTAGTAGATATACATATACATAAAAACATTTTATCCTTTATCGTTATAAGAATAAAAAATGTGTGATGACAGGCGGTAATGGCAAGCAGCTGCTGTATCGTTAAAATATTTACATATTAGTTAGACATTTGTATGTAAGTGTACCAGGGTACTTCCTGAAGCAAAGGGAGAAATTGCTGAATAGGATTAGCATGTTTGGCAGATAAATTCTTTAAAAGTCATAAGTCAGGTGTTATATTTAACAGGAAACCTGAGATATGGAAATATCTATGCATCTTCGATATATCGTACATGTCTATAATAAGAGACGATCTTAGAATAAAACACGAAACTAAGATTTATATAATTATAATTTTAAAATTAAAGGATGTTTCATAATAGTAGAAACTACGAAACTAAGAGGTTGTGCAAATAACGTGATGTTTCATCAATCTATTTTGACTTCCCCAGCGACATGACCTTGCTTTCCTGGGCATTTGCTTGTGACCTGAAGAATGTACAGAAATAGACAAAACAAATTGACAAACGTGATTCACGTGGATTCTTAGTTTTAGTCTTTTAATATGTCCAAGTTCTTACGATTTTCTCATTAATTCATTGTTTACTGTTATTCAGTGTTTCAGCTGAATGGATTTGACAGATATCAGTAATAAAATTCTAAAATAAACTGCACATTCAAAAATTAGTTATTAAAACTACCACAAATGTTACCATCATTGGTGATTTTCCCTTAAAAAATGTAATAGATAACAGAGTACACTGTGATCAAATTTATTTATTTTACTTTTACCACCTTCACCTATCTCCAGGGATCAAGCGATACAATTATTGACTCGAAACTATTTTCGATACCAAATTCTTTTGTAATTTCTAAATCTCAATCAATTGCAATGCATTCGTTGGGAAACATATTAAAAACTTTGTGAAATAATCTCAACTTGTTTCTATATTCATTAACAAAATTCCTCAATTAATTTCCAACAAAAAAAAAGACAATGGATAGATGTTTATGTTTTTGTGTGTGGTTGTTCATTGTTGATGAGCAAATGTTAATGGTCTTATTCGAATGAATTTATTCAGAATTGAGGTTGATCAACTTCAGTAGCCTTGAAATTGATAATGACGAAAAACAATTTTCTTTTCAAAAAGGTGCCTTCGTATGTGGTCTAAGCAATGTCATTGGAAGGACGTTTGAAGTTCTTCTTAACAACTCTCAGCTTGATACCTGTTCACAAACGAGTGCACTAACATTATGAACAGGTTTGTTAACGTCGACGGTGTAAAAGGAAGGCATACAAAACCAATAAGTTCAAAACGAGGCGACAGGTTTTGCAGTAGCATCGAAAAAAGCTCTATCGTGACTCCCTGATTCAAGGTAGACGATGTTATTAATAAATAATTTTCTCGGATCCAACAGAATGTATACTTCTTCACGTAAATTCAATAATAGACATTACATTCAACTTTTTCCTGAAAACATACAGTTATACAGGCAGACAGACACTCACGTTCTCGGAGATCAGTGTTTGATAGAAAAAATTACTTCTATTTGCCTTTAATTATTTTTATTATTTCTTCAATTGCCAGCCAACAAACGAGTTTTTTTAATCTAGTTTATAAACTTTGTAAAAAGGTACACAAATCAATTACTCAGTTTCCTATTTGACCATTTAAGAAGACATTTCTCAATTTATGACCCAAATCAATGCGTTTCTTGAGTTTCTTGATCTGTAATTTCATATGTGTCATTTGTTTTCGCTACATATTCATTGACAGTTTCTAATATTTTCAAATTGAAGATTAGAATGAATTACAACGAAAAACGCCTGCTTTGTTTCAGGAATCTATTTAACAAAAGCTAATGATTGTTTCAGCTATGAAGCCATTTTGGAAGAATTATATTAAAAGCTGTTAAAGTACTAGTTTTTTTAAATTAATTCGCTTGTCTTATTTTAATTTAAAAAAAATCACCAAATTTGATATGCCCAATTACTAATTCTACTACTCATAATTGAACATACAATTTTTACAATACAATACTCGCAAACAGAATTCAATTTTTACATCTTTAAAACCACATTTTATCGAATGTTTGTTTTTCAAACACATTTTTATTCATCCAACAAATCCACAACGCTAAGACAAGGTCGTTTCGAACTGCTTTGATTGCTTATCCTGAAGGTCATTAAAAACAAGTTGTTCGACTGCCCAGGCCATTAGTATCTTTTTTTGTCCACATTCTCTCCTATAGATAAAGTTGTTTTGATTGTATTATGAATAATTTAAAGTACTTATATATTATACTACAAATACCCGAAATAATAATAAATGTCTATAAAATATATGAACATGAAACTTTTGTTTCAAAAATATGTATAATTTATATACATATTCCCATTTCAATGTTTTAAAGAAGTTGAAGACAGAGATGCACATAAAGCTTCCTAAGATGCATTTTAATTTTATATTTTCTTCATATAATAGTACAGAGTAATTTCAAACCAAAAAAAATTCAATAATTTTGAAAACTATTTGATGAGATAGTCCTGATGGTCATTATGATCAGTTTATGACCATTAGCGTGTACTATTTACTTCTTTCATTTTAAAAAAATCAAAAGTTGTTGTTCTTTGATTATAAAATAAAAGATATTATACAAATGAATAACAGCTAACACTGTCACTGTGGTTCCTTCACGTGTTTTTGTTAATATGGGTGAGTTATTAAATACACTTGGTTCTAATGATTCAGAATAACAGTTAACTAATTAATTATATGTGTAGTTAGCTAGTTATTGTAAATCTTTCAATCTACACATTTTATAATAAATTTACACACAATACCTTCAGAACAAACGAATACAGCATTTACCTGTCAATAAATTGTTATAGGGTTGGTGTATGAATAATAAAAAAAGAACGGTTTATTGTGGTTATTTTTAGGTGTTATTGAACTGTAAAAATTGGTTCAGTTGTAATATATTTTATTGATCCTGTATTTTGTTTTGTTTCAGGAGGCTTGGAGGAGGCAGCGATAATAACTGTATCACTTACAGCTCAGAAAGTACGACGATGATGCATATTACTGAAGATACTCCTCCAGATATGCTGGCTGGAGCGATGGACCTGACAGTACATTTACCCACTAACAGGTCCGTCAAAATGTCAGTGGAAAGAAGGTCAGTAGTAATATAACTATATAACAACAATTGATTAATTCTAATTCTAAGCAGACCTCTCGAAATTTTTACATTTTTCTATTTTTTTCTTATCGGAAACTTAAGCTCAGATTAAAGAATTTCTGTACAGAATGGCCAAAAAACATGACGTAAAGTGAAATCTGTTATTAGGAAATAATAGAAAACTCAAAAATGCATTTTTTTCTATTTTTAAGGAACGTACGAAAATCTCAAATATTCAAAGTTTAACCATAGGTTTTCTACTACAATTTCTATAAATTCCACCTGGTCCTTCAAACTTTTTAAATTTTCCTGACTTTATTTGATGGGATTTTATATAAATTCTGAATTGAAGAATTCGTTCCTTGTTTCCAGTACTCCAATGATGGACCTGCTAGTCCATATAACATCTGCCCATCAGCTCCAGCTTTCTAACCACATTATTCAAGCTCTGGAGATGGCTCCATCGTCTGAAAGAAGTGACAAAGTTCTTCCGTACAAGCCCAACACACCAATCGGTGCTTTGGATACCCAACACATAAAAGTAATCGCAAAAAACAAACCTGTATCTATTCCAAAAAATTTACCACCTGGTTATCAACCATTTGAAAGCACGTTTCGATTGCAAGTCCATCTGCCCAGGAACCAGTTGTACGTTATTAGGGTGAGCCAGCACGTCTTCTTGGAGAACATACTGAAGACTGTTTGTGACGAGAAGAATTTGGATATGAGAAAATATGAGCTACGACATCCAGGTGATTTTCTGTTATTTACTAAACTCAGTTTAGACATGGAATCGTTGCTCGGCATTTCATGAAACATTACGACTAATTATCTAAATGAATTAATTAAAATAAAGAAAACACTTGGTTTCTAACAATTAATTGATTCAGCCATTACATTATGGAAAATCATGATTCAAACAAAAATCAAATAAAATTCGAGGTTCAATTTTCCACTGATTTATTTAACAACTTAACAATTATTTCATCCAACATGGGCATCTTCAGAAGACATAATAACAGATTACATATATTATCCTACCTATATATACATGATACGTTTGATTAGGGGGTTGTGGAAGGGGTACATTGTATAATTTTGTTTAAAATAATTAATTCAAAAACATTATCAATTTCCTTTAAGCAAAAATCATTATTTTGTTTTATCTGTTTTTTAAATTTTATATATTGGTCACTTGTCTAATAAAATTAAAAACAAACTTAATAACGGAAAATTTTAAATTTCCTTTGAAACAAGAAATAATTGATCCAGATATTTAATCAACCATAAAGATAAAATAGAGAACATGAATAAATATGGGGTTTACAAATTAGATTGTAACTCTTGTAAAGCTACATATATGGGTCAGACAGGGAGGAAATTTAAAGAAAGGTTAAAAGAACATGTAATATACTACTCAGTAAATTCTACCTTCGTGAAGCATATACATAATAAAAGACATGATTTTAATTCAAACAATAATTTAAAAATTTTACACTGCTTGGAAAAAGGTAAAAAACTTAACACCTTAGAATCATTAGAAATTTAAAAAACAGATAAAACAAAATAATGATTCTTCCTTAAATGAAATTGAAAATGTTTTTGATTCAATAATTTTAAACACAATTATACAATGTACCCCTTCCACAACCCCCTAATAAAACGTAGCATGTATATATAGGTAGGATAATATACGTAATTTATTATTATGTCTTCTGAAGATGCTCACGTTGGGTGAAACAATTGTTAAGTTGTTAAATAAATCAGTGGAAAATTGAACCTCGAATTTTATTTTATTTTTCACTTGGTTTATGTTTCATATATTTAATTATAAAACAGTACAAAGTGAATAGTAAAAGTTACAATATGTTTAAAGATATTTAAAGTATGCATTTCAATAAAGGAGAAATATCGAATTTTATTTTGTCTTTTAGAATTGATTGGTTCAGGTAGCGAGCCCTGCTAATTGTAAAAATTTTCAGATGGTTCAAACGTTGCCTTTTATTGACATTGTATAAAAGTTTAACAATTTTCTCCGATTCAAGTGCATTTATTATTATGTAAGATGGATTTGGCATGTTTGTCAATTCGGTTTTTTATAATAATTTTAACATTTAGTATTGACTTGTTCTCTTTGAAAATGGTGTAAAAGCCGAAATAATTGTTAGATATTCTGATTAAATATATAAAACAGAAACCAAGTGGTTCTCTAATTTATCTAAATTAACTAAACTAATTTATGTTTACATGCTAATGCGACTAGTTTTATAAATAAAATAATAAAAATGTTATTATTATGTTCGTGATGGTTGCAAAAATAATAAGTTACTAGACCTTGTTGACCAATATTTTGATATGTTAATTCGCTTTTCAGTCACGTTTAAAACAAAAAGTTTTAAAGAGATTTAAAAATAAAAATTGTTTATAAATATATTACTGTTTAATTAAATAAGGCCATACATTTTTACAATGAATTAAACAATATGACAATAATAACATTACTTTTTCAACGCCTAATTTTTTAGACGTTATTTTCGAAATATTCAAAATTTTACACATTCAATTTTTTTTAACGCAGCCATTTCGCTGTAAAATTTAAAAAATGTTTTTTAAACGGTAAATGCTTTCCATATTGATAATAAAAATTGATTTTATATTTGATTTGAAATAAGCAAGCAACGACGTAAAGTGTAAGGTCTCTTTTATATATTCGAAGGACATTTATGACACGTCTGCTCTCTTTGATGGTTGAAACAGTTTAAATCAGAATTAAGTTAAGTGAGCTGCAACTTTACTGAGTGGGGTTTATTGTCAAGAAAATGTAAAAAATTCAAAAAGCTTGGGAGCTTTTTTGGAGCATCACAAAACGTAAAAACCGATTAAAGCATTGTATTATCAAACTTCATGTGGGTGTTTTAAACGGATTTTAATTCCATTTAAAATAGGTATTGTAAAGTGGAATTTTTTATTAGAAAAACTTGAAAAAGTAATATATTCGCGGGCATTTTCCGTTCACTGTTTTAATACTTTTAGTTGTAAAAAAAAACCTTTTTGGAAGTTAAAACCAATTTTAAATTGGATTCAAAATAAGTGAGATAACCAATGCAGTGTAAATAAGAAAAACACTAAAGATTATTAAAATGTAACCACTCAACATGTTTTACATAATTATGTAATGTTAGCGCATTATTGTTATCAACAACATTTAATTAAAGCGCCGTGTATAGTTACGTAGAAATACGAACATTTTTTTAGTTATTTGACTTTTCTTTTTATTGAGTAGATCGTGTAGAACTGAAATTTTTACGTCTGAATTCCCATATTAATTCAGTTTTATGGCTATCCATTAAAAATTCTCCGCAGCCATAAAGGAGAAAAACAATTGTTGACTGAGCCAATGTTTACTCTCTGATAAGGGAACATTCCATTGTATCAAAGCGCACGATTCACTTACAATTAGATGTACGAGTTCGTGTTCTTACGTGACATGTGAATTTAATTGTCCAAAAAAAAAGTGCGAACAAATGCAGGACAGCACGCTAGATCATACAAACATATGTTCTAATTTTAATTTCCAGGCAATCTCGATGAAGTGCTCGACTTGAAACTGACCTTAAGTGATTACAAAATTACCGAAATTTACGTAGTTGCGAAAGGTACCATTGGTTTGGCGCAGACCTTTTCTTCGAGTGACATTATGGCTCTACGAAAAGAAGAAGAAAGAAAACAAATGCACGCTAAAACGGGTGGTGGTGTGTTCAACTTAATATTCAAAAAAGGAAAGTCGGTAAGTCCTATAACTTAACTAATTAATTTTTGAATTACTTAAAATTATTTCCTTTTAAATTTAAATCTCAAAAATTAAAAACATTTTTACTCACGTTGGAGCTCCAAAGTTTTGAAGTTTTTCAACGAGGCACGATAGTATTGTAGTTGCAAAATTACACAATTTTTAAATTGGTTTTGTTCTTTTACTTGGACACTTAAATTAATTTTTTTTAACAATTGCGATGGAATTAGAAGTGATCATTATTTATTAATCGTAACATTAACCGGATTAAAAGGCTAGCAGTAGTTATAATACCTTTTTATGAAGAGGAATTTCGATTCGATAGGCAAAATTATTTTAATCTTGTTGATTAGTTATCTGAAAGTGACGTCATTGTAGTGTTAATATGTAACGTATGTGATAGGCAAAAATTATTAGCAGATATTAGACAGAATCGTAAGCCTTGACTCAGCCTCAAACTTTTTTACACTTTTATTTATTTGCATTTCATTAAACAATGAACCTTATAATATTGAAGAAATATTTTACATTTTCAATTAAAATTAATAACGAATAAAAGTAAAATGAAACAGTAATACCGATATGATGATATTCAATTAAAATGAAACATACGGTTTTTGGCTTTGGGGCTGTCTGGCTGTCGTCAAATGTGATATTTTCTTCTCAACGTTTCGTCGACTCGCGTGGACATCTTCAGGAGATCTTCCCAGGATGGTCAGTAGATTTCCTGGGAAGAAGATCTCCTGAAGATGTCGTCCACGCGAGTCGACGAAACGTTGAGAAGAAAATATCTCATTCGACGACATCCAGACACCCCCAAAGCCAAAAGCTGTATCAACGATGGCCGCGAAAGCTTGAACAAATTTTAGAATTAAACATATTTATGGACCCATTTTTATTTATCATAATAAGGACCTTACTAGAAACCCCTAAGAAGACGTACCGTGTTAACTTTAAAAAACGTTTATTACAAAATAATTGAATGCATAATAAGTCTAAAAAGCTTTTGCAAGCAAAAATAAGTCATTTTTGTATTTTCAGAGTACAGGATCTGGATCGCTATCGAGTGAAAATCGATCCATATCTCCTGTACACAGTGATGACTCTCGATCAGTTACCCCACCCTCGGTTCAACCCCAATTACCTAAAGAACGGGTTTCTCACAATGAAAGGCCGAAACCTCCTGTTAGAAAAAGAAGACCTGCTCCTAAGCCTCCTCAAAAGACCGAAATTTCTCCAAACAAACCACCAAGTCAAGTCAGCACCAACTCTGATCCTTCCACAATCCTGGATTTGCAATCCAAGACAATGGAAAATGGTCTGACCATTTGTCATTCAAGGAACAGCAGCGACAGTTCGGGATATCATGAACCGTCAGTTTTAAGTGAGAATTGTAATAATACATCGCTGCCCAGGAGGCCAAAGTCCACAGTGATAAACGTCGTTGGAAAGGAAAGAACTGATAAAGACTCGAGGGAGAGCCAAGAGGAGGAATCTGGAAATTTGTCGAAAATGGCGGGCCATTCGAAATCCCTGTCCAGTTTAGTAGCAGGTCAGCATAATTTATTAGCATACTAATCAAATTTTTGCCTTCTGAGGTAATGATTTTTAAAGTACCCACTATTAAACCAAATTTAAAAAATACGATCGTACGTTCAAAATGGTCATATTTTTTTGCAAATATTTATTTTTATTCCTTCCTAAATTTTTTTTCATTTTATTCTAGAAAGTATTTCATATATTTATGACTTTATATAGATACTAAAGTTTTATACAAATAGAATGCAACGATTTTGAGGTGTTACTACCTTTTCGTTATTGTTAATTATAGGTCGAAAAAAGAGGGCGGCACCTGCACCACCAGTTCTCAAAACTGCAACATCGACTGCTAACTTAGAAAAAGTTCCGCCAGTAGATGTAACGGTGGCAAAAAATAACGTAGTAGAAAAACCGAGACCTGAACCTGCAACCCCTAAAATAAGCGAATACCCTAGTCCTGTAATTGCTAGTCCTACTTCCGTAGATAAATCAGGTAAGCTAGGATCATTACACAATAAAAAACATCAATCACCATTTCCTAATAAAAAATTAGAAACTAGTAGTTCTTGCAAAATTATTTCCGAAAATTTTAAAGATACAAGTTGTTTTATTGGAGCATCAAAACCATTAGAAAATATCAAGCCATTTGTTCCCACTTCTAATAAAACTCCAGAGGTGGTAAATTTAAAATGTTCCAAAATTTCCTCGAAAAATATTTCCCATTTCAAAGTGGCCAATTTTATTCCAAAATCGTCACATGATGCCCATCACTTATATCGCGAGCGGTTCAACGAATGCTTAAAAGAAATAGGAAATTTTAGTTTCCGAAAACAGATAACAACTTCCGTAATTAAATCACAAAAATCAACAAAACAAATTTCAGAGAAAGATACCAAAGATGATTTTGAAGAATATTATTCTTCAAATGTAGATATTGATTACCCCGAAAGTATTTTAAGGGCGGAAATAATCAGGTTACACTCAGATTCTAAACTTGATGGTAATATTGACAATGGTAATTTGTATGACGGAAAATATAATATTAAACCTTCAAATTTACTTAATATAAAGCCTTATGGTGATATAAATAGCAATAATTGTTTTCCGGATGAAAAAACGCTCGACAAATTGTTCTATTCTTCAAGCGAATGTATTTATCAACCCCTAAAAACGCAAATAAGTGTCAGTAATACAGATATAAACATTTTAAATTCACCTTCTGATATTGGCGATGATGTAATAGTAAATTGCAATACAAATTTTGATAAATGTAACAATTCAGAAAAATCAGATAACCATTTAAATGTAACTTTAGAAAATGACTGCAATGAGAGTATAATAGATGAGGGCGTAAAAAGGGCTATAAAGGTAAAGGAAGTAATAATTACCGATAAAACATCGAATGTTTCTGATGATTACTCAATTACAAACAAATCTAATCAAAAACAGACAAATTACAGAAATATTTTAGATAAAAATCCTAATCAGAACATTAACTCTAACGAATATACTTATAATTTATCAAAAAAACAAATTGTTGCCGATAATTCAGACGATTATTTGAACTATAATCTTTCATGTAGTGACGAAGATTGTGAAAGTATTTGTAGCAGAAAAAATGCAGACGACATAATGTTTAATAAAAATAATAAAAAAGGACATAATTTTACCAAAAAATCAACCCAGAAAAGTGGTTGTACTAGCAAACGTTCAAGTTTAAATTTAAATAGTAATTTATTAAAAGTTAAGGAAGCAGATAGCATTTTAAATAATAAAATTACAAACAATTTAGATACAAGTACACAAATTAATAATCTAAATGAAACTGTTTCAATTTCTTCTAATCGATCTACTCAGATTATACATAATAAAGCTGATCAGGTAAGTGGTAAAACGGAAAATGTAGAAGTTGAATCCAATAAATATATTATTGCAGAACATTTTAGTAGCCAATTACCAGAAGAAACACAGTTAATTAATAATAATCATTCTAGTGTTGATATAAATGATGACGAGGAAGTAGATGACGAAATTATTTGTGTAGAAGATTTTACAGATGGCATTCAATACGAAAATGATGAATCTGAAACAAAAGAAATTAAAGTTAATAAGAAATCTTCGTCAGGTTTTCTTAGTAAGGCGGTTTCATATTTTACTGATAATGCATCAAAATCTAAAAAATCCGAAACAAATTCTCAATCAGAAAATAATTCTCAAAAACACGATTCTCCAAAAATTAGTAACTGTAATTCTAATCATTTAGTTAAAGATGATGAGTTTAATGAAATTGTTTCTGATGATATGGAAGACGACATAAATGTAATTAATAAAAAAGGCGAAAACGAAAAGAAACCTAATAATTTTTTTAGTAAAACCGTTTCTTATTTCTCTGAAAACTCTTCAAAAGTAACTAGAAGAGAATCGAATCGCAACAGTAAAAACGAGAAAATTAAATCTACTAAAACAAAAAATTGTAATGATAATAATGAACAGAACATTGGCCAAAACTCCAAAACTACGAGTAAATCGTACAACTCAATTTTTTTAAACAAAAATATCTTTTCCTTTTCCGACGGTAATTCTACAAAAATTAAAAGGATAGAGTCAACACGAAATGATACTACTCCTGTTAAAAAAGGTACTTTTAAAGAACTGTATGATTTACCTCCATTCGAAGACAGAATTCCTGGGAGTAATTCAAACAAAAACTTTGGAAAGCGAAAATTAGCTTCAACAAGAAATTTTCCTAATCGAAAATTTACTGCTAAGCAAAATATAAATTGGAAACAACCAAGTAATGAAGAATGCACGAACAAAAGAGTAAAAAGTATTAAAACTGATATACGTTCGGAAATTAATAAAACTCTAGATTTATTTAAGAGTAATAATAATCAGGTGGATTATTTGTAATTTTTGTTTTTTAGACACAATTTGTGATGGTACTAAATTATTATTTACATTAGATAATAATACCTGTTACTTATTTTAGTGTATTTTTGGTAACAGAATATTTAATTAGAATATCTTATTTATTACATTCTTCTATTATCTTTACTAAACTATATTCAGACATTTTCATTTTCCATGGAAACCTTACTTTCCTCGGTAGTTGTTCAAATCCATATTTAATCTTGTTATATTTACTACATATATCCTACAAGTTCAGAGTTTAGTAAATTTAATCTGTTTGGGGCTTTCCTTTACAATTTAAATACCATAAATGTTGTATGGGATTTTACTGATGTATTTTCTGTTTCGTCTTTTAGATAGTATATACTTCGATAACGTCGTAATAAGTAATATATATAACTCTCGTAATTGTTAGAAAATCATTGCTCGAGGTCTTTATTTTATTAAACACTTATCTAATTTAATAGTTTTACTTACTTATTAGTGCTTGGTTTCTGGTTTGAAAAATTTAACAATGACGGCACCACCCATTTCCTAACTGTATGCTTCATTTTTTTGCATGCTAGAATCACCTAAACCCACCCCAAGAAGTAGAAATTTAATCGATCCCGTTACTTCTGCCGAAATTTCGGACAATGTAGTCATAAAGCCGTTACCTCGATCCAGAAAAGGTATCAACGATCATGATAACGCAAAATCTAACAATGAAAATAAAATCGATGTTATTCATGCCAAAAAAGAAACAAATTTGGATCCCACCAAAAGTGAAATAATAACTATAATCCGCGAAGAAAAACGTAAAGATGGAGAAGCAGAAGAAACAATCACGTCTACATGTATAAACAGAAAAGTATCTTTAGATACGGTGGGGCGTAAAAGGGGCTTCCAGATTGGAGCTTCATTATTGTCTGTAGAAGTGGACGTAGATAACAATAATTCATCGCCCTATGATAAATTGTCTCTTGGTAGCACATCAGACACCAGTTCGTTAAACTCAAAATTGGCAGAAGCCATAAATCAGTTGGATTACTTAGACGAATATGACTCCATAGGCGATTTGGACATCGAAATGTTTAAGGAATCAGTCTCCAAGAATTCGAAAAGGTCCAAGAGGATTTTGGACGAATTATGTGGAATACATGAGTTGGAATCCAAATCTAATATAAGAGAAAACTTTTCTTTAACTAGCTTATCGAGTGAAATAGTTCCTGGTTATACTTCCAACATGAAAAAATGGAAAAACCTCGAAGATTTGGACGATATCTCCCTGATGCCTGAAAATAACAGCTTAGAGCACACTAACTGGGTTGTTGGCAATGCTAGCGATACAGGCATGTTTCTTGTATTAATACTAACAAATAATTCAACATTTTCACAAAAAAAAAGAAATAAAAATAACAAAATTTAAAATTGTTATTTTCATTTCTCTCTCCATTTTTTATGCATGACTTTCTATAATTATTATTTTACACTTTTCGTAGGTAGTATTTATTTCTTTTAGTGCTAAAGGAACAGTACCGTAGGGGGTAACTAGTAAAAACTATTTATTTTATTACTTTTGAAATAAATATTCATTTATACTACGTTCTTGATAAAAGTGTCAGCCAATGGGAATTTGCTGAAAAATAAGAACAGACTCGATAATTGAAATCTACAGAGTAATTACAAATCCTGTCATGCTTCACATGAAACTAAAATTGAGAAGATTTTAAATAAAAAAAAGAAAACATTTCCAAGACCAATCTCATTCAAAAAATTTTTTGTTTAAAATAGATTCGATCCTTCCAGATATTTTTAAATTATCTGTTTAAATGTTGATTCATTATCAATAATTATTTAAATACTTGCTATGATTTTTTTCTTATTGGTACGTTTTGTTTATTGCAGAATCAATTGCGTCATTTAATAAAAGACAGACATCTGTGGGAAGTATTGAATCCGTACAAACTCCCAATGAATCTTCCCTAAAGAATATTGAATATACACCCAAAGAAAGCGAATCCGTTGCCAAAATAACCAAATCTAATTTAGACGAAACGAATAATTCAATTTCAGAAATTAAAAATAACAAAGTAATAAACACAATACCACAGCATTTCGAAAAAGAAATAGTTGTTGAAAATGAAATTTCTATTAATGAAAATAAACAATTAAAATCAATGAAAGATACAGCTATACAGTCCCATAGTCAGATACAACAAATCGACGAAGTCGAACGTAAAGCCCTTGTAGTTGAACCCAAACTTCCTCAATCCACTTTAGACATCAAGGATGATCAATTAGAGACAATTCGAAATGAGACAAAGTCACCATTTATTACGGCGGAAGTAGCCGAAAAACCTGATGAATTAATTATCCCAAAACCACCATCCGAATTTCTCGTTCCGGACAATGTCGACAACGAAAATATCAATCCGGTCGTATCCGAATTGGAAATCGATTGGCAGTATCAGTTACCACCACCACCCTCTGCTTTTAGGGATGATTGCTCTTCTAGTCTCGCCGATGCAACAAACTACGACACGGTAACTTTAGACGGTTCTAAAACGATTGATTCGATTGTTACTCAATCCGAATTATTTGAAAAAGCTCCCAAAACACACGGAATATCCCAAATGAGCGATGCCACAAGTGTACAAAGCGAAGACGAGAAACATATTTACAATAAACTGTCTTTAGAAAATCTAGAAAAGCGAAAGTCTTTGGTGTATAACAGGGAACTAACTACAAGCCTGAAGATGGCTTGTGATTCCGATTCAGACATAAATAGAGAAGAATTAAACAAAAATTATCAGTCTCAGTTCGAAAAGAAACAACCTCCAATCGATGTCAATATGCCCAATTTCAAAATAACAACTTACGATAATCCAAAAAAGAAAATTAACATATTTGAAGACGACAGCATCCGTAGTAGTACGGAAATAATTGCAACGAAGAAAAATAATATGTTAGAAGGAAACGAAAACCAAAAAGACACACTTGATACCTCCAACGTTTTGATTAAACCGGAAAACGTTCAAGAACCAGTTGCAAAACATCAATTTAAGAAGTTTAATGATGGTATTTTTCGGTCAGAATCGTTCACAACAAATAACATTAGTAGTAGTACTAATAACAATAACAGGTACTTTAGAAAACCAAGTAACCCTGTTAAAAGGTCTAGATCCCAGGTGGCATTAAATAGATATAGGGAGGAACAAAAGGAAGAGGGTGATAATGGAGAATTGTCGAGGGCCAACAGTTTATATGACGTGTCCGGTTTGCAAAGTCTTGAGGTAAGTCTATACTCTTTTATTATTCACGTTTTAATTATATTTTTAATAATAATTATTATTAAAATTTCACTATTAATTATTTATCATTGGTGTGGTAATTTATTGTTCTTAACAATAACAATTATTGCAAAATTTTATGAGCTTTCAGCAAATATAACTGTAGACACCTAAGTACCTACTAATTTATCTTTTTTTTTGTGAGTTTTACACAGTTTTTCTCCTTTCTTCTTCAAAAAAGACATTATTTGAACTAGATATCACTACAATTGTATTTTTAATTCATAATTAGATCTGTTTTCAATTACCTATTTACATAAGAAAATAATTATTTGTTTATTTTTTTAACAAAAAGGTGGCGGTTTTAATAAGGTTATAAAGACAATGAGCAATGAATATTAATTAGATTTCTATAGGTTTCAAAAATGTTTACAGATGTTAAATTTGGGATAATATAAAAACCTGCACACCCATATATACAAAAGTTTTTAGAATTTTCGCAATTATTAATCGAAAACGATTAAAATTTTGCAATTTGTCTATTTTTTTTTTAGGTGATGAGGGTAATACAAAACAAACTAAATCTATCGAATGAACATTGGAACGATCGGACCCAAAGTAAATCAGAATCTTGTAATCAGGACAATCAACGTCCATTATCAGTACAAACACCGCAGTCACCCCCAGAGCCTGTCGAAAGTCAACCAATTCGTCAAAATCATCAAATTGACACAGACACTCCAAAACCCGAACCGCCAAAAGAACCAAAAAAGACTTACTCATATCAAGGTCCACCTTCGATATGTTTAAGCACTTGGTCAGAAAGACCTAAGACACAAATAAGTCTTAAAGAAGACACCGATTACATCGTCAACAATAAAAACAACATAAATTCGTTAAAGAACGGGACGAACAATTCAAGTTCACGATTCTCAAATGTTCAAACTGATACCAGCTTCAAATCCCAAAGACAGCAATATGGGGATCTATATAACAACAACAGGGGTGTTAATATTAAAGTAAATGGAACCGAAATTTCACCAGGATTGAGATCGTCAGAAGTTGATGATCAAGGCGCAAACAAACCAAGATTCAACAGAAATGTTTCAAATACTTTCATTAATTACAACAACAGGAAACCTTTGGGCAATGTCAACGAGAAGGCTCCTAGACCACATTCAATTGCTTTCGATTCATCATTCGACATATCCAGAGTGCCAATAGTGAGGTCAGTTGAACTCAAAAAGGACATACAGTTGATCAATAACTCACAGCCAGAACCGATTGGAAATGATAAATACTCAGATATATATCAGAGTTCTGAATCTTTGAACGAACTGAATCAACTCAAAAACAAAAGGAGCACATTTTATGTTGGTTCCAATCAGCCCTTCGTCAAACCTGTTACGAGAATAAATAGTTTCGGACCTGCTCGACAAGCACCGACGGTTATGGGATTTCGACATCCCGAACCCAATCCTCCTCCTGTGGAACCCAAACCTAAGGCCACCAACAATTATCGTACTTCTCAAATTTATATCCAACCAAGAGAAGAGACTTCATCTTCCAATTTTAACGTCAATAAAAGACATACAATTTTTGGGGATGTTGTTTTGAGAAAAACATCCAATTTTCCCCATCATAGTACTGCTCCTGTTACCACCCACAGGCTTTCAGAGAGCGAGTTTGGAAGCAGGAAAATGCATAATGGGAAGGCTGAAATAAAGATTTCAACTGTGCCGCCCCCTCCGCCCCAACTCCCTAAAATTACTAGTCTTACTAAGAAGCCAACCCCCACGAACATGGAAACTAACGAAGATTCCCGGGCAGAGTTGCTGGACGCGATAAGGGCCTTTGGAGGTAAGAAAAACCTTAGACATGTAAGGGCCTAAAAATATTAAATATCTACATAAGTAATTAATAAAAAGTACTGAAACGTGTTAATCTTTTTTTAAATCTTGTTATTGTTTTTATTGTACACATAATATTATTAGCATTTGTATGTACATAATTTGTATAATACGTACATAATAATAATTTCCTCTTTTTCATGTAATTAAACAAATAATAATAGTAATATTAATCGTATACGTTAATTACTAAAGCTCAATTAAAAGTAAGTGGTGTACATAAATATTTGCATAATTGCTAACACGTATGTCATAAAAATATATACTGTGTCTTACTTATATACTTTTGCTTATTATATTTAGTCCGTTTTTATTTTTTTAAGACCTTAATTATTATTATTCTTCATACTAGTCCAAATATTCCTTTTTTCCATTTCCAAAAATTTCACTGGACAAGTGATGAATATAATTTTTTTCTTTTTATTGTGTGCTAAAATATATATTTTGTTTATCGATTTTGAACGAGAAAATACGTTAAAACTATTAATTAGGTCTGATTCCCAAGTAATGTTTTTTGTTAAAAGGTAAATTACAATATTTTTTGATTATGTAAAATTATATTCTTCGTTTGTAGTGAAAATGGTAAAGCAGTTGTTAAGGTATATTTTATAATAATATTCATGTAAAAACAAAAAGTCTTCTAAGGGACCAAAGGTATCACGGAATGCATATATAATTATATTAATTTATTTCTGTGTGTTTAGTATATAGAATGAACAAGTAAATGCATATAAAAACGTAAATATACTAATCATTGCTGTTTACAATAAATAAATTGTTGTATTCGTTACTTTTTCTTTTTTTTTTGGAATTTATACGAAGATACTACAACAGACAGAAACATGAAAACATCAAAATACGAACGTAGGTAAGTAGAATTAAAGTTTCAAATTTTAAATTGTTAGAAATAAAATAAAAACAATTATGTGAACAGAAATAATTATCATTAGTAGCATTATTTTACAAAAATTGTGCAAAATTTAATATTTTCATTTCATTTTTACAAAAAAATGTGCTGGACATAATCTAAAATTAGAAAACGCCCAGTAGCTGCCCTTAAGTTCTAAAGCACATATTGTGATAGCATAACTATTTAATTTTTTTTTCGTAATTAGTATTTGTGGAATTGATGGGAGTGATCAATAACAGAGTGTAAACATAAATGTTCGCCAGGTATATAAAGAATTCAATTTTCTGGAAGGGCTTGTGGTTCCCCATGTTCAGTTGATAGCTTATCCACTATTTACAAGACATCTTGTATAATATTTTTCTTGCTTATTGCAAAACACTTTTAAAACATGTTTAATCATTACCTGAAATTTGAGGGTAGGAATTTTTTTTCATATTTTTCTTTTGTCAAAGTTTCATTAGCGTTAAAAATATATATTTAATTTTTTAATCCTTAATATATACGTATATAATTTTCAGACGTAATAATTTATTATTTCATTTCGAGAAATTGTTCGTATTCGAAATATTTTTTGTCTATAATTTCTACGATTAACTTCTTTTTTTTTTTCTAAAAGATTATCATTCCAAGCTGTCTTTTTTACGATCACGTCATTCGATCACCTTGCTTTGGTATCTATCTGTACAGATACACTAGCAGGATAGAATGATGAAATACAGTATTAGAAGTTGTCCGAAATTTAAACTTGAAAATCAATTTACAACATTTTTCATTGTAGCTATTAAATTAAACAATCGATTTTTGAAAAAGTGAATACATTAACGGAACGTTTTTTATTAAAAGTTTCGCTATTAACGAATTACAATAAAATTTACGTTTAGGGTGTATAAAAAAAGTAATTGTAAGTAAATATTTTGGAAAACTAATCCACAACAACAAACTATTTTTATAGTAGCAATGTTAAATAAACGTGTCATAATTATTACTAAAAATACAATAAATAGTAGCAAGATTTGTACCGCTGAAGTTAAATTGAGATAAGAACAAAATAAAAAATCCAGATAAGCATATAAAGTCATTTTTTCATGATAAAAGGATTACAACAAAATGTGAAATGAAAAGTTGGTTGTTTGTTATAAATTGGCGCTAATTATAATGCAGTAGTTAATCTATGTTTTGAAATTTTATTGTTTTAAAATCCATATTAACTTCGAGCTTTGCAAAGTTCAGAAACACTCCGTACTACGTTCGTAGATTGCGCCAGCAGTCTTTCGATATCAAGGATATTGAAGGACACCATCGGCACACACCGATACATTGTATAGTTCAGTAGACCGTGGTTTATATTGCATGGATATTTGCCTTAAAATTAGTACGTTTTCGTGGAAAATAGACGAATTTGTGTCTGTAAATTTCGATAGAATTGTCATCAGTGTGCTTGGCTTAAGGGAAGCTGAATCAAACCTTCGATTATGGGGTGATCTTTTGTGTACTTATAATTTTATTCGGTAAGTTTGTTACTGTTAATTTTATTTCAAAAAACTACAACTTATTCATTGGTGATTCACAGCGTCTATGAGGATATTTATGTAATATTTGAAATTGTAGACTCGCGTGGCGCTTGGTGAAACATTTTTGAAACAATTAAAGTAAAAGAATTAAAACACTTGACAAATTAATTTATTTCATTGACGATCGTTTCGGTGTTAAAACCATTTTCAACGAGTATACAAAAGTGTACTAAATATTATAATAAAAAATTGTTCCATAAATACTAATGTATCCTATCTTTGTCTACATGAATACTTACGTTTAATAAGGGTGATATATTGAAATCTAGTTGATCATTAACAATGGGAAGTCCTAATGACTTTGTTTTGTTTATCTCATAAATTTCCAACATATTCAAACGCTTACCTTTATTACATTGATGTAACAATTTTATATTTTCTATATCTAAAGAATGCTTAAAGTCTAGACAATGTTGGGCTATACCCGTACATTTATTACATTTTTCAATTGATTTTTTATGTTCTTCTATGCGTGTTTTAAAGATCGTCCAGTCTGTCCTAAGTAAAACGAATTACAATCATTACAACTTAGTTTATAAACTCCTGACTTATTCAAAAAATTTGTTTTTTATTTATTGTTTACCAAAAAGGACTTTAGATTATTTTTATTCACACATACTGAATTCAGGTTACATGATTGCACACTTTTTTACTTAATTGTGGTATATAATTAATTAAATTGAATTTTCTGTCTGGTTTATCTGGGGGTACAGAATAAAAATTGTGAAGGGTTAATTGTTTTTTATTTATTAATTTATCAATCCAAGAAGTTTCATATCCATTGTTTTTTGCTAAAGTTTTTATTAAGCAGATCTCTTTTTCAAATTGAGACTTGTTTAAAGTTAAACTGACTAACCTATCTATAAATGAATGAAAGGCACTCATTTTAATATTATTATTTTGTCTAAATTTGGCGTGAGGTAAGATAGTGAAAGTGAGTTTTCTAAATATATCAAAGGTGACTTTTTCTCTAGATAATGTCAAGTCTAAAAGTTTGAGAGAACAGCAGTTTTCAATTTCTAGATTTATGTAAACTAACTAAATTAAAAAATATTTTTTAATTTTTTAAACTATTACCCACCTTATTTTAAGATTTGAGAAGATTATAAAACGTTGAAGAGGGCTTAAATAAATTGTCAAAAAGTTTGAAACATGAGCAAAGTAATTTTGTTAGTCCATTTTTGTGTTAAAAATTATCATACAACATTTACAGATACTCAATAACAAAGTATTAAACTGTTATCACTAATGTAAACATTGTGATTGCTATTGCTTAAATTTTAATTAATATTTTTATGTTTAAAAAGAAATTAAGACTATTTAGATTTTTCTACTCCTTGTCTACTTGAACGGTCAGTCGGAAAGTAATATTTTTTAACGGAGTAATAAAATGTTTCAATAAAATTAATACTGTGCGTAATGCAAATATTGTGAAACATACTTCTAATGAATTTAAATAAAAAATTTACAAACACATAGGATAGTTTCATCAAAAATATTATTAGAAAGCACCTAACAAGTTTAACATAGTCTTAAATGTCTCAGAGGCAATTTTAAGTACATTATTCAGTTTACATGAAATATGTACTTAAAAGCAATTCTAATTGCTTAACAAAAAATTGTTTGATTTATCATATCTAAATTTACTTGATGGAAACTCATTTTAACAAACAAATGAAACACAAAGTTTAATTTTCACAATATATTAAAACACATAGGCTTCTTCAGAAGTATTATACTTATACTACTAGGTAATGTACCTACTCACATACAAATGTATGTGGGTAGGTACATTACCTATGTACGTTAGTAAATAATGTGTTTACAGTTAATTATTTAAAAATAAAAACACGTTAAAGCAAGATATTGAAGGCGTGATCCGTTGTCATATGCATACTCTAAATGAGATTTCTTAAAAATGTATAGCACGGATGAATGTACAGAAAATGATATTGTTTATAGTCATCTTTATTAACGAGCTGCAACAAAATGTTTCGAGTATTTGGCAAATAATTTTGTTTTTGTTTTTATAAGAAAAGCGTAGCAAGTATACGTCAATTTCATAGGTTTATTTGACTACGATATAAAGATACGAGAACGACATTGTGAATAAACAAATCAAAATAATTTTTGTTTCATTGTTATTGATTGTTATGAGATTTTTAATTAAAAATTTTCCATTTATAGATATAACATGAAATAAAATTGCCTTTAAAACTAATACGTTTACTTATTAATTAGAATCTATATGAGTACCACTAATATATATCGATATCTCTTATAAATAGGAAAATTATCGCACTTTAGATCTCCTAAGAAAGGACTTTTGGGAGTTACACTGTTAATAAAATTATGTTTCCGTAAAAAGTAGTAAATAACTGTTCGAAAAACATCTGCAGAATTTGATATGGTGAAGCTGACATAAAATAGCAATGGAAGAAAAATTAATTATCTTTTTCACTTTCTAAATATAATTCCTTATTTTTAATTACTGTTGGCTAAAAACAACTTAATGAAAGGTTTAACATTAATGCGTTTATTTTCTAGTTTCGTAGACTATAATATCTTTTACTTCAGTACTTCCATCATTCGAAACGTACGTAAAATCAGCAGCCACCACCAGATTGTACATCTATCTCGTCTATTAAATTCAGGAGCGCTTTTTTAAATCTACCATTTTTAACGGTTATCTTTGGCGCACACCCTGTATTTTTCTAATTTGAACCCGTACATAATTCTGCTGGCACCACCAGATTCTATGTAAATCTCTCCATCTGTATCGTCTATTAATGTTTAAAAAAAAATTTATTAAACGGTCTGAAATTCACGAGCGCTTTTTTATATCTACCATTTTTACGGTTTTCTTTGGCGCACACCCTGTATTTTTCTCATCTGAACCCCTACATAAATTCTGCACCATCAGCTTCTGCGTACATTTCTATATCTATATTTTCAGTAGAATATTTTACAAATTTTAATAAAAATAAATATAGTTTTTTAGAGATTCTCTGTAATTGAGAATGTAGTATCTATCCTTCCCTTATTCTCTGAATACTCGCTCTCTCTCTCTAATACAGTCATGTTTGAAGGGTCCGTCGAGAACAAACTTAAAACAAACAAATTTAAAAATTAGTTTAATAATTAATCAGTTATTTTTATAGGAATTATTAAACTGTAACCTTTTTTCCCAGTAAACTCACTCCCTTAACAGAAGACGTAAATAACTAATAAAACAATAAATGAATAAACACTACTTTGTTTATTATCACTTTTTATTTACAAATCCTTTTGACTATAGTTTCGACAAGAAAGTTTGTCATTGTCAAACGAATAATTCAAATTGAATGAATATAAACAGATTTGTCAAAACAAATGATTACAAATTGAATGAATGTAAACAGATGTACAATAGTGTTGATATACGTTTTTTAGAAATACCATTAATTATTAAATGTATTAAATAGTACTGAGTGGTACAAATCTACCTGGTCATTTAACAAATTATTTTCCGAAATTTTTGATGCTTTATATATTTCTAATGATTCTAAAATATTAAGTTTAAAGCCTTTATTTAGATTATGAATAATTGTAAGATTTTCTATAGTAGGAAACTGATGACCTGTTTCTAAAATATAGTTTGCATTCTTACAGATACTGAAGTTTATCAAATCAGACTAACACATTTTCTCAATTAAATCTAATTTTATAATTACTTCATTGTTTTTTGTTCACAATAAGCAAATATTTTAATATTTACCTAAACATCGTTAATTATACTTATTTATGAAATTACATCTTTTTATTTGTTATTTATTTTTATAGTGAGACTTTATTTTATTGTAATTAATGCTGTTTGTGGTGCATTCACTGTGAAACATTTTAACAATTAATTGGTAAAGTGAGCACAAAAATACAAAACTACAAAACTTTATTGAACTTTCCTGACTTACGTTTCGGCTATTAGGCCATTATCGAAGGATACAGATGTTAGTACTGTTTTTTACATTTCTCGCTTAACTATTTATACTAGGTTTGTAAATTTGAACAGTAGTAGGGGTGAATTGTTGGTGTTTAATTCTATTTGGTTATTTACTAGATTAACTTTGTTCTTTTGACATTTTTTAATTTATAATGTTTCGAAAAGGTTTAACATTTTACTTTTTGGAATATGGTGTAGTAGTTTGACCGAATTATATGAGATGTTGTGTTTACACTTTAAACAATGTTCGGATATACCTGTAGATTTTTTATTTTTCTCTATAGTATAAATGTGTTCTTTCACTCTTATTCTGATATCTCTCCCTGTCTGACTTTTAGATATATATTGCATCACACATATTACACGTAATTTGGTATACCCCGCTTTTATCCATGCAATCAACCTTAGATTTAGTGTTAACCGACAATTTATGTAGATCTAATTTATTTATTTGTATGCATTGTAATCCTAATTTCGTTAATTTATTGCTTACTTTATTACTTAAATTACCTTTACTTTATTGCAGATAATGATGGTTTTCTTCGCCAGTGGAATGGTCATCCTGAAAGAGAAATTATGGACATTTAGATTATAGCCACACAGGTGAGGTTTTCGAGTTTTTTTTTATTTTAGGTTACTTTATCTAATTTAATTTTGAAAAATCAACTAGGGCTATCCATTTATTGAAGTGTCTTCTTTTCACTGGTATTTTATGTTGGGCCTGTAATAAGTCTGCGTTTTAAAAATTGGTGAAAATAGATGCTTTTGGTTAGCTTATTTTACGCCTTTAAAAAGTTTTATTCAGAAACACCAAAGAGAGATTTTTATGCACTGAATTGGATTGGAAAATCCCAAGAAAAGCATTTCTTGTAAGTGTGCTCTTTTCGACAGTGTTTAGTAGACCCTCTGTCTACCGTCTGTATTTTGCCGACTTCATTCAGTGCGTGATAAAAATATTTTGGTATACACTTTGTAATACTTACTATTTGCTAGCTATGTAAAAATAAGAAAATACACAAAATGGTCAAACGATTTTATTAGTCGAAAGCTCGACAATTGTTTCTATTTTATCCAAAATTTAGATGTCAAATTTTGAAAACAATCTCTTTAATACTTAAAACAGCCTTTTAAAAAACGTCCTTTCTGGGGACGTTATGTAGATGACATTTTTTCCATATGGACAGGGACCACTTACACAATTAAACAATTTTATTTCGTTTCATAACTCATTTAAAAATAAAATACAATTTACTATGTAGGTAGGGGTGAACGCCACAATTAGTCTTTTAGATGTTAAGATACTTAAAACTAAGAATAATTCTGTAAGTTTTGATATTTATCGAAAACCATCAACAACTGATGTCGTCATTCCTGCCTCCTCCAATCAATCTTTTACTATAAAATTGTCAGTCTTTCATTGTCTTATATATAGGTTGGTTAATATCCCATTATCAAATCAAAATTTCTGTAAGGAACTGAACATTATTAAACACATTGCCGTAAACACGGTTACAAAGTGGACATTGTAGATAATATTTTAAAGGAAAAGCTTAGAACACAAGCTCAAAGAATGTTAGGAAATGGTTTAGTAACTAATAATGTTAACCGTTTTTGTAATTTATATTAAAAATACCAATCATAAAATTTCAAATAGATTAAAGAGTTTAGATTTTACTGTTATAGATGTAAATAAACTAAAATTAAGATTACTTAATTACTTAGTCAAAAACAAACAAAAATTAAGTAAACTTCAAAAAATGGCACTTATAAATTAAATTACAACAAATGTGGTCGAGCCCTAAAAAACAGAATTTATGAACATGAATTAGCTATAGAAAATAAAAATGCTACTACAAGTTTTATAGAAGACTGCATAGAAAACAATTATATTTTAGATATCAACAATATTCAATTAATTCACAACGTTGAAAAAAGTAGAAAACTTAACCTTCTAGAAATTTTAGAAATCAAATTAGCAATTTCAAAGATAATGATAATGTTTTCTTCAACTTTATATATCGTTTGTATTTATTAGTTACATTACTAACTTTTGTACTTCTTAGAAATAGAAATGATTATGAGATTAGATATATTGTCGCAATTCGATTTAAATATTTTAGTATATAACTATAAATTAAACACAAAATGAAAACACTCGTTAATATTTCAACAAATTTATTACTGCACTTGACAATTGTTTTGCCAAACTTTGACATCAGAAGTTTTATACTAACTTAAACCTAAAATAGTTACAAATTTCCTTATATACTAGTATACAGAGGTGGAACATATTGAACAATGGGGAATGGCTTAAATCCACTTGCTCATTAATTAATAAATTACAGTTCTTAAATTTGTTAATTTCCAATATTTCTAGTGCTGATAATTTGTACCATTTATTTTCTGGGTGTAATTATTGAATTCTTCATTAAATTAATTATTTTTTGTGATTAGCAGAGTTTGAATCTGTTTTGTTATTACAGTATGTTTTACCTATATAAAACATATTACAGGATTTACATTCTAATTAATAAATTCCCGATTTGTACATAAACGAAAATAAAAGATCATACTGTAATAATAAAACAGATTCAAACTATGCTAACCACTTAATCACGAAAAATCATGAATTTAATGAAGAATTCAGTATTTTACACACAGAAAATAAATGGTACAAATTATCAGCACTGTCCCCACCTCTGTATACTAGTATAGAAGGAAATTTGTATCTACATTAGGTTTAAGTTGGTTTAACATTTCCGATGATGCTAAAGTTTGGCGAAACAATTGTCAAGTGCAGTAATAAATTTGTTTGGGTGTCTTATATATTAACGATAATAACAGATATTTTAAGTGATCTGTAACGAATGTAAATTATTGGTTGTAAATAAAATAAATAAAGTTATTTTCAAAATGCGTGACAGACACAACACGATTTGTAACTTTAATGTAACATATTACTCTCTTGAGAAATCAAGATTTAATAAAATTTCAAGTGTGAAACAAAAAAGCTGTATTATTTATTTTCTATCTTTATTTATAAAATGTTTCACAAAAAACCAACTTCGTATGCTATTCAAGCTAATAAATTTGTATTGAAAAATATGTTTCAAAAAAGTTTATTATTAACTCTACAATAGTTTCGGCATATGATGGCTTTATCAAGAGTTCTACTATAGTGTTAAGTATTATAGTAGTATTACTATAATAATTTTTTTGAAACATATAAAAGCTACTTTTTCTTCTCAGTATTATTTTCATTGTTTCATAAATTTCCGACTAGACGAGTCTTTAAATTTTAATAAATTTGTTGAAATATTAACGAGTGTTTTAATTTTGTGTTTTAATGTTATGAATTTCAACCAACTAACGATAGGCTCAATTATATATATTTAAATATAAATATTCTTCACTTATAATTATATTTTATTTTATTTTATTTTATTGCAGATACTGGTAAATCTTTGCAGTTTTGAGGAATGGTGATGCTGAGCAGTGGACACATCGGCTGCAACAACAAGGGTATGTTGTTTGTATTTTTTATTTCTCATTAATTACTCCTCTCTTATTTTTCTTTTTATTCATTATGAACATTTTAATTTTTAGGATAATATTTAAATATTACCTTATTTTAACAAATCTTACGCTCTTAATTCCAAATTCCATTCGACCATTTTCTCTGTGGAATATTTATTTAGAATTTAACTTTATTTATGAATTATTTACATATTTGCTGAACATTTGAAAAATAGGTTTCTGGAATACACATTTAAATGCTTTCATGATATTTCGAATATTATTTAAATAGTACAATGAAGTTATTTGAGTAATAAATAGGCTGCACCTTCATTCTGATTTGAATTTTTTTTTTTTACACCTGTTCGATTTATTAGCTTTAGTTCCTTAATATATTTTATTTTATAGAGTTCTTCCAATTCAACCTAAATTTGTTTTAATTTCTTCTGCTTTTGTTTTCATTGAAGATAAATATGTTAGCATTTAATTTCGAATATCCTTCCTTATTGTTAATAACAATTATTTCTTTCTCTTTATTATATTTTTAAATTTATGAGGTCAAACGTGAAATAAGCAAAATTTTTAAATATGACTGAATGACAGTACCTCTTTTATGAATTGTTTATTTAAACTATTTCTAACATACATTTATATATTTAAATTTTTACACTTCATTTTCTTGCAGATGCTGGTGGTTTTTCTTCCCAGGGTCGTCATGGTAGAATTATGTTGGAATGGCCACATTAAGTGAGAAACAGTAGACAATTCGGATGCAGTCATATGTTACAGGTCAGATATTCAAATTTTCTGTATTTTACACATTACTTTATCTTCCTGTTTTTATTATGAAAATAATTTTGTACAAGTGACTTTAATATTTTTCTTTACTCATTTATAACAATTAACGATAACTTCTTTGTATTTTTACAAATATTTAAACCTTTACACGTGCTTAGAGAAACTTTTGATCTTTACCTTATCTTTAAGTTTGAAACTTATTTTAAATTAACATTGAGCTTCTCACTGATTAGAAGTTGATATCAGCTACTTGTTTTTATATGTTACAAGTATTTGAATTAATAAATAATTTTTGTAGATTAATCTTTGAATATTTCAATTGAAACAGTTGTTTATATCGAATATCCTTTCTTATTTTTTTTAAATAATTTTGAATTTATATGGTAATATATTTAAACATTTTATCATTTCAATAGGGTGACTTTCTTTAATTTAACTTGTACTTTTCTCAAACAAAAAATAGTTCATAGTTCTGGAACAAGGGCAGGAAAAATTAAAGAAAAGTCTTTGTATAATGAGGAAGTGTGTTAGTTACACGATTATGCAATTATGTCTTTGTTACAGCAGAGGACTTCGTCATCATTAGGAACTGCTGCCACTGGTCGTCTCCCTTCACCATCAACGAGAGTACCATGGACTTCTATCGCGAATATCGATCGGGAGTGTCGGTCGGGAGTGCTCTGGAGCATCCAGGTTCGGACTTGGAAGCTTCCAGTACTCGGAATCTCGGATTTTCGAGATCCTGAGTCTTGGAAACTTCAGAATCCGAACTTCGAGGCCGCCAATGCAATGAATCCTTCGAGATTCTTTGTTTTGGAGACCTTGAATTCGTATTTTGGAGTTTCTAAAACTCAGTATCCTGGAAATTCCGGAATTTCGTGTACTGGAGACTTCCTAGTTCGAATTTGGAAACATCCAGTATCCGGGCCTTGTCCCGGACGGTCTTCGAATAACAAAACATTTCGCACTAAACCTGGTAGGCGTGAAAAATTCATTTTTGTCCCTTTTTAATTTTGAAATAAAACAAAATTTTTACGGTCTCTCTTTATTTATTTTATTTATTTGTTTACAGCCCCACCCCTTCATTCACGCTCGCACCCTCATTCACATCCCCATTCTCTCTGTGTGAGAGGGGGGTAAGGTGTATGTAAATGTGTGTTGTAAGAGAATGAGAGAAAACGTCTGTACTTTCTCCCATTCTCTCACATGCACACACACACACATGCACCTTACTCCCCTCTCACATACGTTCTCTCACGCATTTACCCTCATTTATACCCTTATTCTCTCTGTGTGAGAGGGTGAAAAGTAAGAGTATGTGTTTTAAGCGAGAATAAGAGAAAATGTTTACTTCTTCCCCCATTCTCTCTTAACATACTCACGCTTTCACTCCCTCACATATGTTCTCCCTATAGCACCCTTATCATTCTCATTTTTCAGCTTTCTCACATATACACACGCGCTTACTTTCATCCCTCTCACACACATTCGCCCTCTCTCGCATTTATTCTTACTCTCACACCTCTTATTCTCACCCTGTACATGACAGGCATACACTTTCATTCTCTCACACGCATTTACCCTCACCCTTACCCCACGCCTTCAAACTTACATTCTCTCTCTCTCTCTTTCTTTACACATTTAAATTCATTCTCACCCTGACTCACACTATTTTAATTACACATTCCTCCTCTCTCTCTTGCATTCATTCTCACCCTCGCCCCTGTCTCTCATACGTACATATTCTCACTTCCAACCCTTTCATTCTTTATTCGCGTCATCCGCATTCTCTCCCCATAATAAATTTCCACCTTCCCCTTGTTTATTATTACAATGATATTTACAATAATATCTAAATATTTAAGATATAAATATGAATTGAAATAACTAATTTTATCCTAACATAATTTCAATAAATACTCCTATACTATGTTATTTATGTAGGTAACTATAAATATACAAAGAGTGCAATTCAAATAAATAATGTCATTTCTAAAATATTCACATTATGAAAAATAATGACATTGTAATACAATTATTTATAAAATAGTCACTACAATAAAATCTAGCTTAATATATAAGTGGTTTTATTTTTATTTTGTTACTTATCCTTTTGATTCATCTTCTTTTACTATTCATTGGAAAAACAATGAAATTGTAACGCAATTACATGTATTAACGTTAATTTGATATATTTAATACATAGCAGAATAATCAATTGATTGCGTGAAATAAAAAGCCTGATTTATTTAAAACAGAAGTAAAAACCGAATCAAAAAAGATGTAAAAATGAAATTATAAAATTTATTGGGAAATGCTATTAAAAATACTTTTAGTATTGAACTAATTTTAAAAATTAGTGTGGATGTGTGGTAATGAATGCAATTTATTATATAATTTAAACAATAGCACCTAGAGACACCAAATTATTAATACTGAAATATTTTGGAGAAGTTTTAGTTTAAATACATTAATATGATAATTTGAATTAATTTGTACCCCAAAAGCTTTGATCCGTAAAGCCAAAGATCTTGCGTTCGACTCCCGGCGAGGGCGTGATAGCGGTAACAAAAAAATTTCCTTACTAATTTGAGATAATCTGTAGTGGGTACAAAGTAATTCAAAAAATTAATATTGTATTAATGTATTCAAATTATTAAAATAAAATAAATAGCAGACTTAAAATTTGACAAAAATAAAAATTGAAGTAATAAATTTCAAATGTAAGTATCGCAAAACTGGACACAGAGTTAAAGCAATAATTAGATAAATTACTGAATATACTTCTTCATAACGTAATAAAAAATGGTTAATAATTATTAATATGAATTCCAATGAAAAAGTAAACAATTAAATTCGACAAAAGAACTAAAATGGGATGAGACAAACCAAATGAATTGTAACTTTGTTTTTCGAGCTTATTGGCCGTCGTCTCGAGGTTTTTATTCATGACGTTTCGCCAACACGATTGGTTGGCATCTTCAGGAGGTCTGTTCTGAATTGTCATTCAAAGCAGACTGCGTTACAATGGACACCGGCCGCGAGAGCCTCACTCAATTTAAATGAAATGAATATAAAGATAACTACTATAAAATTATTCATTAACTGAAATATTTTTCAATAAATCCACTTTTACATATATATTTCAAAGATATAAAAAAAGCGCAAAAATATCAGTAGGGATGGAACATACACGACGCCATATTGTCCATTTCCATCCATTGTGGGAAATCAACATCTTAGACGGAATTCCATCAAGGATTAAGGACGCACTCGTCGCCATCGAATCTGAAGCAACGAAAAACACATCCCAATAAAATTCAAAAATCTCAAAGTGAAATGATCAATCAAAGTGATAAACTTACTATTCCACGTCTAGAAAGCCTTGTTCGTCATCGATCCTTGAAAAAGTAATTCAATCGTGTATCTAAAACAATGGGAAAACAGCCTTCATATAACAGTTTTTACCGAAGTAATGGTCTAATTTTTAAAAATTTCTTATTTGCTCAAAATTCCTTTTAATCGTCTAAAGCAGCAGACATCAGTGGATAAAATAACCGTAAGAAGTATGCATTAAAATTGCAAGAAATTTTCGCAAACGTATTAAATTTATTTCGCAAAAACAAACGTCCCTTTCACACTCTATTTTGCTTACTTTATATATGGTTTATGGAGCAAAAATTTTGCTGTTTTATAAAAACTTACAAAAGAGTAGAAAATTTACACATCCACAGAAAAAAGACGTCTATTATTGATTTTGTAGTTCGTTTCGAGTCCAATTTAAAATACATTACAACCATCGAAAGAAGACACGTTACTACATCGAATATTGCTTTGAAAGTTCAATATTGAATATCAATATTTACCAAAAAGGACCGTGAATCCTATGAATTTACTAGATCCGCAAATAATAGACTTGTCCTTCTGTAGCTGTATTGGAAGCACCAAGAAAAGCATATGATGCAAAAAAAAACTCGAATATTGTGAACTCTCTTAATCTGCTAAAAACAGATGAAAAGACGCAAAAGTCCACTGATTCGAAATATGATTTAATAAACGCTAAAACAGTTGAATTGTTGGTGCAATCGGACATTTTTTTTTATTTGTGCAACTCAATATGGTGCTGTTCTTTTAAACATTTAAATATAATCTCTTTACGTAGTATATGCCCATTTTTAAGTACTTTTTAATTACATTATTAGATAAATAAAAACGAAGAACTTTTTTTTATATCCTTAAAAATAAATCAAGCAACTAGTACGAAGAGCTTTTAAGGTTTCTTATCCTACAATTATCCGAAATTCTACAAAAATCGTGAAATAATATTTCTTTCGCTTTTGTTAGATTTTTTTGCTTTCGAATCCTATTAATACCTGAAAAAAAAGATACATAAATAACCAAGACTAATTTTAGCCATATAATAATACTTAATTAGACAAAAACTTCCTAATTAAATTTTACTTAGGAAATTAATAATTTAATGGTGAAAGAAATTAAATGCTTTTAAATGTTTCAAGATTTTATTGTAAGAGACTCTATAATTGTTTCGGTTTATTAGACCTTTATCAAGAGTAAGTAATGTGACTACTCAAATTCAAAGTTTACATTGGGCCTTATATATACTACTGGTGTGTGTTAAGGTGGATTTGTGTGTGTGGATGTATTATTGGAAATACTTAAATATTTATCTATTATAATTGTCTCTTTAAAATCTATTTGATCAATTGTTATGTTTAAATTTCTTTGGAGCGCTTTCTTAATTTCTAATTCTTCCAAATAAGTTAATCTTTTTCCTGTGTTGTCTACATGTAATTGAATTTTAGTAGTCACATTACTTACTTTTGATAAAGGTCTAATAAACCGAAACAATTGTAGACTTTTTACAATAAAATCTTGAAACATTTAAAAGCATTTAATTTCTTTCACCATTATTATAAAATGTTTCACAAAACTGTTACCAACGAATCCATTTCTGTTATTAATTAATAATTTGATTACATCCTTCGTTAAAACACGAAAATAAAAACTCCGGATTATTAATAAAGTATTTACGTATGAATTTCAAATAAGAATAACAGTATAAACAATAAACAGTGTAGATGAACAAACTAAGAAAACACTGACCAGAAACTAACTGAAATATATTGGCATTTGATTAAAATTATTTAATTTAACGGTTTACTTAGACTTTTAATTAGTCTGTATCAACTATTTGAAAAAAATGGAACAATTTTGAATAACCTTGTTGCGTTTATGTATGTTTCGAAACAGGAAATTCAAAAGCGTATGTCTATTCACTTTTCACAATTAAACACACTTTTTATTAAGTTATAAATAAAACACTTTTTCGTAAACGGTAACCAAATTTAAAGAAATTTTTGCAATGACCATGTTCATATTATAATGCCTAATGTTACAGGGTGTTGCAGTTATGATTTTGATTTATTTTTATTCATCATAAAAAGAACAAGTCAAACTTTGGTTAAATCAAATGAAAAGAACTATAAGGTGTAGATACGTATTAAAAATAAATAACTTTATATAAACTTAAGAATATTAGATACATTATTAAAAATATGGATGGATTATGGACTTCATTTTCATCATATTTTGCGTAATAATTATTAGGAAAGTCACGGTTGGGAAATTGTAAAACATTTTAATAAATTTCTTAGATTTATCAGTAACACGTAATAATAATTGCACTCTAGATTTCAACATTTACAGGAAAATACATTTTCGGATGTTATTTTTCTGGCTTGTTTTAATCAAAATTATAACATTAAAGTGTCAACTTTTAATAGTCTAATACATAGGCTTATTTCAATTCCCCTCAATGAGGAAAACTATAATAAAGAGGTTAATTTACTTTGGCAATTAATAATGGATATTAATCTGATGTAATTGATAATATTTTAAAGAAAAAGCTCAAAAAACGGACTTTCAGTCAAATATATCTTGGTAAAAGTTTAGAAGCTAAAAGGAATAATTGGACAGTCATTAATTTTTATGTAAATATTAGCTCAGCCATTTGTAAAAGTTGGCATTAGTATAGTATATAGAATAATTTAAGCAAAACGTTAGTTAATAATAAAATATCAAACAAGAATAAACTTTGTAAATCTAGAGTTTATGAACTTAATTGTGAGGATTGTAGTGCTATGTACATAGGACAGACAGGTAGGTCGTTTATGATTAGATATAACGAACATAAAAAGTCTAAAATTAATAAAAAAGGTATCACAAGATTCTTCCAACATTGTATTACAATTAAACATAATTTTAACGAAACTAATATAATTTTTTTACATTGTATTAATAAAAGCAGAAGATTAAACTTATTAGAAAATTTTGAAAATCAAAAGGCATCCTTTCAGAATAAAAATGTTACCAATGAACAGGTGAAGACTGCACAAATTGTAATTTCCCCACCTACACATATTTTATAAATTGTCATGTTTCTGATTTTTAGTATAGTATAGATTTAAGTGTTTGATAATGACTTAATAAGCCGAAACGATATTGTAGAAGTTTTCTTATTGTTGTAATTCTAAACAAGTGTTTTTATTCTGCTTATATTTTGAGTAACTACAACGTAGGAAATATATTTTGTATATTTCTTACCAATAACTGTTTGCACAAAATTTCCGGAGAATATGATGCTGTCAAACTATATTAAAACGGATTTTATCGAAAAATTGAAAAAGAGTAAAAGAAAGGTTCATATTCAATCAAATTTATGATACATGTAAGCATAATAAAATATACACAAGTTAGAATTTTAATTAATAATGTAGGTTTCTCTAAATAGTGACATTGTAAACAATATTTTTTTTATGGTGCTACAGTTTCTTGTAGCATCTGTTTGCTTGTTTGTAGACTATTTAAAATTCAATGCTTCACCTGGTGTGTAAGGGCAAAAGACCTGAAAGGAAATCAACAACCTCAGGTCATAAAAGGAGATCGACCGAAGTCGAATGTTATAGCAAGGTTGTTATGCTAAATAAAATTTGGTCAAACAACCAAAAACACAATAATATACATCAACCAACATAAAAGTAGCTTGGAGTTTGTTTAACTCGAAAATTCATTAACCCTCTTTTTTTTTGGTCCTCTATACAAAACACATTTATTTGCATAGCTTTGTCTTTCTTGAAAATAAATAAAAGCATCCTTTACTCACCATCAGCCAGAATGCAATGAAATAATTAATTCAAAATGTTGCCTTGGTTACTGATTCATAAAAAAAAATGAATCAGGCATACCGCAATAAAAGAACGTAAAATTTTACCACAACAATAAACAATGACAGTTATATGACTTTGTTTTCTTAAAAATTGCTTAACCATTACGAATACCAATAAGGGTAATAATTCGAGTAGTACTTTTACAGGGTTTGCAACGAAAGTGGTGGTTTTAATTAAGTTTATATAAACATTAATGAAAAATAAACTGTAAATTGATTATGAAAAATAAAAAAGTCAACATTCAGCCATTGCATGACGAACCATTGTTAAGACATATTAAAGTATACATACAAAATCATGTTTATTTTTATTGTAAATGGTCGGCCATTTCATTTTTCCACTATTGCGGCATTATTGATGTTATCGGCCACCACGTTGTCATATTGTTGCGTTCGTCGGCCATTATATTTGTTAATTGTTGTCGCATTATTGATGTTGTCGGCCATCATTTTTGACTAATTATTGTCACATTGTTGCGATTGTCGGCAAATATAAAGTTTTAATCGCTACATTGATTACATTAGAATAATTACTTTTTAAAATGTCACATATTATTTTCAAATACCAAAAATCGTAATCAAGTAGAAGAAACCGTTACAATAATGCATTAAATAAAATTAATCTGTCAGAGAATATGAAAAGTGGCTTTACAGAGGTATATATTGTAAAAAATTTTATTGCTCTATCTATTAAATTAAAAAGCCCATTCGGGTTAATCAGATAAATGGTTTTTCAGAGGTTCTACAGAAATATTTACTCCTCAAACAGATACACCTATCATTAATATTCATGATAGACTTGAACTTGTGAATATCAATAATGTACGTATGTTAATATTTAAAGCCAACGAACTTTTTTAACAACTGAGACCCCGTTAGACTGGTGACGACGCCTTTAAAAAACGACGACCAAGACAAGTTTCATAGTTTTTCTTTTCTTTGACCATGCCAATTATCTATTGGATGGATAATGACATTCTCGCACTGCACTAATTACTACCTTATTAATTATGGGCAAAGTCAATATACCTAATTGACAAATCGCAAGCTCACTGACGAAAATATAAAAGAAGCATTCACATGTGTTTATAACAACTACATTTTGTAAATTGCAAACAGCACTTATAATAATTTAGTTGTTTCTATTACCGAAAATTTTGAAATTTGTTTGAACCATCAAAAAGGGCAGATTGTATAAACGAAATAGCTCTTTTAAATTTCAAAAAGGGCTACTAAAAAGGCTCAAAACTATCGCGAGGTGTTGAACCATTTTTCTTCATGTCACAAAAGCAAAAAACACTTCGTAACGCTGTAGATTCTCTATTTCAAATCAAAAGCATAAATATGTATTATAGAAAAGACTGAAAGTCGCTCTTTTATAATGAGGTGATAATAAATGGTACTTTTAATCAATGAATATCAAAGACCTTAGTCTATGATTATTCTTATTATAATTAGTCAGCCATGTTTCTTTTCCATTGTTAAGATATTGTTGCTTACATCGGCCATTGCAATCATCAACTGTTGTGGTATTGTTGAAATCTTCAGCCATCATTCATTTATAATTGTTACCGTATTATTGCTGCTGTCGGCCATCATTTTTGTTTAATTGTTATTGTATTGCTATCATTCTCTTTTATTTACTGTTACATGTAAATATTCCTCACTTTAACGTGGTAGTTGACGATTTGAACCGCTATTTAAAAATTATCGACAATACTAAAAATCTATTCACCTTTCTAAAATTTAGTGAACTTAAATTAATCAATAATTGGTACTGTTTATTGTGTAACTTTTCTCTTATCAAATAACCATTTAATTTTAAACTTGATACGAAAAAATTGGTGCAGTAAAATGTAGCTTCTTCTACATTTTAGTGGTGTTAAGTAACTATTTATTGTAATCATGAAAACGCTAATAAAGGCTTAATTAATTCTAGTTACCTATTTTCCCCAATTATTCGTCATAAAATAAAATTGGGTTTAAATTAAGATTTCCTTGTTTTCTTAGTCTAAACGCACCGTAAGTAACAATTCTTGATCTAATAAATTAGCGAGTGTAAGCCATTGGTGAAAATGTGTAAGAATTACGTAATTTAGTAAGCCTACACTTATTAATAACACGTCTGAAGTAAACAAGATAATTGAACACTTCCCAAAATTATCTTTGTACAGCAATGGTGCATTAATTGCAGTTTTCTGACATAAAAGACGTTAAGTTTCATTTTACGTTACACAAACATGAAGTAATTATGTACTTTGCTTCTACACAATAAGATAATATTTACATAAAATTTACGTTTCAAAATAATAATAAAAAAAACAGAATTTCCCTTGAATTATTTAAAGTCTTACTGGTCTTTCTTTTTCGCAATTTAGTCCTTTAATTTAACAAAATTAAATCGAATTGTTTCTGCGGTAGGTTCATTATGAAATATTTTGATAAAGTTTAAGTTGTTTAAAATTAAACGTTTTCACAAAATTTATTAACATTCTTTGATGATAACCTTTCGGCCATTCTCAAAGAGAACTACAAGAGTATTAAATTTATTTACAAATGATTAAACTATTTAATGAATGCTTACTTAGAAAGTCCGGCAATTGGTACGTGCTCGAAATAAGGGGCTGTCGTACCCTTCGGTTGGATCATTTAATGTGACGTATTTTGTTGAAAATAAAGATTTTTGGATTTCTAATTTTTCCGGGATAAGCTCGTAATTTTTTTTATTATCACGAATGGATTTACGATATACGGGCTTATCCCAACATTACATAGATAAAGAACACACCATTTGCAAAAATAATGTATCAATTCTCCTTTATATTATATCCTTAATAATAGCAAAAAACTTAATTTCATGAAAAAATTGGATATTCAAAAATCTTTATTTTCAACAAAATACATCACATAAATAATCAAGCCGAAGGGTACAACAGCCCCTTATTTCGAAAACGTACCAATTGCCGGACTTTCTAAGTAAGCATGCAATAAATAGTTTAACCATTTGTAAATAAATTTAGTGCTCTTTTAATTTTCTCTGAGAATGACCGAAAGGTTGAAACACGTGTCAGAGACTGTTAATAATTTTTGTGAAAATGTTTCTAGTTTAATTTTAAGCAACTTAATATTATACAAAAGTAAATGTAAGAAAATATCTTAATAAGTAAGTATGTTGATCAATAGACAAAAATGCAACAAGTCCTTTTTAAGCACTTACAATAATAATCCTTAAGTTTTGTTTTTAAAACTAAAAATCTTTCCTAATTTATATTTAAAATCTATTGCAACATAAAACTTCATTTTGTGCGCAAGAAATTACACAAAAAAAGGTTCGTTAAAGGTCGTTTGTATAACATGGTACTTGTGTAAAAGCAAAGAAAAACGATAAGAATGGAATTATTAGTGACACTGATTGCCATTTGAATTATTTCTGCACTTCAATTCGTTATTTGTCTGGTCTCGTTTTAATGGACTATTGTTTTGAAAATGAAAAGGAAATTAGCTAATTTGCAGTTATGACTCAAGTTATTTTTTGAAAATGATCAGATGCAAGGATTACCTTGAACGCATTAATTAAAAAATAACAATTATAAGAATCCAGAAGAAGAATTAATGATTATCTCCAGAAAATTGAAAAAGAGCATGAAATTATCGTCAGCCGTTTTCCTATAAGAATAGAACAATGTTAACATTCATAAATGAGCTTTCACAGACGAAGTAATTTAGGACTCCAGTCTTCCACTGGAGCCTTTTTTGACTTCATAAAACTGTAGGTATACCATCCCACTACAGGCAGTATGTCGCCATCTATTAATATATATTTACTGCTAGCGGTGGCATTTCATATGATTGACAAGACCTTAGGAATGTATCTACTCCACAAACTGAATCAACGACACAGCTTGTATTACGTAATAGGAAATCGCGATTCACATCTAATAATTTCGATAAAATTCTAACCAAGGATTAAGCGTTCTTTAAACTGTAGTTAACTGAATCTATAGTTATTCGATGGAAATCTGTTGTGCCCCTTTTCTATATTTTCATAAAGTTATATTTAGCATGTTTAACTCAACCATTGGACTGATATGACGCCCTTGTGGTGACTGCGATTAACTGTATTAAGTATTTCAAAGTTATCACTAAAGTTGTTGTTGTTGTTTAAATAATCATTACTATAAATTTTAGAAATCAATAAGCACAAAAGCACTAATATTTTAGCCAATGAACAAACAGAATTAAGTAATTCTCCACTGCTCACTTCATTCTCTAACAACAAATTATGTAAACATAGAATATATTAGGTTAAATGTAATTGTATAATAAAATATTTGAAGAATTTTTAGTAGGGGTAATTTTTTTTTAATACATTAACGCGATATTAATTACTGAATTAATTTGATTTGTACCCACTACAGATAATTTTATAGAAATATAACAAATCAGCATTTTATGAATATCTACAAAATTGTCTCCTAAATACGATATTCAAATTGATAAGTATGAAGTATATTTTTTCATTCGGTTAACTATAACGCATGCAGCATTAAACGTATGAAAATTTATTTATGCCACGAGGGTAGCGTCCTTTACAGATGTTTTATAGTTGAACAATGTTTCATATCGCATATTTGCATACAATGATATATTGATATACTACTTTATAATACAATGTCATGTAGTGCAGTATTTATTTATAATATGATGTGACAGTTCCTCCTACGTCCATTCTTTTATTTGACATTGAACTACTATAACCATTTTTCATTTCTTTTCTTGTGCCAGTCAATTTCAGTTGGTATAGTCTTTGAATAAATACATGATATAGTTCCAGTATGCGAACGAATAACTTCAAATTAGTTTTATAATACATCATTTGAAAACTGATTTGGTTTTTAAAAATACAAATAAATATAAGAAACAATGGAACAATTTAATTTGTATGCAATACACAGCTACGAGAATGAAACATTAATTTTTAAGAAAAAATGTACACTGGTTTATGAATGTTGTTATAAATGAACGTGATCAGCAAACGATTATTTACAATTATATTCATTTCTGCTTTCCGGGTTGTATAGAAATTTATTTCTCTCACTCAATTTAATTTCTGTGTAAAAAGTACATAAAATTATTGTACATGCTTAGAGCGCTTTATAATGTTTTAAATTGCTTCAATATACATAATAAATGACCAAATGAAGAGGTAGGCGCGTGGCCGCAAGGCCTCTGCCAGCGCGAGCTGGTAAGGATGACAACGGCGTTGTCAGCAACCAATTTGTCTACGCTTAACTCGAAGTGTTCAATTGTTCGGCACATTTCCTAGCACGTTTTCTAAAAGATATTTGAGAACATAATGCATCTAATTTCTCTGTTTTTTACAACGAGCCGCCACTGATGTGTAATAAATCATTGTCAACATTTCATAATCGTTATTTTTTTTTGAACTTGCATGATTGGAAGACGTCTGGATCATTATAAATCCAAAAATCTCTAAACGATTTTAAACATGATAAACTTAGCATCTGCTAAATATCCAAATAATTAATTCACATTTAAGAACTGTTCTCTTACTTTCGTTGCGTAACTACTAATTACTATTCTTGAATAATAAAGGGTAATTAAGGGATAATAAAGAAAGATTCACTCCAATAAGAAACATATGTATATATAAAGCAACAAAATGCACGAATGTAGCTTGAATGCATTAATGAAATGATTACTGTCCTTGCTGTCCATGAAACGTACAATATCCTTTTACATATTGACTTACTGAAATATCCATGTAGTTTACTGACCTAGGTTCTTGCCTTTTAGTATGCAAACTAAGGAAGAACGATAAAAAAAAAAGAGAAAAGGACAGGAGCACTTGTCGTAGTATATTGTAAGCCTTGAATTAATTTGAATAATGTTAGCTTGTTTTAAACAATAGATTGTATAAATTAAAGCTCGCTTTTAATATGACAAATGCAGCGTATGAATTTTTAAATACAACATTGAATAGATTGCAATTACATGTACTAATTGGTCGTTTTATAAAATGTCTACACAAATTTGTATATGGTTTACTAATACACTATAATGACGAAAACGTAAGACAAAAAAATTAAATAATACGATATGTATATGTATGTATGTAATGTATATAATATTAATCATGAATAATGAAATATTTTGACGATATTTTTAGTAGGGCCAATGCATCGTATGAGGAACACAGTAGTGAGTTAAAATTAATTCAATAATTGATATCGTATTAATGTATCCCATATATAAACAGTTGATTCATTGTTTGAATTTGCAAATATCTAAATGACTAAATCATATAAGTTTAAGTTTAGTTGAAAGATGCAAAAAAATCTTGTTACTAAAACACCAAATCATAAACTTAGAGAAATAAAACTAAACCTCAATTTATCAGTCTTTATGAAAGTTTTCATAGCTCTGTTTATCACCAAATAGCACACGAATAATGTAGTTTAAACAAATTACTGCCTATTCAATTAAATATCTTAATTCTCCCATAAAATTTGCATGCAAATAATAGTCGGCGATCACTCACCAGAGTTTGTTGAGCCAAAAATTCACTCAATAATTATTTCAAAGTTAAAACCCACATCCGTTTATTTCAACTAAAAGAACAGGAATGATTTCTTAATAAAATTATTTCTTTCGTTGACTGATACGATATGTGTGAAACAACCTTCCCGCGACCGTCAAACCTAAACAGTCGTGTTACTGAGATTATTCAACAATTAATTCTTCAAATAAAATGAGACAAAATAATAACCAATCTTTCATAATATTTCTCTTACACAGCTAATATTTTTTAAATATCTTCACGTTTAATATGTTACGCAAGGGCAGACATGAAAATAACTATTAATGGTGGAAGTCTAGTCTTGCTACAATTATCAATTAAATATTCATGAGAAATATAAAAAATATTAGGAATTGCCTGCCTAGTAGGTACCAAGGAAAGATATGAATGAATATTAAACTATCTATTACTATTCTTCCCTTGTGTTTTACAAACTATACGTACTTACAGACCTTATTAAATTAAGTGCCTAGTTACTATTCACTACGTTACGCGTATCAAGGACAACTAGTTAAAAAAAGCAAAGAAAAAGGCAAGAGAAAAAGAAAAGACCAAAAAAAAACTTTACGTATAATAAAAAAAATTGTTAGATCCATAAAATAAAAGAGATTAAAAAAATTAAAATTCGAATAAAACACTTGGAGATGTTTCACTGTTAATTTATTGATAATAATCAATGTACATTTTTTCCTATTAAGGCAACGTCAGGAGTAAACTATTACCGAGTAATAGATATAGATATAGATATAGATAACAGGTAATAAAAATTAACAGTGAAGCGTCCCCAAGTGTTTTATTCGAATTTCATTTTTTTTAATCAAAATGTTTCACCAAGAGCTAACGGTGTCCTCCATTTTTAATAAAAGAGATTAATTGGTATTAGATAGACAGAAAGAATGCCCCCCCCCCCATAAAGGTTGAATTTTTAAATATATATATTTTAATTTTAATTATTCAGCAGGGTTAATAAATACGTCACTGTATTTTTTGTAAAGATTATTGACACTGAAGTATTGGAAAAGGTCTAACAACTATCTCAGGATTAATGACCTGCATTAGTTCTCGTGCACAATTCTAAGTGACAATCACATAAATCTTGACACATATAACTAATAATAATAATTCTACCAGCAATTAAAATTAATTGTTAAATTTTGAACCAGCATTAATATTTATATATCCTTTTCTAGGGAGTAAATCGAATGAATTGTTCGTGAAAAGCATTAATTACTTAAAAGTAATTTGTTTATAAGAAAAGTTGGCGATTTTGTTCTTGTTTTACATGATTGGCATATATTATTGTTGTTTTTTCTATTGTATAAAACACATTAAAAAAAACTATATCAAGGAATAATTTTAGTTTTCGCATTTTTTTCTATTGCTTGTGCAGTTTATTGAGTAGAGTACATTTAGTTACTAAAGTATTTACTAGAGTTAAGTAAATAATATATCTATGCGACGTTTCGCCAGATCTTACTTCTGGCATCTTCAGGCAGTGCTGCTTATCTTGATGATTTGTAACAGTTAATAGGAGGTGGATATTTTCAAGTATTTAATATTCGCTTCAAGTTTCTGACTTAAAAGCGTTAAAAGTTATTGGGGTGAAAAACAGAAAGCTTAAAATGGTTAGTGTTCGAATTTGGTACGGGCCTTTTTGTGTATCCAAACTTCCTGTCTGCGTTATTACGAGCAAAATTACTAAAACACTTGATAGAATTCATTAATATGCATACGAAGTAAAGGTAGCACCAGCGGGCATAATAATTTCATTTATTGCAAAATCGACATTGCCTATTAATATTACGTTTATTTTCTTGAGTAATCTAAGGTTTTTTGAATGAACATGCACAAACCCAAACGAATCAACTTTTAGGGCATAACATACATATACATAAGTGTCTAAAGCTTGACATACTTTCTAATAGTACACTAAAAATCTTGAAATTTTTGTGCATGTCGATAGATGCAAACAGAAATGAATTTATTCAAACCAAAATATACACACTTCGGTGGATAAATGGAGCGAAAATTCACTGTAGAAAATTCAAGGTGTTATGTGAATAAACACAATCGTATTGAAAATTAATGAATTAAAGACTAAATACCTTTATACGTAGTTGAAACATTTAAAACTTTAAATATTTAATTTTATTGGTTATCCCAAAACAATAATCGATAATTTTCTTAAAAGTAAAAATAAAAAAGAATTATTATTTTCAATCTATCCTAAACCAGTAAAAGAAAAATCTTTTAAATATGTAAGTTTAACATACATGGGGCATATCTCATAAAAACTTAGTAAATATTTAAGTAATTTAAATCTAATAGTTTCTTTTAAAACTAATAACTCATTAGGCAGAATTGTTAAAAGTTGTAAGGACAAAACAGATAAGAACTGTAATTCGGAAGTACATTTGTTAACGTGTGGAGATTGTAAAAAGGTTTACGTAGGCCAGACGGACAGAAAGTTTTCTGATAGGATTAAAGAACATTTTAATAGTTTTAAGTTAGAAAAGTGTACCTCGACTTATGCCGAGCACCTAGTTAATTGTAATCATAATTTTAATAATGATTATAAAGTTTTGCATATAGAAGACAAAGGACAGAATATAATCTTTTAGAGTCCCTAGAAATTAATAGATATTTTAAGAAAAACGTAATTTTAAACGATCAATTAGAAACAAATAATTCTCCGTTGCTTAATTTAAAATTCAAAAATTTCCCTTCCCCTCTTTAGTTGTATATATATATATATATATATATATATATATATAGGGTTATCTTTATTGTTCATGTTATTGTAGGCTTCACCTGAAGAAGCCACAGTGTGATGAAACGATCGTAGTGATCAAATAAATAATTTTTGAAACTTAAATTTTGTATTTTTTTTTCGTCATTTTTATTTAAAACTTTTACTTTCTATATGTTTATTAAAATACAAATATCATTTAACACTATGAGGGGTGCAACTATTGTGAAGCATGTTTAAATATACAAAAATAAATAAAACAACGTAGAATGTTTCACCAATTTAATATATATTCTAACTATTTTCGGTTAGATGACCATTATCAAAGGATTAGAATAAAATATTATACTAAGTTTTAAAAGCTAGTGCAACAATATATATACTTAATCTTAATTACCTAAAATGAGTGGTGAGATTACAAAATCTAATTCCGTATGGTTATTGACTAAATTAAGAGTTTCTGAATTTTATTTTATTAAAAATTTACGTATTTGTGTATTTCATCTTCTTCCAGTAAGTACTAAAGTTGAAGGATCAAAAGCAATTTCCTCTTATGTCGTCCTTGAAAAGTTACAAATTGAAGGGATCATAAAGCGATACTGATATCGCAAAATCAAAATTGGAAATTTGTATTGGAAAGAAGAGAGGATGAAGAAAGTAATCAAGTTTGTCGTAAAGTTTACCAAATTAACCATATATTACTTAAGGGTTTCTCGTTTGATGTGAACAAACGAATCCGTATTGAAAATTTGTTACAAGAGTGAAATATTGAACTATAGATTAATTTTAATTTATTTGCTCCTTTAAAAACATACATTATATGCCTTTTAAAGAAGTTATTCTAATCATTATTTTATTTTCTTGTCAATGTTTTCTGTCAAACAATGAATTCCACAAACCATCACATACAGACATAACAAATCATTTCCCCTACTGCAGCATAAATTAGCTACTTACAATAGTATGGTTCATAGCCTCCAAAACATCCCAATGTCAAAAAATTATTAGTTATAAGAATTAAATATTATTAAACAACTTGCATAAAATAATGATTATAATCCTTCAATAATAGACCAACTAATATATAAAAAATAAGAAAAGCTATTTAAACTATCCAAGGTGCACTTTTTGTGAATATTGTTGAATAAACGAAGAAAGAGAAACGAAGTAATGTTTACCAATTTATTTATTTGGAACTCGACAATTGTTTCGGGCTGTAGTAGTATTGAGTATTGTATTACTCTTGATAATGGGTAATGCCCGAAACAATTGTAGAGTTTCAAATAAATAAATTGGTGAACATTACTTCGTTTTTATTTCTTCGATTATTCAACAAAAACTGGCTTTAATATTAATTTACCCTGACAAATTGATTAAGGCTTTCGCAGCTAGTTGATGAACTGGCGTTGTCCATCTTCGGGTATACAGGTCGTCGTCGGTTGGAATTGCTTCCTACCCGAAGAAGGACAACACCAGTTAATTTACCCTATTCCTGAAATTAGAAATAAGAAATATAATACAGTTATTTTTTAGGCACTGCATCCAAAACACTTTTTTCATATTTACAAAACATTGGTTTAAATTTGGTTTGTAAAACTAATTTCTTGGTCGGTAAATTAATTAAAAATAACAGAGATAAATTAATTAACGTGTGTAGGCTTTCACGGCCGGCGTTATTATAAGAATGATTTTCCGGATATGATGGCAGGCCGCCGAGAAGAGAACTTCGAGACAGGAAGCTACTGTGACGACCTCAATACCTCTGAAGATGTCAGCCACAGTCGCTGACGAAACATCAGGCAGAAAACAAGCCTTTAGACCACGGCCATCAAGCCCGGAAAATCATTCTTATAAAGATAAATTCAGCACAGAAAAACAATCTGGAGTTTATAAATTAACTTGTGGGTCTTGCCCTAAAGTGTATATAGGTCAAACAGGGAGAAAATTTAAAAAACGTCTGTCAGAGCGCAAAAACAGCTATATAAAAACAAAACTGATTCAACTTATTCGAACCATGTGGCCGAAGAAGGACATTGCTTTAATAATAAAATGGAAATTATAGACATTAGTAATAAAGATCAAAAACTAACCCTGTTAGAAAATTTAGAAATAAGTAGGTTTAAAAAACTATGAATATTTGATAGTTTCGGCCTTTACTTGACGAAAATCCATCTTAATTAGAAGTACTCACGTCTGAGGAAGCTAAAGTTTGGCGAAACATATGTTACGAATAGTAAATAAAGTGTGTGAAAACTTTAGTTTTATTTTTCTAAACTATGAATAATTTTCAATAACTTTGCTCTTTTGAACTTATTTTAACGAAATACCACCCCCTATGACATACAACTATTTATGAGACTTCAGTTAGTAGTAAGTAATCAATCTGTCTAACGAAGCCAACGTTGTAACGACACATATGTTACAAAATAAAAAGTTGTGAAAATCTTTATAGTGTTTACTTATTCGTATTTAAAGTATTTTGTTCTGCATTGGGTTTATTCCTAGTGTAAATCCACAATCGGGTCAATTTCAGAAGGCTAAGTCTACCATAAATTGTCGGACTCCAAAAAAGTTATTATATTACACAACAGAGTTGACAAAACAAGTCAGAAAATAGAAAAATTAATGAGACTTTTAATGAATATTTTATACTACAATTATTTTGTATTACAGCCTTCCTGATAATCCTCTTCTAGTTGAGTTTTGTATTGCAGATTTTGCATTCTCAAACTAGTCGTACCACAGATACAAACATAAAACAAGTCATGTAACATATTATTTTATTTTTATGATACGTAAATAGCTGCTAATCAAATATTAATTAATAATGATCTCTACTCGTTTTTTAAATACCATATGCAATTTTGTGGTTAACCTTCTATTTCTGAATAAAATTTGCATTTACGATACATAAATACTAAAAAAATATGCGCATTCATTAATTTTTTATTACCACCTTTCATGGTATCTACTACGAAATTGATTGTGAGAAAAACAAACACACAAAGTGTTTCCATATTAACAAAAATGGAAAAAGTGTGCATTGTTGACTCATACAAACGAAACTGTTACCAAATTTTATACGGTATGCTTTTTGCAGTTGTTTAATTATTTTTTAATTAACTGTTGCTAATTATATCTATTCATTATTTCACTTAATGCATAATAATGGGTATTTATTATTTATTTTCCATTGTATACATTTTCCGTTTAAAAAATGAAAGATAAGTACACTAAACAGTGGGTAGCTAAGTATTTTTCCAACTCGTTGATGCGTTATCACAGAAAATAAATAATTCATCATGAACAGAAACCGAGAAGTGCCTTCTGATACATGGAAAACCATATGCTGCTATTCTATATTATATTTTGTATTTTTTCTTATCTAAATAAAAAGTTTTATCATCAAAAATGATTTCACTTTATTGTCTACAGATAAAAACATGTACAAACAATGAAGAAATATGTACCATAGAAAAGATATTTTTTTAAAGCAAATTAAATTACAAATCAAATAAGTATCCGACTAGAATTTACTTTGGGCACAACCTGAGAATATATCAGGATTGCTTCAGGCATCGGTAAGGCATGCTACTAAAGGAAATATGAAATATTGACCTTCTCTTAAAATACGGCATTCAGAAAATAAGCAGAAAAAGGATTTAAAAAATCGTTACCCATTTAGTGAATGCCATATTTTCAGATCCTGCGAAGAACTAGTGTAGTCCTAATTTGGGTCTAAAGGCTTTCGTCGGAGATGGGAGGACCTCCAGAGAAGCTCGCCACTCGTGCTAGGGAAACGTTAGGAAGCAATTTCAACCAACGACGTCCTTTAGACCTGAATCAGGACTACACTAGTTCATCAACTGGCCGCGAAAGCCTTAACCAATTTTTCCTGCGAAGAATTTTTATTTCTCATACCAGGGGTTAAAGACTGATATCTTATGAAGGCTCACTCCAAACCGCAATGCTCTATCTTAAAGGGTTTAGATTTTATGATTTTTTTTTCGAACTTCTGCAAAATGAATGACCATGAAAAATATCTCTCAAATATCTCTTAAAAGCTCAAAAATCAGGAATTTATTTACTAAAGTGTGGAAGTTGCGAGAAATCGTATATAGGACAAACTGGGAGACCATTTAAAGAGAGAATTAAAGAACATTTAAGCAGTTTTAACCAACAAAATACTAAATCTACTAATCTGCTAAACATCTGAAAGAACAAAATCATACTTTTGACGAAAATTTTAAAATCCTTCATACAGAAAACAAAGGAATGAAACTTAATCTGTTGGAAAGATTAGAAATAAATAAACTCTATATATTTGTAAATCTTCTAACTAAAGATGGCATTGCGTGCCGAAATGATCATAGTAGTGAAAATAATAATATTTTGCAACCAAAACTAGTTTGTTTTAATAGTTATTCCTGATTAGTTCCTTAGTTTTTACCTGAGTTACATGCCTTACTACATCCTGATCGGGCACGTCCTGATTATATTCAAACAAACTTTTCTAGTCAGCTAAGAACTGTAAAATTACATATTTCAAGTTCAGGAAATATGAAAAAAAAAACAGAAGGAAAGTTATTTCCGACGTAACTTGCGACGAAATTTAGCTTCAGAACTGCCTCAAAAAATTATAGATATCCTTAACTCAAAACTTAAAAAATGTAATTTATTATTGTAATGTATTTATTACTACGTAAAGTTAAAGGCCAACACAATTAAGAATGTAGTCATTTCTCATTTCTCTTTATCGTTGAATTAGAATGTTGTCCTTGCGCATCATGATTTTAAGGTAATAATCTCCATTCTCTATCTTATTTAGTTTTAAGATTAGAATATCTCCAAATTTCAATGTGCTAAAGTTTTTCTATGACCATAGATGAATATATCGACTGAGTATGTTTTTTCAACTCCCTAAAATAGTGCTCTTGTAATCTTAACATGCTGAGACAATTATGAGACCGTATTCGGACCTACTGTCGCAAACTACCTTGTCAGTGATATTGCTCATCTTGATTTCCTGATTAACGTTGGCCCATATAGGAATAGCAGTTTAGAAATGTATAAAGAATGTATACTATTATTTTATTGAATTTCCTAAAGTTGAAATGTCCAGCCTAATCATATCTAGGATTCGTTCAGACTTTCAGGAAGTCTTAAAAATCCTGATAATAACTGCATCAATTTACAAAACAGAAGCTTAAAAATTAATTAAATACACTTCGTCATGCATCAGACGCCCTACAATTTAAAAACGATAACACCTATGTATAAATGAGGTATAGCTTTGTAAAATTTAATTTACTTAACTGTAGTTTAAAATCAATGGTTTAATACCAAATGTCCGTTGTGTATGATTGAAAGTTGCATCTTAAAGGAGTGTCCCTTTTAAGGATGTGTAGCCGGTGTTACAAAAATCTAGCGTGTTGATATCAGTGGTGTTTTTTCAGGTCATTGAACCGGTTCATTTCCGATTTGTCGTGATGTGTAAAAGGAAATGCACACGTTCGATAATGAGTAGGTCCCGGACTTTTTTTGATAAAAACGAGTATTATTTTTCATCTTCGATCCTCGGCGACAAGTCGACCGATAACGCAGCCAGAATACACAAATTGTCGATTATCATGCGCGCGACAAACTTTCGAAGTAATAGAGAAAACAAGACGAGGTAATGAGGCAAACGGGCAAGGTAACAAGAAAGAAAAATAAAGAAAGAAAAAAAGAGAATATTTCTTTAAGCGGAAAACAAGGTGCATCGACGTGTAAGAGAGTGTTGTTGTGTTGTGTTGTGTTTAGAGTGGGGAACGCGTACAACATTCTACAAGCACTTAGAAAGTTTATATCAACGGTAGAATATTTGGCAAACGACTACAGGTGCTCCGCTCTTCAAAGAGTCGAGTGCTGAGAGACAGTTTTGCCTATTTGTTAACCGTGGTAGGCCCCGACGCACGTACCCAATAAAAAAATCCTTTTTCCATCAAAATTGAAAGTTTTAACTCCGCGACGAAAAACAATATAGACGTATAGCGCGTCTAGTGTGGACTATGCAAAACAATATCGCCTAAACTTTTATTTTTATTTCACAAATTTCATTCGCAAAAAGAAAATCACCACGTGAACGAGATCAGTGCCAATTTCCTAAACTAGTGGCCGAAAACGTTAAAGTCCACGATGACCACAGAAGTAAAGCAGACTGTTATCAAGTGAGTTTATAATTAATAATAATAATGTTAAACTTTTTTGTTGAAATTTCTATTTTCTGAAGCAATTTTCCAGTCCGCTATTGGTTATTGCTAACAAACCAGACATTGTTATGGCAGAAAGTCAAGGCTTTTAATAATAATAATAATCAGCAGGAATTGTTAAATAAAGTTGAAACTGAAAAAATCAGCTCGGTTACATCATAACGATTTAATTGGTCAACGATTATTATTTATTATTATAGTGCAAATCATTCAAATTAATGATTATTTACAACGTTTACAACATGTACTACAAATCAACACGTGAAAGTGTTTGAAAACATGATAAAAACCTTGTTTCTCAATATTTTTCGCGAAAATTATTTAAACCCACACAATTTTAAAATTATTTATCAAACGAATTAGACAATTATAAAAAATTACTTATCTTATTTAATTATTATTCCTATATGTGTATATTTTTCGTAATTTTTTTTTACTAAAACTATTGAAATTCAACACAGTCAACTTTTGTTCTATTTGTAATGAAGCATTATTTTCTTCTATACAATCTAGACTCAGTACTTATCACAAAAATATATATATATATATATATATATATATATATAAATATATATATATATATATAACGAACTGTTTAATCAAATACTTTTGAATGATCTGATTTAATGAATATTTATTTACCAATAAATTTAAAACATATTTCTTCATAATATGTTCATAGTTATGTTTAATAAGGTGTTCAATATTATTTGTAATTAATTTTTTAAAAAGAAATCTGATTGTTCATCGGGTATTTCCCGAAATTTTCACATATACAAGATACATTTTTAATGAGTTAACGATCATCAATTCGTCAGAAAACTTAATTATTTTGTGTGACTACTACTAGACATTATTATTTAGTTGTGACTGTAATAACAATAATTTATGACAATGCCCTACCGAACATATGCACTTCTTAAAACATACTGATAAGATTTTTTTATCATGTATGCTATAAACTGCCACCGGTAAACTGTACAGGTCGCTGATAAACTGAAAACATGCTGACATTTTATTTTAGTTAATTTCCAGGTTGACTCAGGTTTTATTATCTTTAACATTTTTACTAATAATATATACATGCATAAATATGTTTCTTGTTGATATTCTAATATTTACCTAGAACCGACCAATGTTATAGTGCAACCTTCAGGTATGCTAATAAAATATTCTTTAAATTTTTAGTTCATTGTCAAAGGAAATATTAAAAAAAAAAACATGACCTTGTAATAAAACGAACGCCTTTTGTCAACCTTAGTGATTTTTATCTGATAAAAGAGGACATTATATGTTACGACCTATTTTTGTAATAAAATATAAAACATATAACTAATTAAAAGAAACAACAAACATACAAATGTGTATAATTGTTTCAGTGTAACCGATTATTACAAAAACCAATAAAGGAAAATTAGCTTTTGTATTTATATTGTACAACAACTCAGTCTTGTTGATAAAAGGTAGCAGTTAATCAGTTCAAACATTCAATTTAATCAATATTTACACACCAGGCTTTTGCCTAGGTACACTGAGGACTATATTAATCTAATTTTAACCAAACTGTGCAATTTGGCAGAAAATCAAAGATCAAAAAGGAGGATCTAAACATCTAAACACCGTTTTCATCTAGTTTATCATTTATTTACTTAAATAGTTTTAATTCCATTAACAATAAGCAAAACTTTTTTGATTTACGTACATGAATAAATGGATTTATGTATTTACAAATCAAAACTTCAATCTAGATTCACCATTAATTAATACTAGATAAAAGTAAATAAAACATCTAAAGGCAAATGGAATTTATTAGTTGTTCTGGGTAGCTAGGAGGCTACTTGGATCGGTTAAAGTAATAGATCTATTAAAAACGTATCATTCAACACATATATTCAATAAATAAAAATGGTAATGGCTAAAATTTAGTAATCATTATTTTTCCTCTTGAGAATGGCCTCCTGGCTGTCGAAACAATACGTTAGAGAGTCTTCAAAACTGATATTCTTTTTAAACAATATTTCAGAGCTAAGTTTAAAAACGAGTGCGATTTTATAGTAGAAACGGTTTTGTGCAACAGTTTGTTAATAGACATCATAAACATCTTGTTTTTGGAAAGTATCCTTAGAAAAGAAGCTTTATTTATTAATTAGGTCTTTGTCGAACAATGTATTGAAAATATTCATTTGGTATTTTAAACACCTCCCTGAATGTCCTTGAATCAAAATTATCACGAACTATGTCTTAGTGGGTATTGCTATTTACATAAATATGCATTTTATTTAAAGTATTGCAGCCAATTCAAATTTTAATGAAATAATAATAAAAATGCAAAGTAAACATTTAGTAGCTATACGAGTTTTCAAAAATAGTCAACATAAAATTTGATTTAACCTGAAATAATAATGTTGTGTTCTCTCATTTTGATCTTCATTCCAATTTAGTAATAAAACATGAAAAAACATAGAAAACAAATAACAAAAATCTATATTTATGAACACAAGCGGAACGTAAGTCGAAACAATTTTCTTAGAAATAAGCAAATAACTCGATTTTTTATCCGTTTGTTTCGAATGTAATCAAACCATATTAAAAACTAATAGGAAATTTACCTTAAGTATCCATATTACATATTTTCCAAGAAGGTTCAGTTCAGATCAGATCCATTTATGGATTTACAAAAACAAAGCATTCTCCATTTGTCAAATTGAGCAATTTTTTGCAATAAAAAACGCTACATTTAAAAAATGACACCGTAAAGTATTAATGACTTGTTAATAGAATATGTTTATTCTATTAACAACAGATATAATAAAACTGTATTTGCAAAACATTGTTTGATATTAAATCATTCAATTTATCCAAACATTAAAATAAAACCAACTCTAATTAGATGTTTTTAATTTCCCACTTGTCCTACATCAACATTAATCATAAACACGCCCTCTACTTACTGTTGCAATTAATTATATTATAAATTGTTGTCAGTAATCCAGTGTAAGAAGTCAAAATATTTAATAAAAGAAATAGAACCTTTGGTGGTGAATTTGTAAAACATTTTTAAAAATGTCCTAATGGTTTTCAATTAACAGCTTACAGTTGTTTTGGGGGTGTTATCCCTTTTCAAGAGGAACTAGTTACTAAATTATGCAATTGTAGAGTTAATTAAAAACCATTGAAAATTTATTTACAATTTATTATTTATTAAGTTAAGCGTTTTTTGAAATTTACCAAAAATGTATCGCTAAATTGTTTTTGATTTTTTTTAATTGGGGGTTACATAATATTGAACCCCCTGTAGCTTAAAATGAAACATGTTTATTCAACGTTTACCCTATAAATGAGATGCCACTACAATAACACTTATTCTGAGAATATATTTTTCACACCTTTTACGAATACGTATTATTATGTAAAAATTCCATCAAGAAATGCGATGTAAATCCGCCTCTGTCATTTTAAATATGGTTATCATCATGTATTCAAAGTAACGCTTCGCTGTACCGTTAGAAATATTTAAATATGGAAAGGTTCACATACATTGCTATGTAGCAACGACACACTGTTTGATTTTATTACAAACTACTTCATCTAGTTGCTTTGCATGAACTAATATTAGATAAACCCAATTGTCATTCCAAAATAACGGGTAACCGTGGCTTTTTCTAATTTTTACGTCATTCTTCTATTAAACGAAATTTTACTAATTACTTTTAATATTCTTTAGGTTAATATTATTATGTGTAATGAGTAACCCACTAAAGATTTATTAGGATTATAAAAAGTAATAATAGAGGTTGTTGACTTTAGAAACGTGTAAATATTAGTAAGTAAATATTTGAGGCTTGTCAAAAATTTACATACCTACAATGAATCACAATAATAATATTTTGAAAATACTTTGCTGGAACGTCTCGGAATTTTAAAGTATCTCCCGCACGCGCATCCAATATTGACACAGTAATATTTCTAATTTAATACCTGCCTACATTTAATTGTCGCTTTTTAACGCCTATACGAATGCATTAACTTGAAACATAAAATTGCTATAATCGGAAAAATTCGTGTTTATTCGGATGACGTCGAATTTGCCCTGGGCAGCTTCTTATTTTCTACAATGCTCGCTTGCCACGTTGGCGAGTCAAGTTCTATTCCCGACCAATACGAAACTTTTTTTTAACTTTTTGCTTGCTTTAACACCAACATACACAAAAACTATTATTGTGTGCAAATCTACGGCACAGTACCTTTCGAATGATTTGCATGAAGTATTCAGAAAACTTCTATTTTCGTTTAGTATTTGAAATACTTCTTTCAATATGTTTACATGTAGGGGATCATCGCTCAATTTTTTGTACCTTTTTGTTAAAATACATTTTAAATAAACACGTCTGTTTAAAAACAACTTATTTCAGAATCAATTTTCAATTGCCAATAGCTGTCAATGTAAACGTTTTATAGATTTTTTGTATGTTTAAAAAGTAGAATAACTGGCGGTCTCTGAAAATGTGATGAAAGAATTGATACTACCAAAAACATGAATTTTACTTATTGAAATACGGAAACCCGTCCTAGTCATTTTGATCCGCATATCTAAGAATGCATATAACAATAAAAGGAAATAGAAAAGCGAACGTCATTTGTCGGTCACGGCACCATTGATTCGAAGGTCAATTCACAATTCTTAAATTAACACGCACTTCCACATAAAACATCAGGCATTAAAAATTTGGCTGTTACGTTGTCACACATAATAAATTTTCGTTATTTCGGCTTTATAATGTTTAAAAAATCGACTACGTTCGGTTACTGCGAGCAAAGTACCGAACTGTCCAAAATTGTACAATAACGAGCTGCTTTTCAACGATCAGTCAAGTTGATTCAGACGTCTCAAATAAAAGTAAGATAACAAGTGTATCAACTAGTGCAACAACGATGCAAAGTTCACGGTAACTTTTATTAAAAATTTGTTTCTTTTACAGCTCTTTTTATATGTTGGTTTGCTTTTTTCTTTATCTGAACGAAATTAGTCACAAATTAAAATTTTTAGGTCATTTCAGTTCAAAATTCAGAAGGAAAATTGTTAAATTTGAAAGTGTAATAGAAATTTTGAAAAGCACAATGCAATCTCTAGCACCGAATTGTAACGTAAGCAAAATAAAAAGCACTAAAATTTGTTTCACAAGTCACTACAGCGCTACTGATCCAAAATTATCGTTTTGAAAATTAAAACGAACTTCGACTAACTACAAAAAAGATATTTATAGAACGATTAACTTAACCACTCACATTCAAAATTATAATCTTGTTTTTGTCTACGCATTCTCTACAAATGTCTCAAACGTGTTACTATTACTACTAAATTATTATTATTATTATTATTAATAAATGTCACTATCACGCAGTAAATGTTATTATACAGGGTTTTTAAAGTTGATGGGCTATTATAAATATATGAATTACTAGAATGAGTTCAATTCCTTTATTTTTTGAAATGTAAGATATTAAACTTGTTAGAATCTATATAATTCTGAAACTTGGGCTTATTTGGTTATTGTTTATGCCGCTTCTTTTAAAAATATTTTCAAGTTCGATTTACATCCGGTTATACCGGAAGCAGATGTTAACTTTCTTATTTTAAACGGAACTACATACCTTTTTTTACATTTCCAATAGAAAATCTGAATTCATACATATCTTATAGGAGGCACTACCCCGAAAATATTGATGGACTATTTAATTTTTTTCAAAATTCTTGACATTTGCACGTTAACATTTAAAAAACCGTAATTCAATTAATTTTTGAGATTTTTCTTTATAACTCATCACAATACACATATAACTATTCATATTATCAAAAAAAAAAATGTGGTTTGTAATTAAAATGTACGGGGTGTTCAAATTTTGTGGTCAATGTTGATCAATTTCAAAGAGGCATATGTCATTTTTTTTAATGGAATGACCTACTTCTGACTGCATATTCGATTCCTCATTCAATTTAGCGTCTATTGATATGGAACTATCGTATACCTTTGTTTATACTTTTTAAGAAAATTTACAATGTTGCTTTTTTGCACTGCACTACAATAACCAAACGAGCCCAAGTTTCAGAACTGAATTGATTCTTGTAATTCATATACTTCTAATAGCCCATCAACTTGAAAAACCCTGTATGGTAATAGCTATGTAACTGTATATCTAGCATGTGTAACGTTTAACCATAAACTATTTGAAATAATCCATTTCAAGTCATATGGGAATGGTGAAGAAAGGCTGCCACATTCCTACCTGAACGTAGGTGATAGTTGATGATAGTATTATGAAATATTTTTAACCCACAGTTTAAAAATATACTTAGTAACCTACAATAACTTTTAAAGGGGACCCTAGTTTCTCGTTCTTTCTTCTTCGTTCAAATTGGTAGTTTAAATATATATAAGCACAATATCGAATAAAAAAATACATTAAAAAAGCGTAATAGTGATGACGATTTCATTTCCTGTAACTTCATGTCAAAAAACACGAAACAAACACAAGACTTAAAGCTTAGATTACAAAATATTTATTCATTGTAATTCATAATAATTATTTCGCTAGCACAGTAGCCTTTTCAGGTGAAAAAAATGGTTAAACCCATTATTTTACAATTTAATCAATTTTCCACATGAAGAAGCTACTGTACTAGCGAAATAATTATTATGAACAACAATAAATAATAGTCTTTCTAAAAAAAATTGTTAAAGATGATGCGGTTGGTGTAATATGAAACATTCTTAATTATTTAGAGTTTAATTATTACTCTGCATATGTTTCGACGTCTTACATCTTTATCTTCGTCAGTATAAGTAATACTAAATTTAAGAGTGTTCTTCATAACTACATAAACCTTACCTAAATTATTGGAAAAGCCTAAATAATAATCGACAACTAGGGTGTGTTTAAATTCCGCTTGGTCAATAGTGATATCAGGAGTGCTTAATAAATTTTTATTAATTTCTAGTTGCTATTATAAGTTAAGTTTTCTTCTTTTATTTTTTGGAATATAAGATTTTAAAATTGTTAGAATCTATATAACGTTTATGTACAGTACAGTTTTTTAAGTGAAATATCTCGTAAATGTTCTTTAATCCTAATTTCCATATTGCAACTCGTCTGACCAATACAAGTGGCCTCACAATCTTTACAATTTAGTCTGTTTTTTAAAAACTCAGAACAGTAGCGGTAACAACTTTTAAACAATTTTAAATAACATTAATAACAAATTTTAATTTAGATTTGAATATAAATATTATCAATAACAAATTATATTTCAACATACATAAGAAAAATACATTTACACATACAATAATGAGTTCAAAATCTAGACAACTTTCTCATATTAAATTAGCAACTTTCCATAGTCTAATACATAGACTGTTAAAATTTCCCTTGTCTACAGAAAATTATACTAAAGAACTGAATTGTATAAAAACGATTACAATTATTAAAAATAAAAAATAAAAACTAACAATGAATGATATTCACCCAACATCCATATTGAAACCAAAAAATATGATTATATTAACTACATAGCAATATAAACAAGAACATTTGCAATCAACTAAATAAACTAAATATAAATAGAATAACAGCCAATAAATGTAATTTGGGCAAGTTGTTAACAAATAATAAATAAAAATGTAATGAAAATAAAAAGAGGGCGTATGCAAACTGAGTTGTAAAGTAATTAATTGATTCAACTCTTACTTGATGGAAGTTCATTTTAATGTATAATAAATAAAACAACTTGTTCAACTTCCACACTTTTTATTGTCTTAACAATTGTTTCGCCACTTTGTGGCTTCATCAAGAGAACTTGTAAATCTTCTGATGAAGCCACAAAGTGGCGAAACAATTGTTAAGACAATAAAAAGTGTGGAAGTTGAACAAGTTGTTTTATTTATTATACATTGAGTTGTAAAGATTGTGAGTCCACTTATATTGCTCAGGCGGGTCGCAATATGGAAATTAGGATTAAGGAACATTTACGAGATATAATAATAAACCATAATATAGATTCTGACAATTTTAAAATGTTACATTCAGAAGATAAAAGAAGAAAACTTAAATTAAACACACTTGACAACACTAATGAACAAGCGGAACTTAAACACACCCCAGTTATCGATTATTATTTAGGCTTTCCAAATTATAATTTAGATAGAGTCTAATGTTTAGCATCAAGCCCAAAAAATCTACAAGAATTCACTACAATTAATCTAAGGGTATCTGCCGTTATCACTTGGTGAAACATTTTTCAAAATTGAGAAAAAAATTAAAACACTGAGGGTTTCACTAAAACTTTATTGAATACTCGATACGTATTTCGCCTTATAAGGGCATCTTCACTCCTGAAGATATTCTTATATTTACCTTTTCTGTAGGACATAAGTTGACAGCAACCCTGAAATATTTGAATTGAATTGTAACTAAATAGTTATTACCTTTTCCTCAAGACTTTTACATTTCACATCGATCTAATAATTAACGTATTCGTTATAGAGTTTAACGGTTTATAGGAGGTAGGTATAACGTTGAGGTGTTATACAAAACATAATGATTAAGTATTATGCAAAAAGTGAGTCTCACCTTGAAAAGGGGAAATCAAACCGAAACGAAATGCGGTTGTTCCGCTTTTTTATTGCGTTAACAGGCGATTATTATTTATTTATAACCACTAATTTATTTGTTCACCAACGCGTAAAAAAGATGTTTCATAAATAAACGCAAAACAGCAATGGCAGCGATACGGATGGCATCAGTGGATGTCATAACAATAAAAGAAATTGTTTTAAGTCGAAATTTAACGCTACTAATAACAATCAGGAAAGGCAAGAGATGATACCGCAGTAGTCAGTAATTTTGTTTTGAAAAACGTTCAAAAACTGCTAGAAACACTAATATAAAACAAAGTTTTAGTTACAAATTGTTTTTGTTAATCCCACATTAATTATTTTAGCAAACAGTGACTTCTACAGTTGAAAAAATGAGCAAGGGACCATTTAACATTGCGACTGTATTTTTAAGTTTTAGAATTATACATTTTACAGACAATTGAACAAGTCGATTTTCAAAATATTCTACCAGAAGGAATAGAGGTCATAGGGTACCTAGTGGTGTAGATTTAGGACATACGCAACGAAAAACCCAGCCACAATATTAAATGCTCCCTTTAATACAATTTAGTACATTACTTAAACTTGTTTCCATGCTGTGATACAGTTGCAAGATAAAAAAACAATTAATAAAACCAGTTGTATTTATGCTATTACTATCACTATTTTTGTTTAATTATTTAGTCTGTGATATATCAAGACTATCTATAGCATGCTGATGAAATCTAATAAAAACGAATTCGAGAACCACATCTGATAGTTTCGATAAATTAGTTACCAATAAATTTTACTGTTCTTATTAATTTATTTTACGTGCCTATGGATGTATATTAGCCGTATCGTCGATCCAATTGGGGAAGTAGATACCTTGGTAAGGCACTCAAACCTACTTCATTACTTTGTAAGTTGAAACCGGTCTATATAATACAAATAATGACAGTGCAAAAACAAGTGGTTTTATTATTTTTTTTATCTAATGTAGAATGTCACAAAATAGAAACCAGAACAATACATTCCTTGACGTTCTTAGAAAGCTTATGACTGTCACGATTATCAGTCTATGTTGACTGAAGATTTTGGAATAATTAAAAACTATAATAGCCCAAATTCGACAACAACGTTCATGATTCTCTTTAGAAATTTCGTCAGGAATATTAAAAAAATTTAAACAAAAGAAGTCGAAAACTATAACCGAATTCCAAACTAATAAGAAAAACCGCAAGTACAATTTTATAGACTGGACAGGCCCACGAAAAATGTTACCAATACAGAATAAATTATTTTATTATTATATCATCCAAAGGTCATACTCTGTTCACAAACATAATGAAATTTTAGAACCAATTAATATTATATAACATATTAAAAGGTATATAGTCTATTTTCTGACAATAATCAAGACAACAGTTATTCACAGCTCTAAAATTATTTTAATTACACGCCTTTTCGCTAGTAATCAAATTCAATTTATTACTTTCTACCGATTTCACGGTGCAGGTAACTGCTTAAGTTTCACTTGTACGAAAGAAACAAAAATATTTTTAAAACACCTATTACTTAAAACATCATAAACATTGTAAGTTAGTCAAGGTTCAACTTTAGCAATAAATTAAATCGTAACACATACTGTGATGGAGGTAAACGTATCTGTCACTATCTTTGTAAGTAAATTTTCAGAGAATAAAAGTATTTGTAAACAGCAAAAAAAATTTCTTGGCATATAAGTTTTCTAATTAAAAAATTACGTTAGAATTCTAAAAGAATAAAATCCGTTTCCTCGAAAAACAAAAACCATCCTGATTTTTACCATGTATTAAGTAGATAATTATTAAACAATAAGGTGAGAAGTTCGCTGAATTGAATTCTGATTTACGTAGTATCAATTTTAAAAGTAAAGATATGATGAAGATGTGAAGATAAATTAAGAAACTTCTCAAATAAAATATGATTCAAAATTAATTAAACACCTAATAAGCTTATGTATATCCAAATGTATGGAATGTAGTTTACAATTTCTTAGAAACAAGTAAGGTATTTAAATTAGTAATGTTGTTATTCATTATGTTTTCTTTATTCTTATGCAAAAATTTGCTTCTGTTGTAATTAATTCAGTGACAAGATTTTAATAATTTACCGGGCTTTTGGGCCGTGGTCTATAGGCTTTTTGGTTGCCTGACGTTTCATCAGCGGTTGCGGCTGACATCTTCAGAAGCGTTTGTGGTTTGATCGTTTTAGCAGAGATCGAAAGCTGCTGAAACGACCAAACCACAAACGCTTCTGAAGATGTCAGCCGCAACCGCTGACGAAACGTCAGACAACCAAAAAGCTTATAGATCACGGCCCAAAAGCCCGGTAAATTATCTAAATTCGATTGACGCCGGTCGTGAAAGCCTACATACGACAATTAAGATTTTTATAGTTGTAAGATGTTAATTGTCTAATGTTTTGTATGAATTTGAATGTGGTAGATGAATTTCCTTCTCTCATTATTAATATTAATTTTATTAGAGGTAGTAAGGTCTTTAATGAATAAACGATCTTTTTGTTCGTTTTATTATTTTTATTGAGATCCGAATTCGTTTTGGAATTTGTGTTTCTATAACGGGACAGTTAATCTGTAGGCTAAACTAGTAAAGGCAGTAATGTTGTCTATATTGGCAGGAAAAAGTCATTTGTTATGTACTTATCTGTCTGCGTGAGTCGATTTCCGATAAATATCAAAAGCAAACTGGTTATTTCAACTTTTAACTTTTATATCTTGAAACTGCAATGCATAGTTTCATATTGTTTGTTTAGAATGTTGTTTATGAAATTATCACAGCAAACATGACCCAAGTTTTAAAAATTCTCCATATTTCGAGTCAATTTCAGTTTTATGGGGGTAATTTGGTTTGACATTTTTTTGGATTAAACTGTATACTATAATATATAAATAAATCAAACTTCTCTCAAAAGATATTTTTTTGTCTGATTGAGTATCTTCATACAATAAACTCACCTTTTTAAAATACAAAATAAATTTTGGAAGACAAAAAAGATGTTATGAAAACATCCTTTGATCATAATAACAAACTATTTTTACTATTTTTAAATAAAATACTAAATTTTGTTTAAATTGTTTTACTGATTTTTGTAACTGTCTTTTACAATTATTTCGGTCTCTTCACCATTCTCAAGGAGTTGTTATTCGAAATTTCTAAAATTTTTATAACTGCAATGTCAGATTTTTGCATAGTTGTTATTATTTTATTTCTTAATTGCTAACTAATCGTCACTTACACATAACATCGAAAACATTAAAATTATCACAGACATTTAGTGTATTTTTGCTAGGTTATTTTTGGAACACTCTGTAGCAGAGAATTGAAGTTAATAACACGGAAAAGTCACTTGCCAGTCACCTGTTACGAAATGCTTTCCAACATTTGATATATTATTAACTTAAGTAGCTCTTTTTTTCCAAAAAAAAACATACCTAATTTCATTAACCAACATTCTATTCTGGTAGAAGCAGTGTAAGCATCTTGGCTTCTGTCACATCCAAAAGGATGCGAATAACCCAAAACAAACATTTATGATAGACTTCCGCAAGACGAGACAATACTATATTTTTCAAAATATATGTATCTTCTCTTTAACTATCTAAAATATTAATATTTTAGATACAAATACTTTTAAAATATAAAAACTATGCTCCAATAACATTAATAGTGAAGTATGTAGGCTTTCACGACCGGTGTCAATCGAATTAAGATAACTTACCGGGCTTTTAGGCCATGGTCTATAGGCTCTTTGGTTGCCTGACGTTTCGTCAGCGGCGGCGGCTGACATCTTCAGAAGCGTTTGTGGTTTGGTCGTTGTAACAACTTTCGATCTCGTAAACGTCTAATGTCATAAGTTATCTTAATTCGATTAATAGTGAACTTATGAATAAATTACAAGACATTCCTAAGATCTTGAGCAAGCAATACTTGACAAGATAAGTTTGTCGACTTGTTCTTCTTGATATTGTTTTGTTTAAGACTAAACAAGATGAACATATTCTTGACTCTTGCGGCAACCTTAATTTGTATATCAAAAAATATATTTCTAGAGTAACAATTAAATGATAAGAATTCTATCAATTATAAATCCAATATTCGCATGTGCGAATTTACTTCGTAAGTTAAATACTACAAAACAAACTTTTACGTGTTTATTTAACAAAAAATTATTATTATTATTATATACATTTTTAGACATTGTAACCATTATGTTACATGATAGAAATTCAAGAAAAACGTCAACAACTTCACACAGAGCATTTTATTACATCAAATTCAAATTTCAACCACCATGTGATCATCTTCAATCATGTCATTAGATTACAGTTTGAATTTTGTATGTTTTTGAAATTTTAATTTGTAAACGGTTACAGGGAACTAAAAGAATAAGTGATATTTTCAATACAAAACAATAAGTTGCTCAAAACTTGCTCAAATCTATTACATTAAAGTATTTTCAATAATGTAATTTAATTTTATGTTGAAAACTAATTGTTTCATTATGTTTACAAAATCATAAGTACTGGAAAAAAGATCAATCAAAATTACCCGTAACCTTACTACAACCTACGATCCTGCCCACTGTATGTTTAATAATTTTTAAGTACGAAGTAAAACTGGTTGAAATTTGCAACAGTTTAAGTTATTATTTGTTTTCCTACGTAATAAATACAAAATCATTCAATTAACGTACCACGTGATGTGTAAAATGCAATTTAAAAAACCGTACAAACATTTATTCTGCCATTGTATCATAAATAAACAATTGTGTCTTGTATAAGTGATCAAATTATTAATACTAGTACTAGTATTATGTACGGTCAATTTATTTTAACTAGCATAATAAATAAAATACTAAAAACCCAATATTACACAAAAAAGTGCTAACAATGCCCTCACTTGTCTGGTATTTTTGTAATACAGTATTATTCAAAAAAGAATAGGATTTGTAATTTAAATTTGATTATAACGACATCTGTGGGACCGTTGCTAATCATGCGCGTCTAAAATCGTCTTCTAGTTATAATTATGCTTAAACCGAGACAAGATATCTACTTATCTAATTAATTTAAAATACCTAATTAATAAAGAATTAATTAATTAAATTATGCTATTGCCGAGATAAAATATCTATCTAATTAATTTAATATACATACTTAATAAAATTCAGGTAGATACGTAATTAAATTAGCTTTTAAGAGATACATAGACGTACTAAAATAAGTATGTATGTGAGTAACCCTCGTAGATGATTTAATCCCCTTATTATGTACCGTAGATGTCTAATTAAGGTAAGTAGTCGATTCAGTTGAATTCATCCGGTATAATGGTTTAATAGTTTTCAACAGTAAACAATTGTTAGCGTGGTTTAATTTTACCCGTTTTATGCTATTTGCAATCGCAATTTGTGCCACGGTCTTACCTGTATGTTGAGTAACTTGTTTTACTCTTCTATAATCTCGTGTTTTGTGTAAAAAGAGTGTACAAGTACGAGCCACAATCGTTTTTACCTAATGATTTAGTATTTGCCTCGCTGAACATGTAATACATCTCAAAGAAATGTAATGTACTAATATTACAAAAATTAAACTTATAGTTTACTATTATAATTTACTAGATACTTTTTTGTTATAAAATAAACAAGTGACGGCTGTGTATAAGGTCACTAAGGCGAGAGATAATTCCTCAATTTAGAAAATGGGAAAAGAAATTTATTTTTAATAAAGTTGATAGATTGTGTATCGCATTCTTTGTGAAATATTTTAAATAAATAATGAATATGTGTATTTTGAGTAACAAACAAACACTGGATTACGTTTCACGAAAATTTTATTTATTCTTCTCTACAATATTGTTTCAACCCTTGCGGGTCATTAGCAAGAGCTATGGTGTTACTAAAGATATAAATAATGTAACAGACTTATATAAACGGATGACAATAAGCAATGGGACAAAAAAAGTCTTTTTACTTCCATTCCAGTTAAAAAACTAATCAAAATTTTAGAAAACAAAATAGAAGATACTCTAAAAATAAACCATATGGAGAAATTTGAACTACTGAACTTCTTAAAAACTTGTATAGACCAAAATTATTTCAAATGTGAAAAAAATTATTTTAAACAAAATGATGGATTATCTATGGGTTCTCCTTTATCATACCTCCTTGCAGAAATTTTTATGACCTCTTTTGAAAATTCACTTTTTAAATTTAACTCTGAACTTATCAAGCTTGTTACTCTTTGGAGACGTTATGTTGATGACGTTTTTTGTATTTGGAGGGGATGTTTAAGACAATTAGACAACTTCCTCAAATTATTAAATTCCACAGATTCTAACATTCAATTTACGATGGAAATAGAAACAGACAATAAGTTAAACTTTTTAGATCTTACTTTAAATAAAAATAACAAAGAAATTATGTTTGAAATTTATAGGAAACCTACGACCACTGATACGGCAATTCCTTTTGACTCCAACCAAACTTTTAACATCAAAATGACAGCTTTTAATAGTTAATAATGTTACCCCTTTCTAAAAGCAACTTTAAAAAACAATTGAAAATTATAAAACAGATTGCATTCAATTACGGATATAATCCCAACCTAATTGACAAAATGTTAAAAAATAAACAACGTAAACTCATTGAAATTAAACTGTACAACGCTCTCCTTCCTGATTTAATTCCTAAAAATAAGAAATATGCCATTATTAACTATGTAAAAGAAGTCGGATACAAAATTAAACACCTTCTAATCAAGTTTCATATTACACTAATTTTAGTCAACAAAATTAATTTAAAAATTCTGATATTTAACAACAAAAATAAAACAAATTCAATAGATAAAAGCGGCGTTTATAAATTGTACTGTAAAGATTACACAGCCTTTTACCTAGGACAGACAGGTAGAGCCATAAAAACTCGACTTAAAGAACATGTGCTTTCCATACGGAATAAAAAGAATAATACAGGAATAGCTCAACATTGCTTAGATTTCAAACATAATTTAAACACTAATTCCATTGAACTATTACATTTTGTACAAAACGGTCGTAAATTGAGTTTTCTCGAATCCTTGGAAATTAATAAAGTCTTCAATAATGAGCAAAATATTGTAAATAATCAAATTGAAATGTTCACTTTGGATTCTCCGCTGTTATTGGACCTTCCAAATAGATAACTACTACTTACAGTTAATTTGTCCCATTGCTTATTGTCATCCGTTTATATGTCTGTTAGATTATTTACATCTTTAGTAACACCATAACTCTTGAGAATAGCCCGCAAGGGTTGAAACAATATTGTAGAGAAGAATAAATAATTTTTTCGTGAAACGTAACCGAGTGTTTGTTACTCAAAATACACATATTCAATTTTATTTGATTTATTGTTAGTTAGTTTTGTATTTTAATAGTAAAGTATTTATACGAATGTAACTTTAATAATGAATCACTACTGATGAAATCCCTAATTAATAAATGAAAAAGTATTTGCTTGTATAAAGTCTCAACGATTTCCAAATACTCTTTTATTTATTAATTATTGAAAATGTTTCATCAGGATTGCTCCGCCAACAGTTTTTCTAATAGAAAAAAAATCCTTCCTTCTATTTTTCAGATCTTAAAGACACGTTCACAAACTACGTTCCTACCTGCCAAATAAAAAACATTCCAATTTTTTACGTTTTCTTAATCCATTTTTATTTATATTTCCCGAACGTACTAAACACCCACTTGAGTACTAAAGCAAGTGTAAAAGGAAAATGGTATAAGTATTAGTTTTTTGACCTAATTTTCTTCGACGATGACGTTTCCTTGACGAAAACATCCAATGCATAAAACGTAAAATTGCGGAAGATTCCGCTACACGCAAAGAAAACGTTTTTCGCAGCCACAGGAAATTATATCCTGCAAAACCGTCAAACCTGGAGACGCCTTTTAGAAATTCTGCAGTCGTTAAATAAGTTATCCACTTTTTACCTCAAGCAAATTAAAATCTGCAGAATAATATTGATAAATAACGTCTTAGAAATGGAAAATTGTAAAGCAAAAATTATTAACTGATGACAATTCAGGAAAAATGATTAGGTATATTCCTACACATAAAAGGGACAAAATCATGGATGAAATTCAGGAAGGGGTGAAACCAAAATTAAAAAAATTGTTACACTAACCCTTTTACGTCCATAAAATGTTACCTTTTAGGAGAATTAAGCTTATTTAGCAGCATTTTAAGTGAATAACAAACAGGACCTCACATTCCAGAAGAATCATATTTTTCTGCTATCTATACATGTGTGTTTTTCTAACAAGGTTTAATATATTAATAGTTTCGACCTTCACGTAATAATCCATAATCCAAGGAATAAAAACACTAAACAAGTAGATTTTCACAAATATTAAAACATGTAACATGCTCTGGAGTTTACAAGTTAATCTCTGGGTCTTGCCCCAAAGTATATATTGGACAGACGGGGAGCTATTTTCAAAAACGAGCATTAGAACATAAAAACAGTTTCCTTAAAAATAAAAAAGATTCAAATTTTGCTAATCATATAAAAGAAAAAAATTATACATTTATTAGTAAATTAGAAATTTTATACAAATGCAATAAAAGTCAAAAATTATATTTACTGGAAATTTTAGAAATAAATAAATATAAAAAACTCAATTTAATACTGACGATCAAATAGATGGTAATAATTCCCCCTCTAAATTTATTTTAAATGTATTTCCACCCCCATTAGTTAACTATTTCAACTGTTACGCGACACTTTAGGTTTAGTAGTAAATACTCGCATGTCTGATGAAGCCAATGATTGGCGAAACACAGTTACATGGTTTTATAAAATTTGTGAAAATCTACTTGTTTTGTGTTTTTATTCCAAAGTTTAATATCATTAAATTAATATTTTCACTAAAAGATAACAGCATTAAAAATATAAATTTCCCGATTTTCGGTACAATAAATATCCAACAAAATAACATTATATTTCTTCCATAATCTATTATTTTTATTTACGTAAAACCATACTATGATTATATGAGTATGTGGTTTCGACTTTACCTAATTATACAATTTTAAATCTAAAGCAAGTACTTGGAATTTTGTCATTCAGTAGAATATATATCTATATTTGTTCGTTAAATCTTCTTTACAGTGTTATTACCGACAAATACGATCAAGATTGATGCATATAAGAAAACTCTAAACTTAAGTAAAACAAATAATTATCGGCAACTAGTAAATGCGTTTAAAATGTATCAATTTGTAGTAATTTCAGTGTTAATAAATTAGTTGATTAGATAAACCGTGTGAATTAGTAGCCAAATAAAGTGTAGTTTACATCTTAAACGACTACATGTTTACTATTAAATCCATAAAATAATAAAACGTAACTAACGAAAAAATATCTTTGTAAATAATTAATTTCCTTAATTAGACTGTTGAGCGTCCTTTAGTATATATTTTAATCAACCTCCTTTTCTCTTTACTTAACAAATAAAAAAGATCAAAGTCAAAAATAGACTTCAACTGATTTACTAATGTATTAATCATAAATTAAAGAACCTGGACCGCCCACGGATCTTTATCAAAACCTTCCTGTACTTTTAGTCTTCTAAACAATACGACGATGAACTTTGTCGTTTCTGAAGTCCTTCACGAAGTGCACATATAGTGTTATAACGGGTGTTATTTAGTGAACATAGAATGTAGAGACCTTTAATTTATTAATTTTCGAATTGCTAATTATTAAGTATATATAAGTAGATTAATATCTTACTAAATTAATTTATTGTTATTGTTTCAGAAACCCGACATGGTGGAGAAAAAGGACTAGCCTAGAAAAATATTTGACCCTGATAGCTGGGGTCGTTTTAATTTTGGCAATTGCTTTGGTAATTGCGCTCGGGATAGTTCTTTACCAAAGTAACCGAGATAATGATGGTAAGTGCCATAAATCTGATTACGAAAAACAAACCAGTTTAATCTTAACTTTCAATATAATAATATAATACCTGTAATACATTACATACATAATACATTCACATAAGTAATGGGTACTTTCTGAATTATTTACGAATTCGTAACACCTACCACAAAACCATTGCACTTCATAAGTTTCGATTAACTGTTAATAATAGTAGTAAACTAATTAAATAAGAAAAAACAATTCCTGATGAAATAATTTAGAAGAAAAACTACGTAATTCGGTGGCTTAATCTAATAATGATCTAGTTACAAAAACGTTTTCCATTCATAAAGGTAATTGAAGCAAAACTTTCACTGGTACTGGTACCTATAATTAAATAGTCATCTGTATGGTGCACGAATGATGACTGTTACAAAACTGTGACCACTTTCACAAAGTACCTATTGACTCGTTGAAAGGCTAGCTCACCGACAAGTTCAATAAAATCTCAAATTATTTATGGTATTTGTACATTCTTTAGGAATAGGATCGCACTAAAACTGTAAAAATTCAAAGACACTAGTAAATGTTTGTTATTAAATTAGTACAAGTGAAAACAACTATAATGTTAATTTTTCAAATTGCATAAAAAATTTGTTTCATATTAATTAATTTCCTTAATTAGACTGTTGAGCGTCCTTTAGTATATATTTTAATCAACCTCCTTTTCTCTTGTGAAAGTGACAGTTAAATAAATTATGTTGTTTATGATTTAGTAAAGCTGTTGGTAATAACAGCACTGAATTTTGCTTATTTTCTTATCACTTTCATTCAATTAAATAAATTCATTCGACAATTGAAAGAACAGCATATAGTAATTATTTGAATAAACTGTAAATACTAAAACGAATAGAACACTTGGTAATTTTTTTCACAGGATTATTGACGGAACTCAACAATTATTTAAAAAACTACTTGTCAATAATAAACCAAAATTTTATCCCCTAGATAATAGCGGCGTCTATAAAATTCAATGCAATGATTGTGATGCTGTGTACATTGGTCAATCAGGTAGATCCATTAACACTTATAAAAAAGATCATTTATAAAGTACCTTAAATAACAACAATTGTACAGGTATTTCTACACATTGTATTTCAAATAAACACAATATTAATGAAAATTTTCAAATACTATACATACAACAGAAAAGTAAGAAATTGAACTATATTGAAAATTTAGAAATTAAAAAAGCTATTCAACAAATATAATATTGTAAATTCCTAAATAGAAACATATTCAAACAACTCCCCTTTACTTTTGTTCAAACTATGTAATTAAGAAATTTCCCCATCATTATTATTCACTATAGATATGTTTACGCACATTTATATATATAGTTATTCTGTTTACTCTTGATAATGACAGACCCTTGTCGAAACAATTGTCGAGTTCCGTCAATAAACCTGTGAAAAATATACCAAGTGTTTTATTCGCTTTATTATTTCTTAATATGTATTTTCACAATACCTGCAACCATCGATAGTTTGAACTGCAACTGTAAATACTTTCTAATGATACTTCTAATTAGCCTAGGCCACCTTTCCCTTCAACAAATTTTTCTTTTGAAAACGTTCATGTATACTTTAACATTTCTCTTAATTTTTCCTGTAATTTTTTATGTCCATCCTTTATAATTAAATTCTGTAGTATTTAAATTGAAAATGGATTATATTCCACGTAACAATATTTGTACAATTGGGGAAATTTTGGCTTGATATTTTTCGTTTTTATTAAAAATTGTTAAAATTGCTTATAATTGGCGGAGTATGTATCTTTGATCTTTTTCAAATAATTGGACTAGAGTTTACGTAAGTGGGGGATGATTATGTTGGCCATCAATATTCAATTCTGGTCTTTAGTGTCCCATTGTTTACATTCAATTAATTAGCAAATACCGATCCAATAGAGCATTGTTTTTAGCTCATTTGTTGTGAAATATGATTAAATACCATATCCCTCTGAAATCTTTTTTAAAACAGTAATTTCCATAAATAAAATATGTGAAATATATATAATTCTAGGGGAAGATTTGCCCTATGGATACGAAGCTCTTCACAGTAACCACGAACCCGCAATAATAAGTGCTTTTCCGACGTACGATGAATCTTTCAGAGATGTGTGTTTAGAACCAGGTTGTGTTCATACAGCATCAAAAGTGCTTCAAGCAATGGACACTTCAGTGGATCCTTGCGAAGACTTTTACCAATTTTCATGCGGAAACTTCATTAGAAGTACAACAATACCGGATGACAAATCGTCTGTTACATCGTTTAGTTTAATAAGCGATATGTTGCAAGAACAGCTTCATGTGATGATAGAAGAACCTATCAAAGCAGACGAACTGAAACCTTTCGTTTTGATGAAGAAACTGTATAAGGCTTGCATGAATAAGACTGCTATAGAAAAAGACGGATTAGACGTTGTAAAGAACATTTTTAAAGAAATCGGGGGGTGGCCTGTACTAGAAGGCGACAATTGGAACGAAAACCAATTCGACTGGAAGGAACTTGTTTATAAATTTAGAAAATCTGGATACAGTATTGATTACTTTATTGACTTTTCCATTGGAATAGATCTCAAGAATTCTACAAAACGTATTATTGACGTGAGTACCCACTCTTAAATTAACAAAAAGTGAAAATGAAAGTTACAAGAAACAATTAATCTTATCGATATTTACTTGAAGAAAATGCATGTAAAAAGAAAAATAAAAACAATTACATACACATAATTTTTGAAGTAATTGTTTAGCAACAAATATTGCATTTAAAACAAATTAGGTAAACAGTAATAGAAAATCAAAAATCAGATGTAAAGGTACAGATTAGAATAATAAATACACGTAAGACAAACTATTAAACTGTTCATAAAACGAATTCAATAACACAGCAAGTGGTTCGTTTCGTTTGTAAAATGTGTAATTTCAAAAAACCATATATTTAACTTTTATTTATTTAAACTAAAATTTAAAGGTGGTCTATTTGTTAATCATCAAGTAGAACTTAATAATTATCAATTATACACAATGTTGTAAAATTTTGGACTGAAAAAGATAATTTTGCGTCTTTTCATAAAGCCACAAGAATTTGCCGAAACAACTGTTACGGATGAAAATTGTTTTGTTACTATTAATGACTTATTTTTCAGCTGGATCAAGGAGCTTTAGGTTTACGAAGGGAGTTCCTCATAAAGGGATTAGAAGATAAACTTGTTCGTGCTTATTATAATTACATGGTCGATATTTCTGTTATGTTTGGTGCCAATAAAGAAACAGCCAAAAAAGAACTAGAAGATTCACTGAACTTCGAAATACAATTAGCCAATGTAAGCTCCAACAACAGTATTAATTTATAAAAGAAGATTTTATTACATATTATTGTTTGGTTTGTGTACGAGTTTTGTCAACTAGAAAAAACCACAAATATTATTGTAAATTAATGCTAAGTGATAGCAATTTCGCTTTAATTAGCATTTAACCAAAAGAAAGTATATTTTCACGGCTTAACATTGAAAAATTTATGGTCATGGTCAGTGACGGAAACAAATTTGAAATATTGCTTCGCTAATGTTTAAATCTTAAACTTTCTGAAGGATCATTACATAATTATTATTTACTGCAACTCCAAACAACTGACTGACAAACAACTGTACGTAAATGACTCTTACCAAACCATACAATTCTTTTTATCATAATTACGTACTAGTTAATATTTTTATACAAACTTTTTATTTATTTTTAATAGATATCTTTGCCAAGTGAAAAACGACGAAATGCTTCGGCTCTATACAACCCAATGACTATTGCCCAACTACAAAAGAATTATCCAGAAATACCATGGTTAGAATACATAAATAAAGTAATTGATTTGCCAGAGATAGCAGTTAATGAAAATGAAGTAATAATCGTCAGTGTGCCACGCTATATCTCTGATCTTATTGCGCTGTTAAAGAAAACACCTAAAAGGTAAAACAAGAAGTTATAAACAATTTCTCACATTTAAAATTAATTAATTAGTTTATTAAACGACTACAGCACTAGACACTATTACAATAAAGCTTTTAAGCAATTTTTGAATCTTTTATAGTAACGAAGCGTTGTTTATGGATTGGTTTGGTTTAGATGATATTGACGATAAAGAAATATTTAAAAACACTACATAAACTTTATTAAAATAAAAACGAAACTATTTACACACTTTAGTAATAATATTATTAGAGTTGATGGAGAAATTTGAAATTAGAGGAGCGAAGCGATACTCGGATTTTGATTTTTAAGGATCTAAATTGTTAATTAAAATCTAACATTTTTAAAACTTTCAATTTCATGACACTTCTAAAATAATAAAAAAGTTTAAGGAATTTATTTTTAAAATTTTATCACGTTTATACCATATTAATCACTATCACGATGTCGTAAATGTTTAACATTCTTCTGTAAAAAAAATCGGCCACTTTTCTTTATTAAACTTTCCAAAAGTATTGCCCAACATTGTTTTCTTTTAAATTGCCACCCAAAAAGTTCATACATTCTTTATAAAAGAGTGAAGTCGTTAATTATAACAAAACTATCCAGTATTTTTTAAATAACATGCAGAATTTTCACAGATCTGTTCAAAAATAAATACGTAAATAACATATATCCATATTGTTTGTTATCAAATGCTTCTATGAAATTCTAGCATGTGCTGTATGAAGAGTTAATGTACAAAATTACCAAATATTATGAACAAAGAGAATTGAAAGTTTTCTAAATTTTATTTTACATCTCTTTTTTTTATAGAGTTCAGGCCAATTACGCCCTGTGGAGGGCTGCAGCATCTTCTGTCGCATACTTAACAGACGACGTTCGAAGGAGACAGTTGGAATACAGTACCGTGTTAAGTGGGAGGACCGAGAGGGAATCAAGATGGAAGGAATGCGTGGACGTTGCAACCGGAAGGTACAAAACTATCAAGCAAAAATATAGTTCGAATTTTACAACTATTGCATTTCTAATAACTAATTGTTTCTGCCTTTACTTTATGGAAATTAGGAATCATATTGAATCAAATAATTGAGTGAAACACACTTAATTTCCATTTAATACATTTATTAAACTCTTTACGATCGTTTCACCCTACAGGGGCATCTTCAGAAGAAGTATTGATACAAATTTGCTATTCTACTATTCTACTATTTTATCTATAATGATCGAGCTATATATATTTTCGATTTCATTTAATGATATTAAGTTGCTATTTTTCATGTGTTTTTTGATTTCTAATGTTTCCAAAATGTCTAGTTTTTTACCTTTCTTCTCTTGATATAAAATATTGGAAATTTTCTTCTAAATTAAATTTATGTTTCTTGTTATTTATTAACGTGGTTCATGAATGATGGATATTCATTATAATTTTTCACATGTTCTTTAATTCTTTCTTTGAACGTTCTTCCGGTTTGTCCTATGTATATGAATTGTATTTCTATTTCAGTTTATCGATTGCTGCGGGAGCTCTCTACGTGCGCAAATATTTCCATGAAGATGCAAAGAAACACGCCCTCGAAATGGTGAACGATATTAGGGGAGAATTTCAGGAAATCTTATCAAATGTCGACTGGATGGATGAAGACACCCGAAAAAATGCTTTGGACAAGGCCAAATCTATGACCACTCACATCGCATATCCCGACGAATTGTTAAATGATAGAAAGATTTTGGAATTTTATGGCGACGTAAGTCACACAAACAAAAAAACAAGAAAAAATACATAATTATGATTTTTCTATTTACAGCTCGAACTGAGTTCTGAAGAATACTTAAAGTCCATAATAAACATCACCCTGTTTGGAACAGCATATTCATTCCGTCGTTTGCGACAACCCGTTAACAAAACTGACTGGATCACTCATGGAAGACCTGCCATAGTCAACGCATTCTATTCTTCCATTGAAAACAGCATTCGTAAGTTAATTAGCATAATCAAACTGATTTACAACGAATCGCACATACAGGATAATTATAATTTATATGAATTCGAAATAATTTCAAGGTTCACTAGATTTGTTTAAAGGTCCAGGCAAAATTCCATTCTACTTTCAAAAATAATTTCGACATTGATAGAGTTCTAATATATAGGGTTATTCAAACTGAGTGATAAATGAGACGTTTTAGGAAAATTAGGCGTGCTAGAGATTTGAAAATTTGGGGGTGGAAGATATCAAAGATGATCTTATTTAATTTCAACTGTCTGCCACTTCCGATTATACCCGAAGTTTATGTCAACTTTGTTGCATCGAAATTAAATTAACATCTACATAACAATCTAGTAACAAAATAGAATATGGTATTGCCATTTGAAAAAATGAAATTATTCGTGATTGAAATTTTTAAATTTTGACTTTTGGCATGAGGTTAGTCTTAAGACTTAACTAATAAAAGTTTCAACACTCTAAGTCATTTTTTATGGAAGTTATAATTTTTATAGTTTAGGTTGCGGTTCCTTTTTCTAAATTTCGAAATAAAACACAAGTGTTTAAGAGTTTAACAAAAAACTTTTAATATATCACGACGAATCGTTTCACCTTACAAAGGCTTCATCAGGTGAACACTTGTGTTTTATTTCGAATTTTGATTATGGAGTTTAAACATATCAGTGCCTATTCAATTATATGTTCCTTTTTCTATAAATTAAATTATCATAGACATACAATATGGTTATCAAAGTTACTTTAAAATTTTAAGTTTTAAATAACAAAGTTAACATCAACTTCTGGTATAACTGGAAGTGGTAGACAGTTGAAATTATTATAGATAAACAGATTATTATTATACATATATATATATATATATTGTTAACTCCAATTCAAAAATTCCAGATCTCTAACACAGTTAGTTTTTCTAAGACGTCTAACGTACCACTCAGTTTGAATAACCCTGTGTAATTGACCAAATATAACTCAAATCGAAAAAAGTGTTTTCATTTGAGGACCAGTACTCTAAATATTGAAAAAATATTTATTATTATTTGGCCTTATACATTCACGAAGAAATACCAACCACTCCGACATATATATAGGTATCCAACTTTACAAAAATAGAAACAATTTTATAGACCTGCGCTCCCCAAAAAATCTAAATCCACTTTTGGCACGCTTTCAGAAAATAAATTTCTTTCAACAGCAAGAAATACAATCTACATCTAAACCAATTGCTAAATAACTAAAATAGTTTGGTTAGGTTAGGTTAGGTTGGGTTAGAAGAAACTTTTATAGACCCGCGCTCACCAAAAAATCTAAATCCACTTTTGGCACGTTTTAAGTAAATAAATTTCTTTCAACAGCAAGAAATATAATACAATCTACATCTAAACCAATTGCTAAATAACTAAAATAGTTTAGTTAGGTTAGGTTAGGTTAGGTTAGGTTAGAAGAAACTTTTATAGACCTGCGCTCCCCAAAAAATCTAAATCCACTTTTGGCACGCTTTCAGAAAATAAATTTCTTTCAACAGCAAGAAATATAATACAATCTACATCTAAACCAGTTGGTTGCTAAATAAGTAAAATAGTTTGGTTAGCTTTTACAATTTTTTTCTTTCAATTCACAGAGTTCCCTGCCGGAATATTGCAAGGAGTCTTCTTTAGTAAAGATAGACCACGGTATATGAACTATGGAGCAATTGGTTTCGTTATAGGTCACGAAATTACACACGGTTTCGACGATCAGGGAAGACAGTTTGACAAAAGCGGTAATTTGGTAGATTGGTGGGCCCCCGACACAAAAAAAGCATTCATCAAGAAGGCCCAATGTATCATTGATCAATATGGCAACTACACCATTCCAGAACTAAAGCTGAACGTAAGTCTTTTATTCTTTATTTCATTTTTTTTATATAAAAACGGAACAAGATCACAATTTTGATTTATGTACTGTTTAACAGTTCTATTGTTATTACACCCCGAAACTCAGGTCAACAAAATCAGGTACAGAATGAAAGAAAACAAAAGAACATACGACGTAATTTTTAACTACATATGTAGCCTCAGAATTGCCTTAGTATGTATTAATAAAAACCAAAGGGCTTCAAATCTAACGTTTCTGCAAGTTTAATTAATTCTCTCATTAATAATGTGAATAATCCTGATTTTAGTCTCTTATTAAATATTCTTGACGAATTATTTACCACACCTGACTACAAAATTACTTCGAAAAAGGAAAATTAAATTTAACGAATAAACGCTAACTGTGATTATAGATACTGAAGTATATTAACTAAGTTCCAGTATACAGAAGGATCTGCAGAATCACGAAAAAGCAAATAAATATTAAAGAGACTTAAAAAGAAAAATTTTCATAAAAACTTTTAATCTCCCTCTTCCTTTCCATTTATTCCCTGTGGTAAATTAAACATATCTAAACATCTTCTTGTGGTAGTAGATACAAGGGATGTCTTTGCGGATTTTATGATTTCTACATTTGCATCTGCATTTGCGGATGTAAAAATAAAAATAAAAATAACAATATTTGTAATAATAAATATGAGTTCTGATTGGTATATATCGTATTAAATAATGATGAAATTGGGTGAAGGGAATTGTGATTTATTACCAGTATTAAAACCTTTATTATGTCTTCTACCTTGCATGAGATTTACATCCGCTTGTGCGAATGCAGATGTCAATAATGTTGCGAATGCTCCGCAATCACGGATGCAGATGTGGACGCAGACGTCTGCAACATCTACTATAAACAGATCTGACTGTGTATACGTAGATAGATAGATACTAACCCCTCTATAACAACCCCCTTTTTTGCAGTAAATAGCATTACAGGGAACCTTAGTGTACATAAACAAGGTTAGTAGTTTCCAAGGAAACAGATACTTAATATCAATTGTATTTAGACGATTTTGTCTATGGGTAACTAACAAAGTAGTGTAGTTTGACGTAGTTTATACGATGGTGTGTAATTTGATAATTTCAGCTTAATGGAATAAACACGCAAGGAGAAAACATAGCGGACAATGGCGGCATTAAAACTGCTTACTTAGCATATACAAAATGGCTGGACCGGAACGGGGAAGAACCGCGGCTGCCAAGTGTCAATTACACAGGGAAACAAATGTTCTGGATATCGGCTGCTAACATTTGGTGTTCTGTAACGCGACTGGAAGAGCTGCGACAATTAGTTATCACTGACGAACATGCCCCTGACACTTTTAGGGTCGTGGGACCTTTCAGTAACATGAAAGAGTTCGCTGAGGACTTCAATTGTACCGCCAAAACGAAAATGAATCCGATTGATAAATGTAGTGTGTGGTAGTTTAGAAAGTAGTGGTTACGGTTTTTTTTTCTATTTAAATATAACCAGTAGAAAACGGTTCGAACGAGTAGTGGCTCTTGTATAAACAAAAGATCAGTATTATTTTTGTTGGTTTTTTATGACGTAGAAAATATTAATTGATATTAGAAAATTAAAAACATTAAGAACATACGAAGGCAGTACGACAATATTTAAACTTCTACTCCCAAGTGTTCTTTTAAAATTTTGAGGCTTTAATTATAAGAAATTTTTAAAAGTTAGTGTCCTGGAATACATATTTCTTTACCATAAATTAATCCAAACAAGGGATGATAAAATAGGAAGGCTCAATAAATGCCTTTTAAATCACATAAAATTAAACTTTATGATCGAATTAATTGTATTTTAGAAAAAAATAAATTAAAAACTGAAAATCTAATGACAGCTACTTCCATTGTCTTAAAAACATTCATTTGTTTTCCGTCACTGTATACGATGAAACTCCTTACCTTAAATAAATAGCTATAATGAGCTAAATATCTATCTATTCCATTCCCACGCTTAAATAAAGTTTACATACAAAAATATCTAATCGCAATACTTCAAAATATTATTGTCATAACAAGTTTGAAAATGTTTTCAACATAGAGACGAAACTAGGACAACCCACATCCTTAACTATTTGCCAACACTAATCCAATCTAGCTCTTCATCTTCCTCTCTTTACTCCTATTTCTGTTTCTACTACCCCTAATGTCTCAGACTCGACCCTGTTCTATTCTTTATTTTATGTCTCTACCGCTTTTCCAACCTGGCTTATCTTACTCCTTAGATTTCAAAATCGACGATATCATCTAGTTTGTCGTCTCCAATTTATTAGCTCTAACCTTACTTTCATCTCCCTTGCATACCAGTATATCTGTTTTGTTTTTATTTATTATTTATTAAAATAGAAATTTTCAAAATCACTCACCGGTGTTGCATACTTCTCTTCCTGCTCTAGGTCCAGGAAACGTCGCTCGATCTGTAAAACAAAAATTTACATTAAGATACCTAGTTTATTCATATGATAAATATGTGATATTAATTTTAAGTTTAGCTGAACTGAAAATCAAAAGTAAATTTAGAAAATGTATTAAGTGTAAGGGTCAGGTCAATCAAAGGTATTTTTATTTATCATTTCTGTAGTATATCTTATAAAATTGTTTACTGTTTCACATTAACATTAGACACATGTAATTTTAAATATTGTCTACCGAACTCGTGTGTTTTTTCAAAAGTTCTTCTACTGTTTTTAATTATATTAAAACAATACAATCAACGAAAACTGTGATGTATACTAATTAATCTGGCACGTTATTCTTGCCTCAGTTCATATACCACACGTATATACATATGTAGAGAGATGGTTCGACACAATACATATACATCATACAATCAATATTAAATAATGTTTTATTTCTATCAGCTAGAACGAAAAAAATTGTGAGAAATAGTCCTTTTTTCTCTATTATGACGACAATACAAACTTATACATAGGTAAAGGTTGCTTTTGTCGGGAAATGTTTTGAAGTAATGACTAAATATGAGGGTACATTATCTTCTTGATATTTATAACAATATTTTAGTATTTTACCAATATACTAACTTATATTACAAAATAAAAATTGCCTATGGAGACTTTGTTACTGACCAATATAGTAATTGATAATCTATTTCATGATTTTCTGAAAAAATGCCTTCTTCTTAGTATTTTAATGAATTGCATGGACAGCAATAGACAGAAACGCTTTTTTAGTTAATGTTGTTTGCAATAAATGATTAATTTACAATATATAAAAACAGATTAAGAAAATAATTTACTACTAATATTCCGGTCACGAAAAACATAAAACTCTTTCAGAAAATTACGTAATAGATTTATTGTGATATTTTTTAGTAACAAAGACAATTTTTGTTTTGCAATTTATGTAAATATTATGTTTTGTCGAAATATAAACCTATAATTTTTTAAATATAAATATAAATATGGAATCAACAGTAACAACTACTCCTAGGGCTAATACCCCTACCGGCATTGAATTACACTGTTGATTCCGATGGACTCCTAGACGAAAATATAACATATTAAAAAGAGAAGGAATTAAAATCCTTATTCGTCTAAATTTTAAGATGAAAGATCTCACATTTTGAACGCGTCCTAACAAGTAGGCACAACGAACCGAAAGCCACATCCCATTTCGGTTCGTTGTGCCTACTTGTTAGGACGCGTTCAAAATGTGAGATCTTTCATCTTAAAATTTAGACGAATAAGGATTTTAATTCCTTCTTTTTTGAATATTTATAATTTTTTATTTTTAATGGCAAATTTTCCCAAAAAACATACATGTATCAAAAATACTTCAAAAAACTTATTTATTTGCAAATTTTTTACTTATTTGGAAACAAATTAGAAGTACCTCTAATAAATATCATGTCACTATAATTTGAATATCGAACTATAAAAGTGATTAAATTAGTATAACCGAAAGTAAAAAACTTATTGTAAAATTAAACGTAATGTCTGTTACTTAATTAATAACAGTTATTTAAAAATTAAATCTTACCTCTGTGACAAACAAATTTTAAACAGAATACAAACTATGACGCGTTTACTAACATTCGTACCACGGATCCTTTTGTCCTCAACTGAACATTGAAGAAAACAACCGGATAAATTCGGTTCCCGTATTAGAGATACAAGTTCGCGAGTATGTTACGTATCTCTTCGGCAAGGATCGTATTACATGTAAATCGAAGTCATTGATCGTAAATATTCGTTTTATATCCCATTCTAATGACATCCAAGCATCAAATAAAAATACAAAAACACACACACACACAACTCGTTCGTTCATCGTTGTTTGCGATAAGACGGATATTTATGAATGTTTTTTTATAAGGACGGCGTTGAAAGTCGTTTGCAGGTTAAATTTTGTTATGTTTCGACGTTAGAATGAGATAACTGAATACATTTCAAAACTTAATCAAATAATTGATTGTTTCACCCTTTACTTAATACGGAAATTGAAATTCGTTAATAAATATTTAACTGAATAACAACACAAATTTCGACTTTAAATTTTATTACACTCTTTACAATTGTTTCAATTTCAATGATTGACTTGTAGAGTGAAACAATATTGCAAAAAGGAAATTTGTGTTGGTGTATAGTTAAATATTAATTCTAAACTTATTTAAAAACCTATTAATTTCACCTGTTAGGCTTTGTAAAAGACATTTAAAAAATTGTTTAACGATAATTTAATGATTACTGGACATTTACGTACATTTATTAGTCAATAAAAAAGTCACGCGTCGCATTTATGTATAAATATAATAAGTACAAACGTAGATTGTTGATATCTATAACGTGCCAAAAAAAAGGATCCACACTACGATGAAGATACTTCGAAGACCAAAGGTGAATAATACAAACAAACAATTGTTATAAACTTGGGGTGATGTTGGTGTCTTGTCTAATGCTTCAAATCTACTTCCTGTGTGGGACAACTCTTATACCTTTATGACACCTCCCACAACATAATCTATTTGTAATTCTACGTTACAACATGCTCTATTTTTATTTTTTATTTATTTATTTACAGTTTCTACTCTTAATATGTTTTCTTTTTCTTCGCACCTATTACTGATTGCAACACATGGCACACTCAAACATAAATATATGTTAAGCAATTATGTCACCTTAACCCAAATATTCCACGCAACCTTTTTTAAAAAATTGTTATGTACATTTAAAAAAAACAACATTTTATTTTCTAGTTGAACGGTATTAACACCCAAGGAGAAAACATCGCAGATAATGGTGGGATCAAGGAAGCCTATTTGGCTTATCAACACTGGTCTGAATCCCATTCTACAGAGCCGATGTTACCAGGGTTAAAATATACCCCCAATCAAATGTTTTGGATTTCGGCTGCCAACACCTGGTGTGCAAAATATCGTCCTGAAACGCTGAAACTTCGCGTACTGACGGGTCACCATTCCCCCGGATATTTTAGAGTCATAGGACCCCTCAGCAATAACGAATTCTTTGCAAGAGATTTTAAATGTCCGCTAGGATCCAAAATGAATCCCGTTAACAAATGCCAGGTATGGTAGATAACGTTAGAGTAAATCGATGTGATATATTTTATATTAATTCATGTTTGTAAATGTACCTAATACCTACCTACTAATGAAACATTTAATTACATATTTCTGTAAGACTGGTTATATAAAAAAGATTAGAATTTTTCATTCATCATTACAATTAAAACATATTATTTATAGTTAATTATTATAAATACATTGTAGGGTGTTTCATTAGAGCTATCGTATTCACACCTTTAGGAACAAAAACTATTGTTTTGCATTTATTTAAAATATAACCGTATGTATTGTGAAACAATAATTGTAAAATGATTACTATTGTTATCATAATTATCAAAAGAAAATATAGAACAATTTTTAAAGCCAATGAAGGTAGATACTTTTGAAATGGTATTAATACGATATTATTATATTATGATTGTCTTTTTCGCATTTGATTCAACTTTAATAAACTGTTTGTTTTTAAAAAATTCTTTTTAAACAAAATTATTATGTACTTTAGGAATTTATGTTGTTTTTTACTTTTTAATAAGACACTCAAAAAGACTACGAAATAGATATTATATAATTATTATTAGTATTGCCTTTTTAATTATTTAAATCAGTTTTATTGATGTTCCTTATCTTCAATTCAGTGAGTAATAAAATCGTCTTTAAAAAAAGTGTTATAAATGTATTTGTAATAAAAAAGAATGTAATTATACCTTTTTTTATCTTATAATCCTCTCCAGAAAGCTTGAAACGAAATCCAGCTAAAATATTTTGGAAATTCGAAAAAAAAAACAATATTGAAGTGTATGTTTGGAGCATGGATACGAAACGTGGTCAGTGAGTGCAACGAAAAAGAAAAAGTTAGTAATTTTTGAGATGTGGTATTATAAGAGGATGGTATAAATACCATGAATTGAAAAGAGTAAGACAGAGAAGTCAATAAGGAAAAGAAGAGATGGGTTGGTAGAGCATCTTTTGAGATAAGAAGGACCGGTTAGAAACATATTAGAAGCAGAAGCAGGAGTAAAGGGGAGGATAGAAAGACCTTGATTAGGTTACTGCTAGCAATTGTGCAGATTGACTCAGGGTAGGAAAAAAGCAGATTATGTTGATATTTTTTATAATGCACAGGATTAAAAGAGAAATTTTTTTTTTTTGGCGTCTAACCCACAATATTACCAATTTTATCTTCATTTTTTTGTAGGCAACACCTTTAAGGTTCAAATCATTTTTTTCTTGATTTGCCTCTCCTAAAATTTTATTATAAGTATGTATCATGCACTCGATGATTCTCAAGTAAACTTAAGGGTGCGGTGCTAGTACATGAAACGTCCTGACAAACCTAATTAAAGGGTTGCAGGTATTAAATTTTTGATTAATGCGCAAACGATTTTCTTATAACGTCTATTAAAACTACTTACAAAATGTACATTTGGTATTAATCAGGTGCGGGAAGAAGTAGAAAAAATAACAATATAAATCACGATCGGCGCGGGTTACAAAGTAATAATGTATGATTGTGCAGGTGCGCGTAATTGGCGGCGATTTACTCAACACTAATTTAACTTAAGAGAGAAAACAGCCGGAAGAAATAGAAAAGGGAAGAAGCAGTAATAAGAGATAGAGATAGCTGTGGTGATGATGAAGATATAGGGTTGTAGGTAGCTGTAGGTCATAAATTACAGGGGGTGACTATAAGGAACAAACACAGATAATTGTGGAGAAGAGTATTAGAGAATGACAAAGAAAAGATATAGCAGTAAACTATACAATGTTTTACAACAAAGTATTTTTGAGCGATGAATTATTTGAAAATAATAATGGAAATCCGTGTTGATGAGTGTCATTTACAAAATTCTCTACTCTATTTTAGATATATGAAGTTGACAATATCAAAACTAAAATGTAAATAATAATATTAGCACATTTCAGAAAACGTTTAGAAATGTGTAAACAAAATCCGTTTATATGCATTTTAGGTAAAAGCAGACAGAGACAACAGACAATCACGTAAAAATGTAACATACAGCAATTTTTTTTTATTAAAATAGTTATTATACACAATATTAACAACACTTTTATTACACAAAAAACATAAGTACAGAAGAAAAAATGACAGCACAAAGCACTAGGTGTATTGCATTTGTACACAAATAATGTTTGGAGATCTACCAGACAGTGCACTTGATATTTGGGTTCATTTTGGAACCCAATGGGCAGTTGAAATCTTCAGAAAAATACTTGAGGTTGCTAAAAGGTCCTAAAACTCTGAACTCCCCGGGGGAATGGGTGTCTGTAGTGACCATTAGTCTTAATTTTTCTGGTCTTTGAACAGAACACCAGTTGCTTGCAGCGGAAACCCAAAATAATTGTTCAGGTGTAAACTCAAGTCCTGGTAAAAAGGGTTCTTCCCCGTTAGCTTTGACGTAAGTCTTATAAGCAAAATACGCTTCTTTTACCCCACCGTTATCTGCTATGTTTTCACCCTGAGTATTCTTCCCATTTAACTAAAAGAATTGAACTATGAGTTTTAAACAAATGATCAGCAGATCACAAACAAACGTAATTGTCGAAGTTCAAAAGATAATATTTTTTACCTTCTCGTTAATTTCTTTAACGGTATAATTCCCATATTGATCAATAATACAACGAGCTTTTTCCAAGAACAATTTTTGAGTATCTTCAGCCCACCAATTAGCTAAATTTCCATCTTTATTAAACTGCCTTCCAGTATCATCGAATCCATGGGTTATTTCGTGTCCTATTATCGAACCAATGGCTCCAAAATTCAAATAACGCGGTCTGTCTTTATCAAATAATTGCCCTTGTAAAATACCAGCGGGAAAAACTGCAACATTACGTCAACCATTTCGGCCATCAATGTGTTAAACATTACGAAACAAATACAGTCAGACTTTTACATACATTTGACTTATTGTTAATTATTAGTATAGGCTCCTTAAATATTATAATTTTTATAAAATATTTATTACCAATACTGTTTTCTATTGGATGGTAAAAGGCATTAACTTGTGCTGGATTTCCGTGATCAATCCAATCGGTCTTATTGACCGGTTGGTGCAACCTCGAATAGTAGAAGTCTGTCATAAACAGTGCAATATTCAAAGATGACCTCAGAAATCGGTCTTCGTAAATCTCGAGCTACAAATACGACAACCGATGAATAGATGAATGACAAATGTTAAATCGAATATACAATAATATTAGGTATTGGTAATGCAAAGGTAAACTTCATTCTGGTTTTGAACTTAAAAAACGGAACAGTTTTTACAGTTAACTTTTCAAAATCAAATGAAAATAAATTAATGTTTATTATATTGATTCTTATAAGATCAAGTTAATTCCATTAATTTATTCAGTCCATTAAAAATAAATTAACATTAAAAAATTAGATGCTTCTTTAAGTTTTTTTGCAAATAGTAGAAGTGTAGTGTAGTATGTTAAATTGATTTTTACTTTTGTATGTTTCTATAGATATAATAATTATATATTTTGAAAATATTTAATTTATAAGGCAGGTAAAATATGGTAGAAAATATTGAAAACAAGTCCCACTAGAATGAGCCTCGTGTTTAAAATATTGTAATAAAACGTGTAATGTAATCAATTAAAAACGATTAATCGTTTGCTATTAAAAAGGTCATTAAATGTATGTAAGCATGTCATAAATTATTGTAAAGTGCGTAAATAACAAGACTGGTCGTGAATAAACGTTCAAAATAATTAGTCGACTGCACAAAATCAAAATTAAGGACAGTCATTGCCGTATCCAGCGATTTTTCCTACAAGGAATCAGCTACTGTGACAATTTTGATAAAATTTGGTAAACATAGGTTTTCGAGGATGACAAATTAATCTTTCAAGGAATTGTATTGAATTTTAATGTTTGTTTACATTGGGGACAGGAGTTACGAAGGTTGATAGTGGAGGGTTAATAGAGGGAATATATTCCCACTAGAATTAGCTACATTTCAGACGTGGGGGCGAAATTGTAATTGTGTGTATGAACTGACCACCGTCGTCGATTAAAGGGTGACTTTTCATCCCCTCTGTCTCAGCCTGTTCACCCCCCCCCCCCACCAAACACATTTTTAATGTTGTACAAGGTTATTACTTACGCCTATGAGTACAGTTAAGTAAAAATAAATGTGCAAGTCTAAATTAAGAATAAAACCTTTTTGGTTTGATCTTACTTATCTCTCATCATTAATAATTATAAACTTAACTACGAATAAGTAAACACTTGTAAGATATTCACAATTTGTTTATTTTATAACATATGTTTCGCAACAACATTCTCTTCTTCAAACTACTAGTAGTAGTAGAGTAAATCAGTAAGTACTCAATCTATCTGAAGAAGCCAATCTTGTGGTGAAACATATGTTACAAAATAAAAAGGTTGTGAATATCTTATAAGTGTTTACCTATTCGTAATTTAGTAATATAGATTTTCATCAAGTAAAGGTAGTAAATGTCGAAACAATTCAATAATAAACTTACAACTGTTACTGTCCCGTAATACTTATCTGATTTTAAAACATTACGGTGCAGTTCCTAGAAACATAATGCATTTCAAATGCATTAGTTTTAATGAAATTGTAATTAACTTTTGTATTTACCCCACTGAATAACTCTTCCAATTTTTTATCATCGAGTAACTCATCAGGATAAGCGATATGTTCGGTGATTGTAAGAGCTTTTTGTAAAGCTGCATTTCTAGATTCATCATCCATCCAATCGATCGTTTTTAAAATGCCAATGAACTCCTCTTTCAGAAACGTAACCATTTCGAGAACCTTTGTTTTAGTGTCTCGATGAACAAATTTCCTTACATACAATGATCCTACCAGAATTGGAAGACTGAATTGACCAAAAAAGGAAAAAATAATATTTTAAAAAAATGTGTTTTTAAATTATTATTTAAACATTCTTTTGTAGCACTTTCTTACGGAAATTACCAATATCAAATACAAACTATAAAATCATAACATCTTTTGCCAATTTAAATGTTATTTTAAGCGATAAGTACTTCTAAGTTCTTTGTGGCGATGAAACATATTTAAATTTAAATGAAAAATAAAAATATTCAAACGTTTCAACACTATTTATTAAAAAATCTCGATGAATCGTTTCGACCCGACACTTGTTTTCAAGAGTACAAAACGATACTACATGTAAAATGGTATAAAGTATCCTTAAATATTTGGTACAGGTTATGGAGTAGGGGGTGATAATCATGAAACTAAAGATTGTCTAAAATCAGCTTACAGTTAATGCTGTTTGGTTATTGATAATATTAAATTTTGAGGCCAAAGCTTTTTTGATTTCTAGGTTTTCTAGAAGACTTTTTTTTTACTTTTAGGTTGAATGTGGAAATTTTTTAAATTGTCTTTGTCAATTTTATGAGAACAAACTGTATGACTGGCATTTCAGAACACTGTGTTAGTGAAAATCATGAAATTAACAATGACAATTTAAAAATTTTACACATTCAACATAAAAAAAATAAGTCTTCTAGAAAACCTAAAGATCAAAAAAGCTTTTACCTCAAAATTTAATATTATCAATACAACACCCCTCAGATTTTACACAATTTATTGTTACGTAATGTTCACCCCTTACCTTTTACCATAACTTGTAGCAATTATTTAACGATATTAAAAAATTGATAGTTTCGACCTTTACTTGATGGACATCCATAATCCAAGGAATAAAAACACCAAACAAGTAGATTTTCTCAAATTCGCATGTCTGATAAAGCCAATCATGTATGGCGAAACATGTTACATAATTTAATAAAATTTGAGAAAATCTACTTGTTTGGTGTTTTTATTCCTTTTATTTAAGGATAGTTTGTACCATTTTACATTGAATATCGTATTGTACTGTTGAAAATGACCGTCAGGTCGAAACGATTCATCAAGATTGTTTATTAAATAGTTTTGAAATGTTTGAATATTTTTTATTTATTTTAAAGATAAGTACTTTATTTTGCTGCTTCCTAAATAAATATATATGTAAAAACAATATTTACGCAAAAAATAAATTTTATCACAAATGTTAACTCTTCTGGTTTAATATAATTACCTAGAGGAAACATCCTCAACACATTCTTTCCACCTTGGTGACCTTTCAGCTTGTCCACTGATCGCTTTTAAATATTTCAACTCCCTCTGACCAACAACATCCGACAAATACGGAATTAAAGACTTAACAACCCTCCAAATGGCATAATTTGCTAACACTCTACAATAAGCAGGTAGAAATAAAACTCCAACAACAAATATTTTAAATGTGTTTACCTCTTGGGGGTCCGCCTTATTAATTTTTCTAATTTCCTAACGTATTTTGGAACACCCAAAATAACTGTTTCATCTTCGGTTACTTGAACGTTACTCGGTAACAGTTTGTTTATGTAATACAACCAATTTATACTGGGAAATTCCCTATTTAATTCTGCTATTGTGAGGAGGTTGTAGAGTTTAAAAGTATCTCTTCTATCTTCTTGGGCCAAGGAAAACTATTAAAAAATACCATGTTAATAAAAGAAAGAAACGTTAAATCTTTGATTGAAATCCGTACGTTTGCTAATTCTTTCTCGAATTTTAAGGACAGTGATAGTTCTTCGGCTGCAGTTTCCGGTGTTGCACCAAAAATAATTGCTATATCAACCATATAATTATAATAAGCCTCTGTCAGATCGGTGTTTTTGCTCAACAGAAATTCACGACTTAGACCAAAAGTTGGTTGATCCAACTAAGAAGTTACTTATTATTGAAAAAATTGATTGGGTAGGCCTCTACATTATGAAAGTTAATCATATTGATTTTTGGAATAAAACACTTAAAGAACTTTCACTTATTTTTTAACAAATTTGTTTTGACCTACAAGGTCATCTTCAGAAATTTTAGATTTACTTAATCTTTGTTTAAATCAAAATTATTTTTAAGTTTAACGATAATATTTCCAAACAAAAAGAGGGTTTACCCATGGGGATGCCATTATCGCCATTATTAGCCGATATATTTATGGACAATTTGGAGGAAACTATTCATAAAAGTAATATTAAAACTTGGAGAAGATATGTAGATGATGTTTTTGTTGTATGGAGTGGTACTCATAGACAAATTTCTGGAATATTTAAATAGCTTACAAAAAAGAATAAAATTTACAATAGAAATTGAAGAAAACAATATACTAAATTTCTTAGATTTAACTTTAAAAAAACAAGTAGAAAACCCACACATACAGATACTACAATACACAACAAATCTTGCCACCCCATACAACATAAACTATCAGCCTACAATAGCACGATAGACAGATTATGTAAACTACCATTAAACAGAATTAACTTTGACAAAGAGGTTAAAGTTATAAAACAGATAGCTTATAATAATGGACATAAGGAAAAACTTAATAAGCAAAAAACAACAAAAACTTTGTTTTAATTCTATTTACCCAAATATACCACCTAAACAATGTAAATTTAATACACTAACTTATTTAGGTCCTTCTTCTACAAAAATTGCCAATGAAATAAAAAATGAAAATAATAAAGTAGCCTTTAGAACAATAAATAATTTATTTAAATATTTAAACAATAGAAAAGATCAAACTCATCTACTTCTCAAATGTGGGGTATATAAATTATTTTGTAATTCTTCTAATTCAATTTATGTAGGCCAGAGAGGCAGAACCTTTAAAGATCGCATTTTTGAACACTGTAAAAACTATAGCAAAAATTCCGCATTCATGAACCATGTAATAGAACAAGACCACAATTTCAATAATAAAGAAAATGTAAAATTATTACATGTAAAAGATAAAGGCAAAAACTTAACAATACTGGAGGCTATTGAAATTAAAAGCCATTTAAGAGCAAATTCAGAAAATGTTTTAAATGAAATAGAAAATGTATACGATTCCCCCATTGTTAACGTATGTACCAAACATTTACTTCCCCCACCTTAGCATTAAAATTTAGTATTTAAGTCAGAATTGTAAAACTTAGTTATGATTCCTTCTTCTGAAGATGACCTTGTAGATCGAAACAAATTTCTTAAGAAATAAAATAAAAATAAGTGAAAGTCCTTTAAATGTTTTATTCTAAAAATCAAAATTACTTATTGTGTTGTACTAGATAAAATATTTTCCACAACATAACTATTTATTTACCTGAATTAATCGTCGAGAAGAATTTTTAAAATCAAACCCTACGGTGAAGTCAATAAAGAAGCCAGTGTCTAAACCCAATTTCCTGTTCAAAAAAATCGACTGTAACCAATTAAATTTGTCTTCGTTCCAGCCTCTTCCCTCGACCACTGGCCAACCCCCAAGTTCCATTATTATATCGCTGGCTTCGTTAATTCCCCTATTTTCAATCTCCTCTAAAATTTCACTAAAGTCTCCAGTGACCACAAAACATTACAGGGTGGAAAACTTACGTCTGTTAACGCACGATTGGTAATATCTTTTCACTTTTTGAATTGACGATATCTCTTCGTTGTCGTTGGTGGTATCTCCAAGGGCAAATTTTAATTGTTCCTCCAGTTCATCCACTATAACCGTGAATGTGTTAACGGACGTTTTGTCATCAGGAATTGTCGTGGTTTTCATATAATTGCCGCAAACAAACTTATAAAAGTCGTCACAAGGCGAAACAGCGAAGTCCATTTGAGATAATATTTGAGCCGAAGCCTTTATACATGACGTTGATAAACACACCCGCTGGTGCTTCTGTCCACATTCTTGTACGTTGTTATCTAAATTAGAATCTTCCGAATCACTAGCTAAAATATTATTAGGGAAATTAATGTTGTACAAAGAGACCTACATTTGTAACAGGAGTAAGGTAAAAGAAAATAGAGGGTAATTATAAGATTAACGGAGGACTGTGTCGGCCCTAGATGGAACATATTTATTGGAACAAAATATGAAAAAACACTCGGTGAAAAAAGTTTATATAGGAAGCCCCAGTCAAACATAGCGAAACATTTTAAAACGAGATAATATAACCGCTGCTTTTTATAATAATTATACACTAAAACAAATTCTGGTCAATAACAAGTGTAAATAAGATCCTTTGCATAATAGTGGTGTATACAAAATTAATTGTAAACAGTGTGAATTATCAGTCTGATCGGAGCATTCTTAGCCATTGCAAAGAGCATATTGCAAGCTATAGATTAATAAAAGAGAATTCTAATTTTGCTAATCATTTATTAAAAGATAATCATCATTTTCAAAATCAGGATATTCCTAATTTATGTAAAAAATTTACATTTTGCTATTAAAGGAACTAAATTAAACGCTTTAGAAAAACTTTCGAAATTAAAAGAGCTCTTTGCAACGATAAAGATAACTTGTTAAACGAACAACTAGATTTAAGCCGATCGCCGCTGTTAAACCCTAAGATGTTTATTATGGGAAAAACCAGTAATTAACCCTCATGCACTGTAATAGTTTATTGCTTCAGTAGTTACTAAACTCCTGTCTATGGTATAATTGCCGAAATACGTATAGAGTCTCTAAATAAATTTATGGAACATTTTCACCGAGTGTTTTTTCATCTTTTGTCCGAGGGTAATTATGATCAAATGTAAAACTCACACTTCTCTTTATTTCTACCAAAGGTACTGCTGATGACTGATGACTTAATGTAATTATAAATACAAAAATACTATATATTTATATTTATCTTCAGAGGTATTTTCCCTGACTCTTTCAATTTTAGTATTTTTACAAGAATTTTTTAATGAGTTGTTGTGGTGTTGTAGCAGAATGACCCATTTTTCTGTATGAAATATGGTTTGCTTTTGGAGTACAAGTATGCTTCTCAAATTATACAATTAGTTTGATAAAAGATTTTCTAGGAGTCGCCAAATTATTTTAAAAATTATAAAAATATACAAAATAGATTTATTTCCTTAATTTTTTAGGAAAACGACTCAAAAATTCACTTAAGTTATATTTTCTGTTTGTGCAAACAACTTTTACATTATTTTATAAAATGTTGCACAACGACTGCGATATACATTCAATCAATTTTATAAATAAAAAAAATATGATATATGATAATGAATTCTTATAATTAATATTTTGTGGAATTATTGCGTAAATTTGTATATTTGCATATGTTTTTTTATATTAATTAGGTGTTTCAAATTATCCTACATTCCCCTAAAAGTCCTTAAATGGACTGCATTCGAAAATTTAATGATTTCAAATACATGTCTTGTCTTATTTATATAGTAATTCAACATTGCATGTAAGCCAGAATTATTGTTGATCACAAACCAAAATTCATTCTCATTTGTTTTTTGTTATTATAAAGGATTAGTGTAAAAAAACTTTATGCATTATGCGCTTATTTTTCAACCTTTTGTGTCATTTATTAAATTAGCGATTACTTATACGCAGTTAATATGAACGAAAATGATAAAAATAGCATTTGCTCAACAGACCACAGAAAATCGTAATTGTCGTAATTATCTAGAAAAGTTAGTATCATATAAATGGAAAAACTCAATTTTTACACATTCTAACAATATAAGTAAGTTGTGCATCGTGACTATTTAGAATATTTATATTTCCTGTAAATCACTGGAGTAAAAAGCCAAATTAATAATTAAAATTGTTTTACCTACATAATAGAGGTAATAAAATCATATAACTTCGAATTTCAATTTTCCTCCTTTTATGTTTCTATCTCATCAAATGATTAAGATGTATTGGTTACAAATCGGTTACTTGAAACTTAAAATATTGTAATCCCGAAACTATATGATATTTATGTTATTTTGTCACTTTTATTCTTTTGATAAGTACCCTCAAACAGATTAATTTGGAAAATCTTATTTATTAATCGTAATCCACCCATAATTTTTTCTCTAAATACGTCTTGAAAGTTTTGAATCATTTTAAAACCTCTAAAACGGATACTTTTATTGCCAGTTTATTATCATTAACACTAATCTTCCTTATTTAATTTATGTAAAGTTTATCGAATTAATTAAGAAAACCTGATTTATAAAGATATGCCACATTTCCTTAAATATTAATTAAAAATTTTTCTTCTACATATGACAATAATACAACATATATGTTATAAATACATTTCTTAAAAGAAATAATTAAATTAAAAAACGAAGTAATTGAAAACTTTGCACACATGTGAAGAAACATTTTAAACTTCGCTATTTTATGCTAAATGGTAGATTATTTTCAAAACTTTTTAACTTTTCAAAACCCTCATTTTACACATCTCTTCAACTAATAGTAATAAGTCTTACCATACCATTAGATTTTTGGGCAAACAAAAGACAAATAAGGATAACAATCAAAACAATTGCTCCTGCAAGGAACATAAACAGGTTTTTCTCATTTTTAGTCAACGCTTTCCAACAAGTACGTCTCCTATAAAATTAATTAATAATAATTCAAAAATGTGCTAAGTATTTTTTGCTTTTACCTATTTGCTGCTGGAGTATTAAAGTCCATTGGAACCGAAATTAAGTTTCAAAAATACACTAACTAGAAAATATATATTATACACCATACTCTCACAAAAACTGAACGAATTCTGTCGCTACAACATCTCTTTTCTGCAGATAGATAAGTCGAAAGTTACTGAATTGAAAAAGTAGAAAAAAGAGAAGAAGTAGCTTTTAAGCTGGGTTTGGTTTGAATGCGAATATCATAGGTACATAGATCCACGACTCAGAAATTGTAATTAATTAATGCCATGTGTAAAAACTCGTTCTGGAGGAATTTTTCAAGCCCTGTGGCCTCTCATTAAATTCGCTGTTACCTGATGACCTTATAAATGCGAAGCATTATTTATTTATGTACGTAACTGAAGGAGACATAGGTTTGGATGCGTAGATTTTTCATTTTCAATTACTTTAATTTAGAAAAAAGCGCATTTTTTAACTTTTAAGGCGTACACCCATTTACCTTAATTGAAAAATGCATTTCAATAACTAACACTAATGCATTTTATAATTCGATATTCATATTTAAATGCAAATAGGTTTAAAAATTATGCTGTTAATTAAATTTATTGTTAAAATATAATTTTTACCTTATGCTAATACATAATCATATAAATAACAATTTTCTAAACAGTTCAAAATATTTGTCAGTATATATAGTAATCTAAATTCCGATGTCTAAGGGTAAATTACTAAAGTAATAGGCAACAAAAAGACGGAACATTTAAAAAATTGCAACAGAAAGCTCTGGTTACCTAGGTAACCGATTTTCCAATATGAAAATTAACGAAGAAAACCCTGTCGACTATGCAACCAATAGTACAACTTCTGAAAATTCATAAAAGAAAACTTTGAAATTGTATTAGGCAACCACTCTTACACTTTGAATAATAAATATAAAAGTAAATTGTAATATTAAAGCAGACAACTAATTTTACACCTCTAAAATAAACTAATAAAGGGAAATCTTGTTATCGTATTAACTAATTAATTCTATATTTCAAGAAAACTATGCACCATAAAATACCAGAAATATAAATACACTGTATTTGTTTAGTGCTAGTAAAGACATTGTATTACTTACACGAACATGGAGTGTAAGGTTTACAACACTCTACATTAACAAAAATATTCCAAAATAAAAAACCAACGTATGCGGATTGCATATTTGCCATAACTTTTTACTTCAACAAAATCTTTTAAAAAGTTTTGACAATACTTATATGTCTTTGTGTCAAAAAGTGACCTGATTTTAGTTTTAGGTATAATAAAAGATTTAAAAAAGAAACAATACCATTATCGAATGATTAACGATAGTATGTACATCGCTATTTGTGAAAAATTAAAAGACTTTTAAATAAACTTTAAATTAATGAAACGCTTCTAATTCAGAAAAAGCGTTCGTTAATTTTTAACCAACTACAAAACTATCTTGAAACTCTTAAATGATTAAGACTATCCAAAAAGTTCCGAGAACTTTATCGTAACAACGATTTTTGAATTCAGATTAAATTAAAAAGTTTTTAATGCTTTTGAACGTAAATTATATCATATAATAATAGCTAGAAATATAGGATACGTTAGAAGAGTTTGAAATTGTGGAAACATGAAAAATATGTTTATTTATTAAAAATAAATATTGTCAAAATTAAATATACAATAACGATCGTTAAAATTATTGAATTATTTTAGTGTTTCTTAAGATTTGTTATTATATTTGAATTTGGTGGTATATTTAAAAAGTTTGGGGGATTTAATAATACTTAGTTGTTTGAACTGCGTACAACCCTGAGGAACTGTCAGAGTACTTTGGTGCTGTGGAGGTTAAATTTGATCATCATTAGCAATTTTTTAAAATTAAAATTCAATTTTGTTTAATATTCGTGTTGCTTTACCCATAATGTCGTGGATATTTGGATACGGAAGAGGCAACCAGCAAAATGCTGACCCTAACCAACCGGGAATGCCTGAACCACCACCAAGTGGAGGAACCGGTATACCTGGTGATATTAATCTAACTAAAAGCGAAAAAAAGGCAATGGAAGCATATAGATTTGATTCTTCAGCTCTAGAAAGAGCAGCACAAGCCGCCAGGGAGTTAGAGAAGTCGAGTAAGTAAAATTTAAATCTTGAGTGTATAGGTTAGGTTATATTGCATAATTTTGATATATTGCAAAAATTGTTGCTATTTTGCTGAATTGCGTAATACATTAATGTTCAGGACATGCAAAAGAAGCTTTGGAGCTTTCAAAATTACAAGAAACTACAAAACAAGTTGAATACCAGTCAAAAATTAAAGAGTATGAGGCACATGTTCAGCAATTACAAATTGAGGCAAAAAGAGCTGAAGCAGAAGAAAGGCGGAAATATTTGCAAGAAGAAACCAAACAACATCAAGCTAGGGCACAATATCAGGATCAGTTGTCAAGAAAACGGTATGATGATCAACTTCAACAGCAGCAAAGGATGAATGACGAAAACTTAAGAAGGTATTGTCTTTTTAATAAGAGCACCATTATAGTATAAAGATTAATCATTATCTTATAGACAGGAAGAGTCTGTAGCAAAACAGGAAGCTATGCGCAAAGCAACAATTGAACACGAAATGGAGTTGCGTAACAAAACTGAAATGAAAAGAATAGAGGCAGAATTGAGAGCTAAAGCTAAAGTAGATCGCGAAAATAGGGACCTTATTTTAGAGCAAATTAGGCTTAGAGCTGAAGAAAATAGAATTACAGTTTTGGAAGGAATAAAGTATGTTTCAAACATGAATTGAAAGAAATCAATTTATTTAATGCAATCAATTGCACTTTTAGAACTGCAGGAAGTGTTATAGGATCAGGAGTTACAGCTCTGTTAACAGACTGGGATAAAGTGCTTGCAGCAGCAGGAGGAATGTCCTTATTGGCTTTAGGTGTTTATACTGCTAAAGGGGCCACTTCAGTAACTGCTCGATATATTGAAGCCAGACTCGGTAATTTCAAAATTTTTTTTACTTAAAACTAAAATTAAATTTAACATTTTTTTGTTTTACAGGAAAACCTTCTCTTGTAAGAGACACTTCAAGATTTTCATTTTTGGAGTCCCTTAAGCATCCAATTGAGCAATTAAAAAAACTTAAAACCAAAACTGGTGACGCCCTTTCAGGAGTTGTATTGGCTCCAAAATTAGAAGAACGATTGAGAGATGTAGCCATTGCAACAAAGAATACGAAACTTAATAGGGGAATGTACAGGAATGTTTTAATGTATGGGCCTCCAGGAACTGGTAAAACAATGTTTGCCAAAGTAAATTTATTTATTATATACATTAGATAGTGAATATATATTTACTATAATATTATTTCTAGAGACTGGCAAAATATTCTGGGATGGACTATGCAATATTAACTGGAGGAGATGTGGCCCCAATGGGGCGGGAAGGTGTCACTGCCATCCATAAAGTTTTTGACTGGGCAAATGGTACACGAAAAGGTATTCAAAATAACAATTAAGTGCTAGAACAAGTATGCTATAAAAAGCATTTTTTACAGGTTTATTGTTATTTGTGGACGAAGCTGACGCATTTTTGCGAAAGAGATCGTCTGAACATATATCTGAGGATTTGAGAGCCACTCTCAATGCCTTCTTGTACCGTACAGGGGAGCAAAGTAGTAAATTTATGTTGGTTTTGGCATCCAATACCCCTGAGCAATTCGATTGGGCTGTTAATGACAGATTGGACGAAATGGTAGAATTTGAATTGCCAAGATTGGATGAAAGGGAACGATTAATGCGTCTTTACTTCGATCAGTTCGTTTTAGAACCGGCTGCAGAAGGAAAAAGGTAAATATAGCGTAATATTTTGCAATAATGACATTTAAGACAATAATTCTTGACTAGAATTGAATACCATTTGATTTAAAATGTACAAGTAGCGTATCTAAATTTCAAACTAATATTCGCTTATTTTTATTTAATATTTTAAATTTTTGTACCAGGTTTCCTTGATTTCATTAAACAATTACATTAATTTTACAGGAGATTAAAAGTTGACAAATTTGACTATGGAGCCTTATGCAGTAAAATGGCAGTAATCACTGAAGGGATGTCAGGAAGAGAAATTGCAAAATTGGGGGTTGCTTGGCAAGCGGCTGCGTATGCCTCCGAAGATGGTGTTTTGACTGAAAAAATGGTCATGGACAGATGTATGGACGCCATAAAACAACATCAACAAAAGGTAAAAATCTTTCAACCATTTCTTTTTTTTTTTACTGAAAATATTGTATAAATCCAATATCAAAGGTAAATAGCAGTAATCCTTTCTTAGAACATATTAAAAATTAAAAGGCAACGTAAGAAGGTCATCATGTATATAATATAATTTCTTTAATCTACATTGAAATGGTTATTAGATTTAGTTTTATTGTAACTTAAATATGAGAAGATAACATACTACATACAAGAACCACAAAAAGTAATTTACATTGATTCTTTTTTTTTTCAATTGTGATATTTTCCTAATAAAAAAAAACAATAGGAAGAAAAAAAAATCAAAATCAAGAAAATTTTCTATTTCTCAATTTTTTCTTCGAATACAATTAAAAAAGATCTGAAACTTGTAGAATTGTAATATTTTGATAGGTGCGTTATGTATTCGATGGAGGCCGCTTCATAAAGTCCTACCTTCTGATTTACGAGTAATCTAAGGAATATTTTAGAATTAAATGATTACTTATTGCATGTTTTCTTATTTTGTGTGAACTGGTAGCAGTTGAAGTAGTTGAATAACGAGTGTTCTCTTATAGGTCAAGTGGCAATCAGAACAGGAAGGAATAAAGAGTGGATACATTCGAGAAAAAAGCAGCAGCACAATCGCGTACAGTCCTAAAGCTATCGAATTTAATACATCAGCACAAAGCGAATCGAGTACAAGACAAACCGAATCTCATGACTCAGTCAGTTCTAGTAGTTCTCGTGTTAGTGAACTTAATAAAGAAGAAGATTCGAAAGAAAAGACAGAACAGTTAACGAAACAGTAGTTTATTTTTTTATTACCTTATAGAAAATGGGCTAAAATTTATTTAGTCAAATGTGTTCAGAGGTGATGTCTTTGTACTGTAACCGTTGACTTTTTAACAGTGCAAAGATCAAGTTATTTTCTCGTTTGTTTTGTACTTCCAAATTCACGTTAAAACGTACAAACATAACGAGAATTTGACGAGAATAGGCAAAAGTATAGAGTAGATAAGTTCCAAACATGTTTTGTTTGTGATAATTGCATTTTCGTTTAATGCAACGTTTAATTTGTTATTGTTGCAAATGTTGCATGCAAACGGTCATCTTAAACTGAGTTTTGTACAATTTGGTTTTGCCATGTAGTTATGTGTTACATAATGCCAAGACGTATGTCTAGCTGATGTTTTGTAAATATTTTTTTCTATTGTGTATTTACATTTACATATTGTCACTAAGAAGTGGTAAGAAATGATCCTATTTTTACGTCCTATTACTTTCTTTGAAAAATTTTGTACTACAATTTGTGATAAAATAAACAATATCAACTTTAATTGGCTTTTATACTTTGTACCTACATTTGCCCTAAATATTGTGAATAATAAGCCTGATAAGTGTCAATAAATAAAATAATTCCTACATTCTTCATGAGTATACGTTAATTCTACCCCAATAAATAATTACTCTTTGATAATTGTTTAACAACCGAAACTTTAAATAACACACATTAACACAATTTTTTATCACTTTTAACCTTTACAATAAATTAAATTGTTAGAGTTAAACTAAAACTCGAATGTGGTCCATGTTCAACCAATTTATTTTACGTAACACAAGAAGAAAAGTATTACACGAATGTTTTTTGTTCTGTGAAGATCTAAGGCACAGTTTCATTTCTCTGCTTTTATGAAAAAAACTAAAAAAAAAATACTTAGACAATTATTTTATATTATTACCATATATTAAATTCAACATATGATTTATTTACAATTACTGAAACGATGAAATTTATCCTTAGTTTCAGTTCTACATTGGGTTTTCGAAATCATTATCAATATTAATCGAATCGCATTGGGTATTCATAAAAATATAACGTCTTCTTGATATTAAAGACCCCTTCAACAGGAGAAGCAGAAGAAAGGTCACAAATGACAAATTTCAAAAATGAAATTAAGAAAATAGGATTTTATAGGAATATATATTAATTGATAATATGTTTACTGAAATTCTAGTAAGCAAACTTGTATTTTTCAATGCTGTTGTATGGATGTTATTTTATTATACATTCCTATAAAATCCTATTTTCTTAAATGATTCAATATCATTTTAAAAAGTTTCGTAAAGTGGAAATAATTAAGTTTATTATATAAGATAATATTAAGCTAAATATTGGTTTGCTTCGGCTGTTACTTTTGGTAAAATAAAAACAACACTTACTTTGTTATAACGAATGTTATAAATAATGTGATAATAATAAGAGTTGTTCAACAATATTAAGCTATATGTAAATTAACTCAATTTGTAATTCAAATATCTTCATATAAAATTAACTTATAATAATTAAAAAATATATTTTTTAATTTTATTGTTCTGTTTCTTTAACCTATGCAAATTTTAGAAATCCAAAATTTTGGCATCCCCTTTATTAAACAGAACAACAGAACATTCTAGGACATAATGTCGTTGTAGGAAGTTTGAGTTTCACTTGGCGATATACTACGTAAATTTTTACTTCAACAGGTTCCACTAATTACGACGTAATATTAACGATGTGAGTCAAGGAGCCACTAGGAAAGATCCTCGATAAAATACAACGAACTTTATTATCCTTTTAGAAAGAAGGAGAGTGATACTTGACTATAACTCATTCCATTGATCCTCTTAAATTTTAAGGCTCCAGAACCGCCACAACTCACGGAAAATCATACTTATTAGGAAATTGTTATTAAATGCTTAAGTACAACAAACTAATGAAATTAATATTAATGTAGTACTCTTATTGAAAAATGTTCAAATAAAATAAATTGAAACAGTGAAAATTTGCAAAAAAAGCCTAGACTAGTTAGAAGGATTTGTAAATAAAAAAGTGATAATAAACAAAGTAATGTTATTCATTTATCGTTATTTTAATGAGGATTATTTCGTCGTTCAACTTAAATTTAACTTGGGATTCTAGAAGTATCCATTATTACTGTTTATGATTATCAACGATTTTATTTTAAATTAATGAATTTGCTTGTTTCTATAAACATTTGTAGGTATCCGCTACAAATACAGAGAGAATTGTTACAGTTTAACGATTATCATAGTTATTTATTTCGTCATCCATCATTCCTAGACTTTGCAGGTCTTAGTTCCCTCGAATTATTTTGTACATTTAAATAAAATACACAAAAAAATATATTTAAATTTAATTGATTTGCATTTTTGCGCCAATTCTTTTTATGCTGTAAGGAATAGTATTGATCTTTTAAAATAAAATACAATAAAAATTATATTCATGCACTTTCTTGTAATCTTGTATTAATTAGAGGATAATGTATGATAAAATTACTTATTAAATATTAGTCTAAAAAGTTCCATTCTTGGTATGTAATTTTGCATAATTTTTTTTTTATAAATCCTTTTACTGTAACTTACGTCTATAGAATATAGATGTACTAAGATAAAATTCTGTCATTCATAAAGTTTTCTAGCAACTTTTTCTCATTTGTGTTCTTTTTACATTTTTTATTGACATTCGAGTAATTGTACTTTTCAGTTATGTATTTCTAGTTACATTACATTATGTGCTGTCCTTTAAAATTCCAGAATATACATTTTTCTCAATTTTACGTAAAGAATTTTTCTTCTTTACTATACACCAATTTAAATCACATCTAATTTTGTTTTAAAAAAAAATTAATTTCATAGGGTTCAAAGTCAAAATAGTTGAAGAACAGTTCAGAAAGATTTTCTATTTTTTTGAGTTCAACTTAAAGGAAAAGCTTGTTATAAAATTCCTATTAAAAAGGAATGTTGGGATTGTTAAAGCAGAGAATCCTGTATTTGTAACAGTTATTCTCAGTTATCAGTAGGGACGCCTGAAGAGTGCGCTTTCGATAAACGTTTCTGCACCGTCGCCGTTTCATGACGTAGGGGCACCGGGACGCGAGCGTGTTCAGTTTAGCATCGTCATTTAAGTGATAATCACTACCACAACTACCGTCTTTTGCCTCCCTTACTATTATCATGATTGCATTATTATTGAATCAGCCGTCTTCAAGAAATGAATTTTTACTACGACGGTACGCGGACAACATTATCATATCCATGGCAACGGAATAAATGTTGCTGGTAAGTACCAATGTGCTTACTGCTTCTATTCAACTAAAATTTCATGAAAAAATAATATTCAATTACTTAGACGCACTGTATGTATAACATGACAAAATTTCTGAGCAGAGATCGCCTTTTTTCTATTAGTAGATTACTTACCGTAACATTTTTTTAGTACCTGAAGAAGGCTTCAAAAACAAGGTCGAAACTGTCCGTGTAAATCGTATAATGTGCAACACGTTATTCAGAAAAACATAAGCGAAAGCTGAAATTTCTTATTGGTCTAAGTAATTGAATTTATCAATTATCCAAACTAATTATTCTGAATTGGAAATATTCGCAAAAGAAAATTAAAAAAATTAGCATATAGTTTCGCATGTCTATTAATTATCTCTTGGTTATCTTTTTTTATGCTACGATATTATGTTAGAGGTGCCAGTCTAATTAAATTTCTTGATGGCATATGACAGTATAAAAGACGTTATGTACACGACAACATATAGTATAGAAATACCTTCGTGACTCGGAATGATAACCTTGACTCTTTAAGACGTATGTACTGGTTAAATAAATTACCCCTCGCATTTAAGCCACTGTTTCCAACTGCATAATTTTACCTAATTGTTCTACAAACTAATGATGCAGATAACAACGTTTAATCGTACCCATAGATAAATTACTTCCCTTTCTTTTAACTAGGTAAGTAAAATTAAAAACTGACTTAGTCATCTAAACATTATCTTATCTTATTAAATAAAGTGGAAACTTTCTCAAAGAAATTTTACTTTATTTCTTTTCTTTTTTGAATATTACAGAAGTGTCTGCCTGATTTAGATTGATACTAAAGAAATCTTATTGCTGTAAAAGTTTTTATGGCAAATAAAGTTAAATCGTAAACAACATGAATCAAACTTTAGAGGCTTTGAAAAAAAAGTAAAATAAACACAAATATACATGTATTGAAGGTGCCCATAAGGAATCCAATTTATGTACTAACTTCTTTAATTTCTGTTGCTAAAGAAAAAGTTAAAGATTTTCCGAGAGAAGTTGAAAATAGGATTAGAATTTTCACGGTTTGAATTTTCCTTATTCCACGACGATATTTTTCAACTTATTTACATATTGATATCAGACAGACTTTTATGATTAACTTTTTTTAAGGGATTGTAGAGAAACTGATAAAAATGAAGTACCTACACCGCCAGGCCAGTTGAAAATAATTGGCGTTTCTCGTGGTCACTTACTTACATGTAATGTAAAACGACGAAATTAAATTTCGAAACAGACGAACTGGAGGCATTTCTAATGCATTTCCAACATGCGCAAAAGCTATAATTAAAATTTACTACCGTGTTTATTTTGCAATCGGCGAAACCCAAGGTTTAATATTTCAGAAGAAACATTAAAGCTGCTAGCAGATGAGTTTGACCTCATAATTGAAGTAGAAGGTCGCAGTGAATATCGATTATATCCCAGACTACATAAGGTTTTCCGTGAATTTATATTAGGCGCATCAGAGGGTCGAACCTACCAAGGAAATTCGTTATCATGGTGAAATGATCACAATGTAACGCCGTACTCCGTCAACACAGACAACGCAACTAAAATACTGCTTCCTAACTAAATCAAACCATTTTTAATTTCGGAAATTAGTTAAACTTTTAATATCAAACTCTTTTACTTCTATAACCAACAAAATATTAATATATTACCAATTGATAATATATACTGAGGATCCTTATTTCCAAATGATTTTTAATCTTACGTACGAATGGCAATCAAACTAAGAAAAAATCGACAAATACCGCACAAGTACAAATTTGACTTTAACAATAAACACACACAAAACATTTATAGATAAATCACAATAATATTATTTCGCCACACGGTGGCTTCCTCAAGAGGAAATTTATTAACTTAAAACTAAATATAAGATCCTTAAGTACTAGAATGAAAAAAGAGGAATTATTAACCTCCGTTTGATCATTTAATATTAAATCTAAATTATTTATTTAATTTAAAAATTAAATTTATTAGAATGTATGGAGATCAACAAATTACATAGATTAGATTTAATATTAAATGATCAAACCAATGTTAATAATTTCCCTTTACTAACTTGTGTGTTTTATTTATTCTTCCATTCCATATCCATATCCCCCTTTTTCGTTTTAGTATTTAAGGATTTTGTATTTAATTTAAATTTATTATATATCCACCTGAGGAAGCAACTCTATGGTGAAATAATATTATTGTGGTTTACCAATAAATGCTTTGTAACCTTTTTGCGTTTGTTTATTGTTATAATGGAATGAGTAAATTTTACTTTTTCTTGAAAGATTCCATACTCTACGTGAAATAGAAAACACTCTGAGTTTGTTTTTTAACAAAAGATTTATTATTCAATCGCTACGGTCGTTTCGTTATATAGTAACTTCATTAGGCGAAACAACAAACTTTGCCAAATTCGTATTCTTGTTAAATGGGTAGAAACTATAAAGGGTTAGAGGTAATTCTAAATTGACAAATTAAAATATAAGAGGGGTGTGTTACTTACTTCTAAATTAGCATATACAATTATATTATTTTTGTTGTGCTTATTTATTTCAAACATATTTAATTTTTCGCTTTTGTTAAAGGCATGTAGAATTTCAATTTTTTTTTATCATAACCGTGATTTTTGGGTACTAAATTTTCCATAATTTCCTTGAGAATTACAGACATGATTTTCGTTTTCTATTAATACTTACACAAAAACTCTATCTGCGCTAACCAATTTAGATATTTCGTCCTGTAGGTAATTAAATTTGAAGGTTGGGGCGATGAAATGCCATTAACAAACCTTCATAAAACTCTACCACTTCTTGAGCGACTTATGAATATTTTGAGATGCGAATTGAAGAATACCATTAAAAATTATTAACTATTCATCAAAGAAGAAGAAGTATTCTAATACTCGCAAAACAAGGAAAGGAAGGGGTTTAATTTCCTCATTCTCAATTGACCATACGGTAGGAAAATTATGAATCATCGCATTGTTGAAAATTAAATAAAGATTAAACACAAAGTTCTACACAAAGAAAATATAGGCTAACGTCTAAACATTTCAGAACAATTTGAAATTTAAAAAATCAGAAATAAACGTAATAATATTAACGATAAACCAGAGGTTTACAATCTTTTTGGAATATTGTACATAAAAGGGAAGAAATGATAATATAATGTTTGCAAGTGGAACGAAAGAGGGCGTATTGTTAATTTCTATTTTTTATTTCCAAAGTTTCTAATAAACACAATTTTCCGTTGTGTGAAATTTTAGATTCTGTATGTATCTGTATACGTGAAAATAATTAAAATTTACGGAAAAGTAAACAATTTTTGCAGATAACCACAAGAAAGAAAGACTACATTTAAATTTGAAAGACTCAATATAACTAAACAGAAACTTCTACTGTGTCAAAATATATCGATTTTTTATGCTTGCCAAATCTGACTAATGCGACTAATACACAATTTGAGCTGATTTTGTATAGAAATTTTAGCCTTTCATTCCACACTGGATTGAAAAAAAATTAGTTTAACTAAGTAGATAGGATTTGGACAAAAAACATGCCACAAGAATAAAAATTTCTGCAAGTTGGATAAAGTTAAAAAAAAAGTACGATAAAGGTAAAAAACTTATCAATAAGGAATTTATTGATAACGAGTTATTTTTATAAGTGAGCACACTCAAAAATGGTTTTCTAATACTGACCCTTTTGTCATTTGTATTGACCTATTTATTCAGTTGCTGTTTCATTTCCATTAAGCTCGATTGTACAATAGGAAATTCGCGTCTGAACAATTGCCAAAGCATTTAAGAAAAAGATAAACTGCAACTGACAGAACCAGCACACTGCATTGTTGCAGTAATGGCCTGCTGATAAAACGATACTGCGTTGAATTCGGTCAAAATCGATTCCAAAGTGCAAATTTGTCAACTATACACATTCAATATTTAATTTTTATTTTCATTTATTAATTCTCGAAAGCCACTTTTACTGAATACAATAACGACTACTAGAAATCACGGATTTTCGATGTCTAGGAAGTCAGAGTGGAAAAGACGATAAAAATATAAAACAAAGGGTAGCGCAGGGTGGAAAAAGAAATAGCTTCTGTGATCGCGACCGATTAATTTTAAAATTCGATAACGACGACTATTTGTTATATATTAAAATAATTATCAGCTATTCCATCATAGACTACCCTACACACAATCGTAAGCGTCAAATTCCTAACATCCCCCACCCCGATTGGTAAATAATTGTTAATTTTAAGATATTTTTTCTTTACAAATACATTGATTACAGTCTTACAGATTAAATGATCCATACATTCTTTTGGTCGTTTTTACGAATGGTTCTCACTGATTATGGATCGGATATTTGCACGACAATTTTTAAATCAAAAGATATTCAAAAAATTCTTACGATCTCATTCTAACCGAAATATTTTTCTTCGACTGTAAATTAATGTTATTATCATTATCATTACTTACTACCTACTAAAGAAAACTATCCGAACTAGAGTTCACTATAAAATTTTATGTTTATTTAGTAACTTTAAACGTTCCTACATAGCTAATTAAATTGGAAACATTGTTTTGTTATAGTATCAATTAGCGCATTGATTTCTACCTAGAATTAGACCCTTTGTTGGCAGGAAATTGAATTAAAATTCTATATAAGTCAACAAACAAAGGCATTTGTACACAACATTAACTGTGTCTACTGAAGAATTGATTGGTAATTTGGGACCCAGAAAATTAACATAACAAATACACGTAATGTTTAGTTACAAAACATTATTTTATTGTAAAACTACAATAATTATTTTGCCAACATAGCGGCTTCTTCAGGTGGAAGAATATTATATCTTAAAAGTAGGATACAAACAGATTTATAATATATACCATAATAAAGAAACTTATGGGTAAGGGTTGAAGTTGAAGGGAAGATACTAAAAATTAATTCATGTTAAATAACGGTTATTTATTTAAGTCTAGTTGATCATTTAATATAATTCATTTTTGTTTATTTCTGTACTTTCCAATAATTAATTAAGGTGTGAGTACAAAAACACGTTAGGTAAAATTTCACAAACTTTTATCAAATATTCTTAACGAAATCATTTCGGCTGTTAAGCCATAATCATAAGATACAGTAATGGTACTAAATATTGGAATGTGCTCTATGGATATTTATACTTTCTAAATTGGGGAATTGTGTGATGAGTAGGGGTGAGTTGTGGTTGTTCATCTCTGTTTGATTATTGACAATATTGACGTTGTTCTTTATACATTTTTTGATTTCGTTAAGAATATTTAATAAAAGTTTGTGAAATTTTACTCAACGTGTTTTTGTACTCACTATACCTTAATTAATTAACAAACAGGTTTCACAGTGATTGTACCACGAAAAGCATTGATTTAACTTTCCAATAAATTTAATTTTCGACCTTTATATTAAAATTAAGTTAGAACTTAAGTTAGAACTGTGATTTTACAATACAATAAAGTTTTGTAACTAAATATTGCATGTGTTTGTTTTGTTATTATTGAGTTACATGAAATTAAAGCCTCGTCGATTCAATTCTAGAAAATTAAGTTTTTGTTTTGTTTGTTTTGTTTCAGTCCCTAAGTTCAGCACTGATATATATAATTAAAAAAAGAATGGAGATTTAAATTACTTCAAAGGGGAAGTATATTTCAAATGTCTTAGGAGTTTTATTTTCCTCTTTAAATTCCATTCACATAACTACAATTCTTCGTTTTCTCATTTCCACGTTATTTTCTCCATTACACCTCCCTTCTCTCACTAATAATATTAATTAAAAGATTCTAATTAATGCCATAGGCATAAAGATCTTTGGATGAAAACCAAGGCAAGTTAAGGAATAAAGGGAATAATAACTGCAATACCTACCCAAGGATTTAATTAATTGTGTTATATAAAGTCAAAAAAACATCAACTCAACAGGTAATAACTTTTTTTAACTCACTTTTAATTAAAAAATGTGGCACCCATCAGTTGTATCCATTTTCGAAAATGTATGTGTCCTTATCTATAGTCGATTTTTTTTATGAGATTCGTTTTCTTATGGTAATTTCTTTTCAACAAGATCTAAAAGATGGCAAATGTTCTTATACAAGCGACGAATTTTATGGTGATGTAAGGACAGAGTTTTAGAAGCGTAAAAATCCCCTAATTGTAGAACGAAGTCCTTTTTCGTGTTCTAAAATCCAATTTCACGAAAAGGTCAGTCGGCCGATTACAAAATATTCAAATTTAAAAGTATATAACTCAAGTTCACAGAGATTTAGCCAAGATGTCATAAGAAGAAAATAAAAAATTATTTCTTCAATTGTTATATACCACAACAGTTCCAAAATAATTTTAATGTATGATACACTTTTTCTTCATACGATGGAAGAATTCTGAATATGAATTTCCAAATTGCAGTGGAAGGTCGTGAAGTAAATTTTGAAAGAATAATTGTATGTTGAGACATTTATCTGTCTCAAATTGGTTATTAAATAAAATACTTAGTTTGTTATATTATTTTATGAGCATACATTCAATTAAGTTTAATTTTAGGCATTTATTTAATAATCGAAATTGTGTTTAATCGCTTGGTGAAACATTTTGAATAATTTTAAAGAAACACTTGGCTGTTACGTTTCACAACTTGTGAAAACGTGACAACCAAGTGTTTCTTTTATTGAAATTATCTTTATTTAATACATTTAAATGTTTGCAGATATCATCTTTATATTTTTCTATAATTAGATGTTCGGCAAAGGTATAAATCTGTTTTTTCTTGCGTAAAGCGTCCTTGATGTTCAATACTAAAACATCTACCAGTTTATTCGACTTAAACCTTGTTTGAAAGCAAATAATTGCTGAAAGCCTTAAACAAGGAAAGAGCAACTATACTTTCTTTTTTAATTGGTACGTTCCTATCACGTATGTAAGCTGTGTCGTCGATTCAGTGGAACAAGTAGATACCTTGGAAAGGCCCTTTTATAATACATTAAATACTTCTATTAGCAGCAGATATTAGTAGATGGAGATATGCTCCCATAAGTATATATTATATAAACTGCTGTTTTAACTCTTTAGAGTCTGTTAACTTCTGTTAATCACTGACACTGTTTCTTTCAAAATTTACTCCACAAACCCTCTAAAACTACTTAAACAATATTTTGTTATGTTGTTATATTTGTAATTCTTCCATCTGAAGAAGCCAGTGTGTACGGGACAATTGTTGTTTCATAAATTAAATTTTATTTTAAAAATGAGCTTTCAACACTATCGAAGTGGAGTTTCAAAAAATATAGCCAACAACTATTAATTTTCCCTTGTAAATCCATAAGCAGATAAGGAAAGTTTTTTTTACAATCAGTTTTAAAAAATATTGCTTTCTAGGATTTTTTCTCAAACAATAACAGAGAATAATATTTATATGTTTGGTTGAAATTCTACTTTCCTTCTATATTTCCAATATTTTATAAATAATACTTCACCCTTTAAAGAACATATACATTATACCTGCAACAATGATTCCATCGAGAAATACGTTTTCTATTTTAAAAACGTACTTTTATCAATATATAGTTGTATACGTTTCGAGGAGAATTTGTAGACGGGTATAAAGTTCCATTAGAAAAATTGCAAAAACAAACAAAAAATGAACCAACAGCGACGGGTTGCAATAATTATTTTCCTTTTCCTTCGTTCTATTTTAATTCAGTAGTACAGGCAAGAAGGAATGTGACCGCTTTGCCTTGTTTGTGATACATTTCAACAAATGCAACAGTGACTTTGGAAGCTCTTGTTGATTGTTATTGTACTAAAAGTATATTCAGCAAATTTTTCTTTTTCGGTTTTCTTAAAACGAAAACTGAAGTATTTGTTGTGTACATTTTTCAATTTATATTTTAATAAAACTTACGGTTTGGTTCTGTGTATTACATTTAAAATTACAAAAAAAAAAAAATTAACGTGGCTATTAATGCAACACATTTTGGATTACATATTTTTACTATCATTAAATAATTTATAAATATAAATATGAAATCAACAGAAACAACTATTCCGAGGGCTAATACCTCTACCGCAGTGCCTACTTGGTAGGACGCGTTCCAAATGTAGGATTTTTGACGAATAAGAATTTTAATGCCTTCTTCTTTGGATTAAATAATTTGACTTAATTATTAATTTCTATATTTTGCATCCATTTCTATTAAATATCTTTGATAGACGAAGACGTGCATACAGAAAATCATAACTTCATATGGTTAATTCTTCCTACATTCACATGATGGAAACTCATTTTAATACTTAGTAAGAAATAAAACACTAGAAATTTCCACAAAATTTGTTTAATAAACTTAACAATTGTTTCGCCTAATTTAGGTATTATAGTAAAATGTATTACTTCTGAAGAAGTCTAAGTTACTGAACAAATTTTGTGGAAACTTCTAGTTGTATCGATGAGGCTTTTAACTCTTGCAACTCCATAATAACTATTAAAGCAAACTAGTTTTGATTGCAAAATATTTTTATTTTTGCTACTATGATCATTTCGTCACACAATGCCTTCTTCAGGTAGAAATGCCGAAATGATCATAGTAGTGAAAATAAAAATATTTTGCAATCAAAACGAGTTTGTTTTAATAGAAATTTCTAGTGTTTTATTTCTTACTAAGCATAAAACATCAGATGCGATATTATATTATTATAAAATTGATTTATATTAAATGATTACAGGCTTTAACTGAAGATGACACTTTGGGTGTGGAAACGTGTAATCATATTTATGTATAATTTTGAGTTTTACAGTTTTATTTAGTTTGCATAGTTCCACAAAACTCCATTTGATTTGTTGTAATGGTGGTAATTAAAAACTATAGATCCAGATGTAATTTGTTGTTTTTAATATTAACTGCAATATTATTCGCAATCAACACAACACAGTCCGTACAAACATACATAATTTAGCGTTGGTTGTTTAATTAGTCGTTCACCTAATTTCAGTTTTAATGATTACGTAAATAATAAAAAATGTAACATTTTATGATTGTTTACTACTAGATTTTCACTGGCTCTAATAAATCAATTTGAAATGCAGACAGCATTGCGTGTATCAATTATGATTATCATACAATTATTATTCCAGCCGCGGTCTTAAATTTCTTTTTCTCCTCTACTTATACTATATATCCCCTTACTATCTGGTCGGATTTTCTGATGGCAAGCTAGCACGGAAGGGGCGAGAATTAGGGCAGATACTAATTAAGAAACTGATAAGGGTCCCCTTTAAGGGCAAGACGACCGGTAGGTCCTTTTTTTCTTTTCCGTTTTCGTTAAAACTGTTTACATTGACTGAAAGAACTGACACCTTTGCCGAACGAGAATTTCGTGTATACACGTCTACCAGATATACCTACCTACATACATTTTCCGACACAAAAGATGTCAAGTGACTTATCTTATTATTGATTTTTTATATCGCTCAGAAGCTATTTACGCAATAGAAGGGTGGAAAAATACAAGTCGTTTATATTTTAATAAGTTGTCTTCCTTGCTGACAGGAGGCGGGGGTTAGACAGACATGTCGTAGTAGTAAAACGTAGATAACCGAAAGGTCATGAAATTAATCTACAATCCAATCACCGATCAAGCCAGTATAAATTCGTCGTTTCTTTTCGTTTCGTATTCAGCGTTGGATGTTAGCTTTTCAGTTTGTTTTTGTCGACGAAAGATTGCTACGTTCGATTCAAGGAAATATCAAATAAAGAACGATAAAATAATTAATGAATCAATGAGAATAGTTCACCCTTAACAACAGTGAAACTACTACAAAATTGTGATGTATAGGAAAAGAAAGCGTTTCAATCTTTGTAACATTTAAAAATTTTAAGCTACTTTTAACAGGCGGGCTGAAAAGTTCGTAGGTTAGCATACAAAAAAATATTTTTTTTCTATAGAATTTGAATTTACGATTACCTCTTGATTGGCGCGAAATTTCTGTCCAGCAAGCATCCTCTTGAGGTCTGAGATCAGAAAAAAGTTTCTGGGGGCCAGATCAGAAAATAAATAAACTTGAAAAAAAGTGGTGTATACCAAGTCAAATGTAACAATTGTGAAGCTTTTTATGTTGGGAAGACTGGACGGGCTCTTAAAAAACGCATAGTTAAACACGAAAAATCTATAAAAAAAATGGCAGCAAATGTACCGGTATAGCCGACCATTGCATAACCCTGAAATATTCGTTAGATACCAATAACATAAAACTTATACACAACCAAAACAAAGGTAAACGGCTAAACTACCTAGAAATCTTAGAAATAAATCTAGCCCTCATAAATGACCTACCTATTACAAACGATCAAACAGATTTTGAGGTTTCCCCTCTATTAAAAGCGACACAACTTATAGATGATAAACAACGTAAATAGTTTGTAAATACCTTATGTACCTTTAGTCCTAAACTCTTCGATAATGTTGTAACTACCGAAACACGTGTCAGAGATTTTTTAATATATGTTGTAAAACCTACCAAGTGTGTTTTATTTTAATCATTTGATTAATTTTTATTTTGTCAGCAAATCTAAACGTCTAAAAATCTAAAACGCATTTCGAGACTCAGGTATTGTCCTCGCCTATTCACTCGTTAATTAAATAGAACTGATTACAAATTGAAAAGTAACAAAACTAAGAAATTTTTACAGAAATTATTTTATATTATAGCAACGACTAGTACTGTTCAAACAATGTACAAATTGATTGATTAAATATCAAGTTGTAGCCAGCGTATATTTACTGCTAACTGCTATACTTAAATTGTTTGTCAAGGACTTTACCTTACCTTAGCTATCAATCCAAGACATAGCTTAAATACGTGATAGGCACTTAATCCACGTTAATAAAGAATATTAAGTCCTTGGGCTGTAATTTATCGAAACTACTAGACGTGGATCGCGATTACGAACTTATTAGTTCTCTTCAGCACGTTATAAGGAGTTTGAATATATTACCGAAGAATCTAATGTTGCTCCGTAAATATAAGTTGATATAATATCAAGTTATAGCCAGTATATCATCGTCTATTGATATTTACCACTGATAAAAACTAATAAGTTCGAGATCGCGATCCATGTGTAGTAGTTTCCATAAATTACTGACGAAGAATGTGATGTTAAATAAATATTTTGTTTTTATAGCCGGATTAACAGCTCTTATAGATATCAATTTAATACTATATAGTGTTTCGTATTATTTTTGTACTGACATTTAATAAGGAGTTTTGATAAAATATTTACGAAGGGTTGCAATCGTTTTTGCAGAGAGCCCATTCGAAATGAAGAAATTGAAAGACGTTTGTCATATTTGTCGCGAGCGAAACGATTTCGAAGGATTCGGTTTTAGCAAAAGTTTCTCATCTCGAAAATCGAACCTGTAACGTAACGGAAAAAGCGCCTTCTATTACAGTGTAAATAAGGGAATGGAAAATCTCGTCTATCTGCTTCGATCGTACATAATAAATTGAATTGCAATTAGTGGGGTGAAGTTTCCCCTGAATAGTTAAAGCAAACGGATCGAAAAGGTTTTTAGGATCGGCTAATTTTCAGAAAGGAAAAACTAACGAAATGGAACCCAACTGTTCATGATTAATAAATGTTTCAATGGATAATTTTAAAACAAAAGTTAATATATCGGTTATATGAGCATGATAGAAACGAATCACCATTTGATCGGTGGTAATAGAATGATATTGATTAACATTATTTAAATATTAATTGATATCTTTCAGAATGCGGATCTGACAGACAAAAGTACTAGTTTTCCATTTGAGAGTGGGAGGGACGGAAAATCCTCCGCTTTGTACTCTAGTGCAAAGCTGATGGTTAGGGTAGAAGACCCTCTTCAGCCTCCTTTTAGAAATTGTGGGTATGGTTGGAGAGAAACAAATGAAACTGTGGAATGTTACTGCCTTAACATTTACCTAAGTGATTCGAGGAAACCATAGAAATATTCGGACCATGGTAGGCTATAAGACAACAGACCTCTTCAACAATTCGGGAAAAAAGGAATCTTGACGAAAAAATGGACAAACAAGTGATCATAAAAGGGTTTCCTTTAAATTAAGAGACATCTTTTAATACCCGTTTAATTTTCTGAAATATTCATCTAATGTTCATTAAACAAATCATATCTTTTAAAATATTTATCGTGTTAACTAGGGTGTTAAAATAAAAACACACACAGGATATTGTTTTACACTATTTTATTAGAACTACTCTAACAATTGTTTCGACTGATTAGGTCATCATCTGAGAGTTGTAAACAAACTAACTTAAGATTAAACAGTAAGGTCTATTTATGCTACCCCTCCTAATTAGCTAATGTCTGTGATAGATTTGAATATAGGTCTATTTAGCCCTTCTGTTAAATCATTTACGATATTTAAGTTTGAATTTAGCGCTCTTTGAATTTCAAGTTTTTCCAAATAGTTTAATGTATAACCTTTATTTTCTAGGATGTTATCCAAATTTCTACCACTATTACAGTTCTCTAAATCATTACTGTCCCATTGTTAATTAATACGCCAGCTCATCATTACTTAAAAAGCACCCCAATTTAATAACTTTATCCGTTGAAATTGTTCGTCAAAATTACGTTAGTTCATTTATCTGGTTCTACTACTTGAATAATGTACAGTATTAAACAATCTGGAATTACGTTTTATATTTTTGGATTGCCCTAGAAACTTCGTGACGAAAAACAAAATAAAGGAAAAAGTTACCGTAAATAGGGAAAGTTTCAAGTGGGTATTTGAAGAAAAACAAATTGCCCTGGGCCTCTCTCAATACCACGGCGTACGTATATGAAACTCTCACTTAAAGGACGGGCATATTGTATCATATCATGGTTGCGGCATTGCAATAGAGCAAATCAATGCACCACCGTGACTGTTGTAGCATTGCAGCCGTATTGACCGAACTTTGACCTCTTTCTGTTTTGGATAACTGTGCATTTATATCTACGTATGTTACTAGCACCTGATATGTAAAATATTATTTATATACATAATACTTACACGGTGAATTATAGAATTTATTTACAAAAACTCATTCTACATAAATCACATTCATTTTTGATATAGGTAACTGTTAACTAATTAAAAAATTTAAACACTTTCGTTATTAAGAAACAAACTTTAGAAAAATGTAGTGGGGAAACGTGTTCCCAAACCTCAGAAAGGCATTTGTTGTTAAACATTGTATTAATACCAGAATTAAACAAACAAAAAATGATCGCTAATTTAATTATTAAGCTCGACATTTGTTTCGGGCATAGCTCATTATCAAGACATCTACTGTAGGGAGCTAAGTTACAAAAGGGATCGCATATTTCCTATCAACTCAATTGCATCACATGTAATACCATATATATAGACCAGTCTGGTAGATCCATATCTACCCGAATAAAAGAACATTTGCATAATGTAAAAAAAGCCAGATATATCCGAACTTTGTATGTTATATAACCATAAAATTGACAGTGACAATGTTTCAAGTTCTTCATTGTGAAAAGTAAAAAGCTCATGTTTATAAAAAACCTAGAGATTAAAAAGCAATCTTCAATAAACTTAATGTTACAAACAACAAATTAAGACTAGGACATATGTTATTTATTTATTATTTAGCGACCTACTATAGATGTACGTGTGAGCTTGTAATTTTTTTTCCAACAGTTTCTCTAACGAAAAAGAATTTGAAGAGAAGTTTTTCACCTATTTTGGAATGTCTCAAGAACAATTTTGTTAAATTACATAGATACTTTCTGTTAATTTTTCTTTCTCGTCGGCTATTCCAATCCTGCGACCGACCGACTTCTATTTTACCAGGATGATGCAACCTTCCGTTATCGTGTCTGACGGTCAGTTCGGTTCGCGCGGACAATTCGTCTCATGTTTGACCGGGCCTTTAATTAGCAAACTCGGCACAAGTGCCCCGTTTACCCATCGTTACCCTGTTCGACGTCAGTTCGTTTGAAAATGCATGCAGATATGAACGATATTTACCCTTTCGAAATACGGATGATAAACTACTTTAATTCATTTCGCATTCAAATATATATTCAACTGATCATAAAATTACTGAACACGCTATAACATCATTACATATTTCCAATAGCCAGAGTTGAAATGTCGTTATAAATTTGAAATTCAAAATTAAAATATTTACAAACAAAAAACACAAAGCCAAATTTCATATGAGTTAAATGAAAATAAAAATAACTGAAGGTAATTTAAAAATTCTCTGTAAACCAGCAAAAAGCAGTCGAATTTGTTACTATTAATAAGTACAGGTAGTTCAGGTATTTTGGAAAAGCCATCTATTAGATTCTACTTCTCAAAAGGAGAAAAAAAATGATTCTAAACAATTTCTATACCTCTTATAAACAAAGTAAAAAAACTAAAAATTAATTAATTGTATTAATTGCAACAGTAACAACTTATGTAAATAATTAAACAAACTAGACGTAAGACCAATGCCCGTTAATGAATTTAATATTAAAAAGTATTTAGTAAACAACAAACAAAAATTTAACAATCAGAAGTAAAACAAAAGAAAACTTTCACAGTAATTCATTATATCGACAATTGTTTCACTAACACAGTAGCTTCTTCAGGATAAGTGTGATTCACGCGAATAGTAAAGTTCTATAAGTTCAAAACAGAAGTACAACAGTGGGGGAAGAATAACACTAAGAAAATTACTTATATACTATATACATGAACATAAATCTAAAGTGTATCTAGTTGTATTATATGCCATTTTCTTACTGTTATTCTTCATCCACTGCTGTACCTCTGTTTTGTATATATAGAACTTTACTATGCACGTGTGCTCTAGTTCATTCCTTAGCATTCGGGAGGTCACCGGTTCGAAACCGGGTCCGGCTGCTCTGGTCCAAGTTTTCCGTGGTTTCCTTGGATCATTTAGCACACAGTAATATTCCACAGATAATCTTTCTCTCCCTAACCACACCACCCACCCATTGTCACGATTCCTGAAAGGAGGCTGAAGAGGGCCATTCGGCCCTACCCTCCGGCTTTGCACTACAGTGTACGTTTGACGGTCTGCCCGCCCACCAGCACGAGTAGCTGGTGGGAATGAAACACAAACTGTATTTTAAAGTTTTTTTCACGTGTATCACACTTATCCTGAAGAAGCTAATGTGTTAGTGAAACAATTGTCGATAAAATAAATTCCTGTGAAAGTTTTCTTTTGTTTTACCTCTGATTATGAATACCTTTCACCAAGTAAAAGCCAATTCCATTTCATCAAAAACTTAACAAACTAGAAGAAAGCTGGAATATATATATATGTAACTCCTTCTATATTGGTCAAACAGGCAGGAATTTTCGAACACGGTTAAAAGAACATAAATAAAATATAAAAAATAAAAACCAACACCAGAGTACGTTTACATTGCTTGGAAAATAATTACAAAATTGACATACATAATTTTAATGTTCTTAATTTAATATTCTTGAACAATTCAAAATTAAAAAAGCATTAAAAAAAATTGTAACGTCACTAACGATAAATCCGAATTCGAAGAAATTCCAATAATCTAATATATGGTTTTCCAAAATATTTGTAGCTATAGATGTAAAGCCATTGTACTGTACCTTTAGTGATATTTCTAATAAAACTTATTTGTAACATCTAAAAGCGTTTGTTTATGTGTTTAAATTCCTAATATTTAAAAGATGTTTCGCAATTTTTCGACCACAAAGTCCTTTTAATTGATTGATGGTCCATTATTAATAAAATACCCTCATATGTCTTTTTTATTTCTTCAAATATGTATCTTATTTGGGCAGCTTTTCCTTTCTTTAAAATGATTTTTACGGCGGGTATATATGTATATATTTATTGGAATGATTTTTTCCTGTTCTCATCTTTAGGTACTTGTGTAACTCATTCAAATAGCTCATTTTCCCTTTGCATTATACCGCGGTTCTATAATTTGCAGGAGTATTTCGGAAATGAGCAATACACATTAACAACCTACTTAAAAATATGCACGACCTAACTCTCTACAACTACTCTACTGCACTCGGCAACTATTTCAAAAAAATATACATTGCAAGACCCTTGAAAATGCCTGGGTTATTTACTACTGAAACTCACAAGCAGACTTTTTACTCGACACTGAAAGCTAAAACGATACTAAATCGATCAAGTGCCATTTTCATTTAATGTTAACTTTATGCACATATAGTTACCTAGCAAAAACTGAATTGTAAACAATATCAACTTAATAAGAACGTTATAACTTCTAAGCCATATTTTGTCGAAACTACTAAACATATATCGCGACTTATTAAATCTTATTAGCACATCACCGCCAGTTTTGTATTTACCAAGGTATCTACTTAACCAACTAAATCGACGACGCTGCTTGCATACGCGATACATCCCTAAACCAAATTAGTTATTACGTACGCAAGCTGTCGATAGTAAGATAGTTTAATTAACAGCAGATATACGTAGATGGCGGTGTAATGCCATAACTATACATAGTATGAACTTATTTCTTATAGCTGAAAGGTGCTTAGGATATTTCTTGTACCGAGCGGCGTGGTCTAGTGCTCTAGATCATTGATTAGCATTCGGGAGGTCGCCGGTTCGAACCCGGGTCCGGCTGCTCTGGTCAAAGTTTTCTGTGGTTTCCTTGGATCATTAAGGCAAGTGGTGAAGCAGTAATATTCCACAGATAATCTTTCACTTCTCTTCTGTCTTCATGCGTCCGTCTCATCTTTCTCTTCCTAACCACATCACCCACCCATTCATTCCCACGATTCCTGAAAGGAAGCTGAAGAGGGCCTTACGCCCTACCCTCCGGCTTTGCACTACAGTGTAGGTCGGAGGGACTGCCCGCCCACCAGCACGAGTAGCTGGTGGGAATGAAACACAAAAAGGAAAATTTTTGTTGTATCTCGGAAATAACTACTTTCATAATTGTTTTGTCTACTTGCTTTACGTGACAATTTTCTTTAAAAACGCCAAGAATGATATTTTTAGAGTTAACAGGTTACCTAATGTCTTGAAATCCTAGAGGGTTGAAGGAATTCTAAGGCTATATTTATGCTCAAAGCATCACAATTTACGTCGTAAATGATTGCCTTTTTGTCTTTTTGCTCTTATCAATCTCTGTTTTAGTTAACCTGTATTATTAATATGTAAGTCTAGACGCTAGTTTTATTTTATGCTTCTTTGGAATATTGCCAGAGGAACCCATTTGGAGTATCCTCGGAAAATCGAACATATACAGTTGACTATCAATAATGGACGTTCAAATTTTACAAAATTACATGTAAAGCAATCGCACATTGTTTTGTGTTGTCCTACTATCATATAACAATAAATGTAATAAAAAATAAATGCGATTAATATACTAAAACTAACTAATACATGTATCAGTTATTTACGATCTACTAGATTTCATATTCAAATCTTATCAAAATATCTTTTTTATAAATTGGGTATTAACAAGTGCAATAAACATATAATAAGATAATTGGATATTTAATAGATAAAAACAAGCAATACTTGTTAGTTTCAATTTTTCCAAGTTGGAATGTGAATTGTTTCGTTTTTTTTCTTAAGTTTTCAACATAAAAACTACTGCACCAAACCATTTCCCGATATCAACTGGTGAACGGAGTGTGTGAATGTTTAGGTGAGATGGAAATGAGACGTCTACGTAACGAAATTGGATCTCTATGTCTTGACTTGAAACCTATTATACGATTATATGACAATTTGAGAAGACCTGTCAGACAACTGGCGCCAAATCTAAAATGATTAGAATGTTCCTTAACGAATGAACACTGATAATAGAAATTTCTAACATGACCAGATCCTATTCAAATTGAAAGGGATGTCATCATGTAAGATACCGATATTGATAGATGCGGTTTAAACTTAAATGAATATTCATTAACACAAATGTCAAATTGTAAAGTTAAGTTCCAGAAACCATTTTGTATTTAAGATACCACCGATTTTAGCAAAATTAGAACAAACCAATGATAATTAAGATAAAAGATATATAAACTAAACTTGTTATTCACAATGAATAAAATACAAACTGATGTAAGTTTCAAAAAATTTTAATATATGTGTCATAACATTAATGATTTGCTACAACCTAAGCTTCTTCAGGTGATGATAATAGAAACTAAAGCAATAATTACTGTTATTTATAGTTGGCAGGGGGGGGGGGCGACAGGTGGTTCAATCAAATGTAAGTTTAGATGTTGAGAGTTATTATTAACTTGCAATTAGTCGTTTAGAATAATTTTTCGTTTATTGTATTTATTTATTTCTAATTGTTCCAGAAGGTTTGATAGTTTCGACCTTTACTTTTTTTGTTGTTTCAAGTGTCGGTGCATCGGAACCACCCCCTCCTCTAGGGGCGGTTCTTAAATCCATGTTAATATTAGTATTTTTACATTAAATTGCAGAATCAATTCATCATTCAATCATATTAAATTCAAACCATTAAAACATAAAACATTTTTAGCAGAGATCATTTTAGTACATTAACATATAGCACCAATCACATCAAGATCTCTCTAAACATATAGTATTTCATATAATAAATCATAATCTATAGTCATTTAGTATTTTCGTAAAAATAAGTAGCAATCACGGTGTACAATAAAATTAGTGTGTACATAGTAAGTAAATAGTTTGGGTGTAATAAACTTTTAAAACACAACGTCCGTATATTGCATCGATTCCCCATACGAATCAAAAGAAGTGACACATCTGTGCACCGGTGAAATAATCCTATTTCATCAACTAATAAACGCTGCAAATTTACTACTACTTATTAAAAATTTAAACTTTTTTATTGTTCCAAGTTTATAAAGTTTTAAGTGTAACATTTGTCTGCAAATTACACACATATATAAATATCTTTCAGATACGCACCGTAGCAATGCGGAGACTGTGGTTTTTCGTCAAGCTCTTAAGCAGCGTTCTGCCCCTTAATTTATGTCTTCCTGCATCTCATCATGGCCGCCACCACTTCCCGGAGCCGTACGTCGAAGCCCTTCACATGGCGAGAGACACATTCGATCCGCATCGAGATTCGGAAGAATTTCGTCGAGACGCGACGGAAAACGTGAAAGATTTCAATCGCCGGGACTCGGAAGATGACTCGCTAATAGTACAAACGGGTAAGGGTAAACTACGGGGTCTAACGTTGACGGCGAGCAGTGGTAAAAAAGTTGATGCGTGGCTTGGAGTACCGTACGCACAAAAGCCGACAGGAAACTTGCGTTTCCGTCATCCAAGGCCTATCGAAAAGTGGGATCATATTTTAAACGCAACAAAACAGCCTAACTCATGCGTTCAAATAATAGACACTGTTTTCGGTGATTTCCCGGGCGCCACAATGTGGAACCCCAACACGCCACTGAGTGAGGACTGTCTTTATTTGAATATAGTCGTGCCGAAGCCGCGTCCGACAAATGCGGCCGTCATGTTATGGATCTTTGGAGGCGGCTTCTATTCTGGTACGAACACTCTAGAAGTGTACGATCACAACATAATCGTATCGGAGGAGAACATTATTTTAGTTTCTATGCAATACCGTGTGGCTTCCTTAGGTTTTTTGTATTTCGGCACTTCGGACGTGCCCGGTAACGCGGGTCTTTTTGATCAAATGATGGCCATCCAATGGGTCCATGATAATATCGCAGCATTCGGGGGAAACCCGAATAACATCACTCTCTTCGGAGAATCGGCCGGTGCCGTGTCCGTCTCTTTTCATTTACTCAGTCCGTTATCGAGGAATTTGTTCTCGCAGGCCATCATGCAATCCGGTAGCGCGATAGCTCCCTGGTCGGTGATATCACGTGAAGAAAGCATCCTAAGAGGTCTACGACTTGCCGAAGCGGTCAACTGTCCACACGATCGAAACAATTTGCAAGCCGTCACAGATTGCCTAAAGAAAACTGACCCCCAAACACTAGTAGACAACGAATGGGGAACACTGGGAATATGTGAATTTCCTTTCGTTCCCGTCATCGACGGCGCTTTCCTGGACGAGCATCCCGTACGAGCTCTCCAGAATAAAAACTTCAAGAAAACCAATTTACTAATGGGATCAAATACCGAAGAGGGATTCTACTTTATCATTTACTATCTGACGGAGCTCTTCCCGAAGGAAGAGAATGTCTACGTGAATAGACAGGAATTTATGCGAGCCGTAACCGAACTGAACCCGTATGTAAATGGGATAGCAAGACAGGCAATTGTTTTCGAGTATACCGACTGGCTGAATCCCGACGACGCCGTAAGTAATAGGGACGCACTCGACAAGATGGTTGGAGATTATCAGTTCACCTGTCCCGTAAACGAATTTGCTCACAGATACGCCGAAACTGGGAACAATGTTTACATGTATCAATTTAGACATAGAACAGTGGCGAACCCATGGCCTTCGTGGACCGGGGTCATGCACGCCGACGAAATAGCTTACGTATTTGGCGAACCCCTCAATCCAACAAAACAATACACACCTCAGGAAGTCGACCTTAGTAAACGAATACTGAAATACTGGACAAATTTTGCCAAAACGGGGAATCCCAGTCTGTCACCGAGTGGCGCCTGGACTCCTACATTTTGGCCTGTTCACACGGCCTACGGACGGGAATATTTAACCCTGGACATTAATTCGACAGCAACTGGAAGAGGGCCCAGGCTCAAGCAGTGTGCCTTCTGGACGAAGTATCTACCTCAACTTACCCAAATGACAGGTATTTACCTTACAATAAACAAAATTGTTTACCAATAAGTAACATTAAGTGAAGTGGTTTAAAAAGCTTTAAAAAGATTAATTCTTTCTACATTCACTTGATGGAAACTCATTTTAATACTTGGTAAGAAACAAAAAATTAAAAATTAAAAATTTTGAAACATTTAAAAGCAATTTTCTTTTCTTTCCTTTTATCAATTCAAAATGTTTCATAAAACTATAACACAAGAATCGATATCGTTTATTAAAACAGTAGAAGTTTCCACAAAATTTGTTTAATAAACTTAACAATTGTTTCTCCTAGCTAAGGCTTCTTCAGAAGTAATACATTTAAACTAAACTAAGCTAAGCTACTTATATATAGTTTAAGAATTAAGGTGGGGATGACTAAAGAGGTTAACTAGTGGTGAATTATTCAGATCAATTTGATCGCTCAGAAGAATATTGGTATTTTTAAGCTTATTAATTTCTAGAGATCCTAATAAGGATAGTATAAGATTTTTATTTTCCACATGCAAGCTTTAAAAACTTTTTATTATTTTTTTTTGGGAATATTCAAAAGCTTAACCAGGTAGAGTAACATTCATATACGCATACAGTTTCTTTTCATTTGAAACTACTTAAATCTTTTAATAAAACTTAAACTTTGAATGGTGCACTGTTTGTGAAACTGCATTTTAAGAATGAGAAAAATAAAACACATAGAAAGTTTCCTAAAAATTTACTTCGACAAATTTGTTTCGACCTAAACGAGGTCATTAAGAGAGGAATACAAAAATATTACTACAATTTGCAACTAAAGCTAAACGAATTAAATTACAGGAGAGGGAAATCATAAACAGGCATTTCTACCTGAGTATTGATTAAATTTATTCTATTATATAAGGCCTTTTTAATTTCTAATGTCTTTAAAAGATATAACTTTTTACTTTTAGGGACATTCGAGTGTAAAAAATTAACATTCAACTCGTCTAATGAATGGTTAAACATAATGCAGTGCTCCGCCATACCACTGGAGTTGGTTTCATTGTTTTTTATAGCTGCCGAATGTTCTGCCACACGTTTCTTTATTTTCCTACCTGACTGACCAATATACGTAGCATCACATTCTTTACAAAAAATCTGATATAAACCACATCCCTCACTAGGTTCTGAACAAAATTTACGATTAATAATTAGATTACCTGGATTAAGTGATTTTTTTTTCAATAATTTTACAATTCCACCTTTTCTGTAAGAGTTGTTTAGAATCTATACTAACGTTAGAAATAAATTTTATACATCCATATATAGTTTTTTGTTGACCAAGGGAACTGCTATTGAATAACAGTTTTGTTCAATTTTTTATTTAAAATTTTTTCTATGTTCATCAAGGTGTATCCATTGGAGACTGCAATATGTTTTATTGTATCTAATTCAATTCGAAAATCTGACTCAGATATCGGTAAATTAATTTTTATTAGTATTCCTCTCTTAATGACCTCATTTAGGTCGAAACAAATTTGTCGAGGTTCTGGAGTAAATTTTTAGTGAAACTTTCTATATGTTTTATTTTTCTAATACTTAAATCTTGTCAAAACAAAATTAAGTTTGTTACTACCATCCGATATGTAACTTTAACATATCGTTATAAAATATCGCGAAAACTTCAGATTATTGCCATCATCTCTGTAGAAACGATTTTGTGCTTTCATCGTTGTCTTGTATGAACTCCACTTCAATGTTCCTTGAAATCCTTTGTTTACTATGTAAGATTATCTAGGCATATAAGAACCATTTGAAGCACTTTTTCCCGACCCTATAACCTTTATCTCTTTTAATTCCTATTGCACACTATTTTCTTGTACTAAATATGACCCCATAAAACTATTGAATGTTAAGGTGTAAGCTGTGTATAAAATTGTGTTGTTTTTCTTCTTGTAGCATCACTTCAAAACAACCAATCAGAAAGTTGCACAAATGGAGTAGGAAGATGGACGCAACCGCTGACATCACTTTTCCTACTTTTAACTGCTTTCAAAGGATTATCCCAGTTAGTGGGATAGTCAACGTTTCCTCTCTCCGACAGGACAACTGCAGCCAATGCGTAAAATGCTTATATTAAAAATATGTTTATATAATACAATGCGCTAGAAGTAAACGTAACCCTCGGAATCACGAGATAGGCACATAATATACACTAACGAATTTTATGCAAAGGAAAACAAAAGAAAAGGAAGAAAATTATGATTGTATATACGAATGTATGTATGTATATCTTTCGAAAAGTGATCATAACGATCAGGCAAAACAACGTGAGTAAAGCTAACGTTAAGTTCTAGGGAAAGTACAAATTCTCATTAAAGAAAAAACTTTGGTCAATTTGTATAAAAAGTGCAAGTAATTTATATTATTTCAGTTGTGTATCAACCGGGTGTCCCATTCCAAAAAAATTAACCCAAATAAGGTTAACGCCTTCGCATACTAAAATAAATTTAAACTAACAGTCATAATTTAATAACAGAACAAACAAAATTAACCAGTAATTGTTATTAAAAATAAATCACGTAAAATTTTTGAAACTTAAATTAATTACTAACAACTTGTTTCAGAAGTAAATAAACTGGCATGGGGTATTCGTGAACTTAGTTAAACATTTATTTTTCTCTCTATAACAGATCGGTTTTAAATACTAGAGTTTATAATAACCCATAAGTGGGTAAACTGAATCATTAAAATAAAAATAGAAATACGAATTTCTTTATTTCAAAATAAAAAGTATTTCTTTTATTCGTGCTTTGAAAACTGTAGACTTGTTCGGTGTTGTACAATAGCTACTTATAATATAAAGTAAATGTCACTGATAAGAAATGGCTGATCGTATTTATGAGAATAATGTTCAGTTATTATTTTTCCAATTTTCAAAATCCACGCATTATGTTATTGCTTCTGCAAGACCAAATCTTCAATCATTATTACCGTTATCACAATATTAGGTAAATAATATATTGTCGCAGCCCTAGATTTCGCTTGAACACGATGTTGTAATGATGTAGTAGGTAATTAATAAATAATGAAAATTATAATTCGTAGAGACAGCAATTAATAAAAATAATTATTATTACAGTAATTAAATTTAAATTACGCGTAGCATGTTTTTTGTATGTATTGTACCGATTGTGAAGAAAAACACTTTGTAAACATATTATTATGTACTTCTATCGCTATCTATCTTTGCTGCCTTATAAAAATCATATAATAACTAAAAGATAGATTAATAAGATTTTTGTAGTAGCCCTTTTTTAGGGGAAAAAGATTAATAGTGTTCCTAGTGCCTCCGCTAATAGCAGAGTCCTTCGGTACTCACAAATACACTATACACTGTAAATTATTAAAGTACCTTCTGGTTGATCCGGCTCGAAGGACCAAAATACCGAAACCCCTTCCGATGCCTAAAAATTGAGTGACAATGGCGATGGTCCATAATTACAATGCAAAAAGAAACAATTAAAATTATAGAAGGTACTACTGCCATATTATAGAATAGTAAAAAATATAACTGTCAATTATTGTTGTTTTTTAATAGGATAATAATGAAAACCCCAGATTATTCATTGAGTTTTTCTTTTGAAAAACTTGTGTAATTTGTAATACATTTTTTTGTTATAATACTAGTTTATATTTGTGAGTACCGAGTAATCTTTCGACACATCGCATCACGCGTAAAATTAATTCATCTTGAAACATACACATCTCTTAAAAAAAAGAAGTAAACTGAAACTGTAAGGTGCAAATGGTCATCCAAAACAATACTCTTAGAATTTTTGTAAATATGGTCCATTACTAATTATGATTAACAAGAGATTTAGATTGTGCTAACAAACAGAAATTCTCAACTCACTGTACCAATGTCGTGAGGAAAAACATAAAATTATGTTATTAATTTTAAACTCCCACAAATAATAGATAAAACTCTAAAGCTCTATAAAAATGTCTTTCGAAAATGTGAACCATAGAAATATTTTGTAAATCGTACAAATTCTTTAAAATTGATAAACTGCGAGTTGGGAAATGTAAACATTATAAAATTATTTACTCATCAGAAGAAAACTAAATCAATCACAAATAAATTGCCAATAATATGACCCTATGTAAATTTAATTTTTTTTTTGTGGGTTTTTCAATCGTCAAAAGTTGTTCTTTTTCTAGTTATTATATTTTTGTTTCCTTTCTGATTGTAGTAAAGGGTTGAAGATTATTTGAAGAATGGTCAAAAGGCCTAAATTTTTAACCAATTAATCACTAAAAACGTTTTATTTATGTGAATTCTTGGTATGGCTTCTTAAAACTAAATACAAATCTAATAAATTTTCGTACAGAATCAAAGTTAAAAAAAGCAGTTCAGTGGGATAATTGGGGTCATCTTAACCTAACCCAACCTAAATATAAGAAAAAGATACTATAATACAAACTTGTGTTGTAAATTAGAAGCCTAATATTATAATAAACACACGTTGCAGGTAACAATAATATTAATAAACTTATGAGGACTAATAATAACTAAATTATGGTTTAAATAGACGACAAAAAAGAAAGAAATTAAAAGAAAATAATTCGTACCTAAAATAGACCTTAATAACTTATGTATTAATATCACCTAATTCCCAACAAAGAAAATAAAAACAACTAAGTAGATTATTATATATAATAGTTACACAGTGTTTGCTCATATCGATGAGATTGTGATTGTACTGTAGTCTGTCTTGACAACTGTTACTCTGCACTCTCACTTGATAATAGAAATAAAATATCTACTGTCATGCTAGCTTTAATATTACTTATATTGTTGTTGATTTAAAAAAGAAATACTGCAAAATTATCCCACACTAACCCTTAAAAGAAACAAAATCGATCCAAATCGTTCGTCACAAACTTGACGAATTTCTTCAAAATTTTATTAAACAATAATCTGAGTCAACAAAACAAGAAGGGCTTTGTTTGCTGCAAGTTCTCGCAACAATCGTTAGCAGTAATTGGTCCACGCCTACTTGCAGCAAAAAAAGAGACTTCTAATTGGTTGGTTCATTTTCAATTGTCAAATGCAGCAGTAATTAATTTAAAAACTAATAGGAAAGGGAAAAGTCTTAAAAAGAACCTGTGGTATATTCTGTTTAGAACACCTTTGCCAATAGTTACTTTTAATTATTGATTAAAAGCTACGAAAAAGTACATTGAAACAAAATATATTTCGAGAAAAGTATGTTTCAAAAACACTAAAACGTAAATTATTACCAAATAACTATGTATAGTCAGTATTTCTTCTTTTATATCGTATAGGTGTTCATTACAATACATATCATTGTAGACTATAAGTTAGGAAGAAGAAAAATAATTGACATATCTGGCATTTCCAAGAACTCCTACATTTTTTTTATGATATGTGATAAGCCCTTCGTTTACTACTATACTATGATAAGATGCTTAATGAAGGTGATAAATCAATTTACCTATTGTTTTGTAGTGCCAAGCTATGATTCTAGCGAGTTTTATTATTTTTAAAGAACAACAAGGAAGAAACTGTTTTATCTTTACGCGTATTTATATATAATAAAGAAAACTAATAAGCCACAAATATTATTATATTAAAAGGCTTTTAAGAAGTTGCTTTGTTTATTCAATCTCGCTAGGACGTTAGCAAATAAAAATATTTATAGGCAATGGTAGTCAATTATAATTATAGTACATACGTATATTTATTAAAATAAGTTTATTGTTGTTTTAAGGCTTAAGTAAAAAAAAAAGAATAACTAATGCGTGATATACTTTCACAGCTTATAGTGGTGTTAAATGTTTTCAACGATAAGGATAATGGATTTGAGTGGTGTTGTATTCACGAATATTAATGGAAATTAATTTTTAAATTTAAATTCAAATTTGAGAAACTATGTTAACCCCCCATATGATATTTAAGGTTTATATTATATAGGGGAATTTTTGTAATAATTAATGGAAGTTTTAAACATTATTTTAAGCAAAACATATTCAAAATAGACAAGTAACCAAAGAGGAGGTCCATACCACTAAAAAATGAAAATAATACTTTGGCCTACTTAAATATTAAAGCCTTCCTCAGATTAAAGGTTACGTGCCCGATTCGTAAAAATAATATTTTATATAATTTGTTTTTTTTTTATTATACTACGTATTGATGATAAGTTGTATTTTAATTTTTCTTATACGTCTCGGTTAGATAGTTAAAGAAGTCCTGCCGATGTGGTAACGGTTTATGTAAAAAGACACAAAATGGTCATAAAATGTGTTACTTAAGTTAAGCTAAGTAGTTTGGCCTAGTAAAAGATTGTATATTCCTGCTTTTGTTGAATCTGTAAGATAATAAATATGAAATTATTAAATGCCGCTGTTTCATTTGTTTATTTGTTTCTTGTTTATTCCCTTGCGAGTTTGTTTTAGAGAAAGCAGGCCGCTTTGTTTTAGGCTATCAAACTATACACATCATGTAACAACCCCATCATAAACAATTAAAAAAATTAATTAACAGGTACTACAAAGTAATAAAATGTTCTTTTCATAAAGTAATAAAATGTTCTATTCATGTATCAATAATAAGATTTCTATGTCGTCAATAAGTAAAAACAACATTATAGATACTACAACAAATCCTACCTTAACATCGAAAGTGATTTTGGTAGTGATAAAGAATATGTCTTCGTAGAACTTATCCAAAATCTGGAAATTATTAAAAAATCTCTTTTATTATAGCGAAAAGAAAATCAATATTGAAAGATAAATTTCTACTATAGGTGACTAAAATTAAAATGACATACTAGGCATACCTTTACCCATAAAGTACCTTACATAAATTTCAAATTCATACATATATTGTGTAGGAAATATTAGGAGGAGAATGTAATAAAAAAAAGTAAGTCAGGTGTAAAATTACTTTTTGTAAAGGTATGAAAAAGGGACAGGAACTTCCGTGTATCTGCTAACATTTATATAAAAAATTATCTTGTGGACTTTTTTATGGTTTCGTCGGTAACAGTCCCTTTGGGGCATTCACTGCGTGCATCGTCCTCTGTGCTCATTTCGCCTCGTTTAAATTTAGCAAACCACTTTTCTACGGTTGTTTTTCCTGGTAAAAAGCCCGAATAATGGTTTCAACAGTATTTTTTTTTCGCCAAAAAGCAATGCTTTATTAACACAGGAAATTCCTTTTTATCCATTTTTTTCAAAGTAACAAAAGTTCTTTCACTCAAAATGCTATAACTCAGATACTACTAGTACACCAACTGTCAAATTTATACATGCGTCTTTTGAAGGTTAGGGCTAACTAAAAATCATATGGATTTGATACTAGTAGCGTCATCTATGGGTCAGCCTACGAACTTTTCAGCCCGCCTGTTATTTTGTGTAAGAAATATTAGGAGGAGAATGTAATAAAAGAAAGTAAGTCAGGTGTAAAATTACTTTCTGTAAAGACATGAAAAAGGGACAGGAACTTCCAGGTATCTGCTAACATTTATATAATTACATATGCTGATAAATATATATATATATGTACATCTACAATTTATGAAAGTATTCTTATGTAAATAAAGTTCGAGAATACGCAATCTTTTCTTTCCTTAGCACTTTTTCGAACTATATGCTACCGCGAGTCATTTACTTTCCAAGAAATCTCTCCCAATCTCATAGCAATAAAGAAAAAAAATCCTAAATAATTAAAGTGTTAAGTAATAATTAAATAATAGTTTTTTTATGATTAATACAAACACCGGTAGGATAATTAATCAATAATGGATTAGACCGCAATCAGGCAGTTTCAAAAACCTTTCAAAGTCTCATCTACAATTACATCATAAATGTTATCTGTTCGCCAGCTATCATGTATAACAATAACAAATTTAATATATTAATCAATTATTTATTTATATAATGGATTTCAAATAGTAACAAGGTTGTAATATTTTAATTTTAATACATTAATGTGATATTAAATCTATCTCTACTAACAATTCTTCAAAAACATTACATTATTAATTTTTATTTTATTTCACATTAACCAAATCAGATAATTTTACATAAACAAGTATTAATATAGATAAGCAGTTACACAGAAATCAACGTAAATAATAAAACTAACAGAATTTATAAAGAGTTACCTTGGAGCATATATCATTAAAATAAAGCACAAATAGTACAGGTCCAAGGTGGGATCCCTGTTGTACGCCAAATACAACATGAGTTACCTCAGATGTAGCTGTGTTCATTGTTTAATTTGTTTATTAAACTACCTAAAACCTAATGCATCAAATTAGGTAACAAAATTGGATCTAAGTCTTTACCTGAAACCCGTTATACGATTATCAAATAATTTCCTGTCTTGTCAATCAATGAACACCAAATCCGGAATTATTAGGAATATGTCAAAAATGTTCCCTAATGAATGAAAAGTGATGATAAAACTTCCTACCTTGGACAAATCGTATACAAAATAAAAGGGCCATCTTCTCATAAGATTTTAATTTGAGCAATTTTCCATATCATAGGGTGTGCTTCAGAAACCGCACTTAGGATTACTTCTGTTTATAATTTTCACTAACGATTGACTAAGCAAAATCATATATTCCTCAATGTTATTATACACTGAGGATGCTTAACTTTTCAAAGAGATTCATTGTGTTGAATTGCAAAATCAATGGTTCAACCATTATTTCTCTTGAAAAAATATAGTGTATCAAAATAATTAGTTGTAGCAGTTTTTAAACGAAGTTTTGTAAATTTCCCTATATTTGTTTTACGTGAAATATTATAAGAAATTAACACCCCGTCGATATTAAGAAGATAACCAAAATTGATCCGAAGATAGCCCAATACATCAACTCCTACAGGATATGGATAAAGCTATGGAAAACAAAAACACAATTATAATTGGAGTTATGAATAATAATCTATTCAAGAAACAGGATGAATACCACACTTTTATTAATGCTAAGGGCTACAACATATTAAATACAAAATACGCAACAGGTGAAGACTCATTGATAGACCATATCATCAGTAACACACAAAGCTAAAACCAACGCAGAACTACAAACAAAGATAAATGCTGATATGATGATAATACAAGAATTCTTGGAATAAAGGCAAGTACTACTGAACGCACAAAAAAACCAATACATGTTATTTGGAACAAACCAAGATGGGATAATGATTATATATAAAAATGAAGAAATAAAAAGTACCGAGAAAACAAAGTTTTTAGGACTAACAATCACACAAAATTAGACTGGAAGGAACACATCACAAACATCAAAAAGAAGTTACTACCAATAATAAAAATTATGCGCAACTTTATCTCAACAAAAATATAAAACGAAGTCTGTACTATGCTCTAATCCACTCTCATCTAACATACCTAGCTCCCATATGGGGACAAGCAAGCAAAACAATACTCGACCAACTCCAAATATTACAAAACCAAGTACTTAAAGCACTACACAACCTCCCATATAGATACCCGATACACCTTATATATAATCAACATCAAGTACTAAAAATAAACCAAATCATAGAATATGAAACTGCATTATGCATACACCAAATTACAACGAATTCAAGTAAGAACAACATGCAACTACACTATATTAGTGACAAGTACTCATACCAAACCAGGCAAAGTAATCACTTAGCAAAAAAACACTACAACACAAAAAAATCCGAAATAAGTACCTTCATTAAAAAAGGGATCAACCTGTACAATAACATACAAATCAAGCCAAAGGAAATAACAAAGATTGTAATAAAAAAGTGAATAACAAACAGAACATGGTGAGAGGGGGAAATCCAGCCAAATAAACACTAAGAGAAACAATAAAAACTGGACGTGATCAAAATAACACAGATTTAGAAACAACTATTAAACTAAGTGCAATTATATTCCAAAATTAATATTAGTATAGGAGCTAAATAAGCATATAACAAAACTGATCTCAATAAAGTAGCAACCAAATCCAAATATATACATTAAGTTAAGTTAAATTTAATTTTAAAGTAGGTTAAGATTAGTCTAATAGCAAATGTAGCTCTAGATTGAGAAGTGTCATTGTTATCACTTCTCGGTGAGCCAAATGCTAATTTAAATAAATAAATATTCCGCCTTCATAGGGAATCTTCACGAGTACAAAATAAGCACACCAAGTGTTTACATTTAAATGATTTAAACCAAAGCAGGGTCTAGGAGAGTGTTTACAGCAAATTGTATTTGGTCACTTGCTGTTTAGTTGTACTCCTTAAGATGACCTAAGAAGGCGAAATATGTATATTGAGTAATCAATAAAAAATAGTTAATCAATCCAAGAGTTTCATTTAAATATTTATTAGTGTATGAGATATCATTTATAAAATCGGTAACACTCTCAGAATTGCAAAAAGCCACTTCATTTGATATGGTTCTTAATTTTAAATTGTTAAAAAAATTTATCTGTTGACGTCGATGAAAAATTATCAGTGTACAAATAAAAAATTCTACAAAAAGGTTTCAATGGCCTACTATGCGCGGACACGTGTTGCTATGGAAAATTTTCAATAACGAGTAATTCGAAAACGTACACACACAAAAGACACGTTAATATTCGGACAAAACGAGTAATTCTTAAACAGATTTACCATTATCTGCTTGCTTCTACTGTTAAAATGAAAACAAGAAATTTAGCTAGAACATCTAATTGCCTAATAGCAAGTGGAATTTTGACAACCTTTTACTGTAAATAGAAATTTGAAAATTTCTTTTTAATTAATAATGAAATATTTGAAGAATTTTTAGTAAGAGTAAATTTTTAAATAAATTAATGCGATATTAATTGTGGAATTAATTTATACCCACTACAGATTACCTTATACAATGAGGGAAAATTTGTTACTGTTGTCACGTCCAGTAACAAATTTTGGGCGTAACAACAGTAACAATTTTATTGAATTAGCGGATACTTGATGGAAGTCTAACATATTGAAATAAACACACAGTTGATAACTTCCAGAATCTATTAAATAAACTTCACACGTGTTTCGGCAACACTGTGGCTTCTTCAGAAGTACAAAATCTACTTAAAACTACCTAAGAGTAGATGTCTATAAATAGGGTGGTGCATCGTCATTAGAGTGAGGAAATAGATTTAATAGTGATGAGGGGTTTATATCTACTTAGTAATTAAGTAATATGTCTGTATTTTTATATTTGTTAATTTCATTAGATTCTAATAGATAGATAAATGGCCAAGTAGATATAAACCCCTCACCACTAATAAATCTATTGCCTCACTCTAATGAAGATGCACCACCCTATTTATAGAGATCTACTCTTAGGTAGTTTTAAGTAGATTTTGTACTTCTGAAGAAGCCACAGTGTTGGCGAAACACGTGTCAAGTTTATTTAATAGATTGTGGAAGTTATCAACTGTGTTTTTATTTCAGTAACAATTTTCTCCCTCATTTATGTATTTAAAATTTACCCCAACTAAAAAAAATCTTCAAATGTTTCATTATTAATGATTAATAATAATATACATTGATTCCGACATTCTCTGACTTAGGTTAGGTTAGGTTAGTTTCTTTTTTCTAAGTTCAAAAATTGGATTATTTGATGAAATTTGCCCCAATGATCGTTTTGTCAAAATTGGATAAGTATTATATGTAACCAGTTAAACTCATCCAAGTTTGAAAAAATGGTTACTGCTGTCGATGTGCATAATACTACTTAACATTTTAACCATTTGCGCATTTTAATTTCGTTTTCGTATATATATTTCAAAAATTTGCATTAGGAAGAAAGTTTTAATACTTTTATCTAATGGTATTTATTTTTTTGATGTTATATCTTTTATTTGAAGAGCCGTTATATATCTTTTGCTATTGTTTAAATAACAGCACGTGTAATATTTGGTTTTATGGATTAGATTAGAAGGAATGATAGATAGCTACGTTGGAAAACAAGATGGGTTGATAAAATAATTAATAAACTATGCTAATTATTCCAGTTAATAATAGTACCTAACAAACTTTTTGGACGAAAAAAATCACTTCTATTTTAAATTTATTAATTTGGACGATCTCTTTTCATTGTTTTCACGTGTTTTACAAAAGGATATTAAAGAGTAAAAAAATATCTTGGAAGCTTAAAATATTATTTAAATTGTGTAGGTTTACACACTATCAAGGTTAAAGAAAATTCAAATAAGATAAGTAAGAGTTAAAGTAATAAATAAGCGAACGTTTAAGTATTGCATAAGCGGAATTTTTCTGATTTTACATTCCCACTAGCTTTAATAGAAAAAATAAAAAGCTTTGGATCTCCTTACCCCAAACGATAAGACATTTTTTTAAATAGTTTATTAATGTGCTACATTAATACATGACAATTAATAAAGTACTTTTCTTTTAAACTGAATAACATAATTATTACAAGAATTAATGCGATATTAATTATTGAATTAATTTATACCCACTACAGATTACCTCATACAATGAGGGAAAAATTTGTTACTGTTGTCACTCCTTTGCCGAGACTCGAACCCGGGATCTTTGGCTTTACACGCCAATACCAATGCCACCTCTCGTAGCTAATCGCATTAATGCATTTAAAATTTACCCCTACTAAAAATTCTTCAAATATTTTATTATTAAAGATTAATAATAATATACATGGATTCCGAAAATCTGTGACTTAGTAAGTACGTTCGTTGTTACTGTTGTCACCTCTCGCAGCTTAGTGGAAAAATCATTGGCGTGTAAAGCCAACGATCCCGGGTTTGAGTCCCGGCGAGGGCGTTACAACAGTACCAAAATTTTCCCTCATATTATGAAATAATCTGTAGTTGGTATAAATTTATTCAATAATTAATTTCACATTAATATAAAGCTATTGATGAGAATCCAAGAAAATGCAAAATAGGGGACTCTGAGAAATTCTAAAAACTGTGCTTGCTAAATCACGCGATTGATTTGATAATGTGAAAAGGATAGGTATAAGACGAGTAGATCACTGGTCGAGCAGAGACTACTAGAGGACACTGCTGGCAAGCAGGTCATGGTGAATTTGATCGAGAACAACTTCTTTTTGAATTTTTCCTAACTTCCAATATTTTGTTTTAAAAAAAAATCATTGAGATTCATATTTACAATTTTCACTTTTCAGTAAACCGAATTTCAATAAATACATCACCTTTATTTCTTATTCCGATAACCTCTTTACGCATAAAAATTAATTACTCATTTATAAAATAACTTAAGTTTCGAAAGGTTATCAAAGTTACGAAATTAATTGATTAGATTAATCTGCTAACAATAATAATAAATAATAAATTTAAAGTTATTGGATTTTAAATCTTATCAAGAATGTATTATAGATATGAACAGATATATATTTATTAGACCGAACAAGTACAAATTGTCAGTTTTTAAATTTTTAGCTTGTTTCATAGGTATTCTACAGAAAAACTAGCAAAGGATATATGTTATGTGAGTGTCTAGGTGAAACGAAAATGAGACGTTAAATAACGAAATTGGTCTTTTTTGAAAACTTATTATAATAAATTAATTTGAAAAAATCTGTAAGTCAAATCAGAATGTTCCTTAATGATTAAAAAGTGATGATACAAATTCCTACCGTGAACAAAACAAGAAACGGTTATTGTTCGTAGTTTATAAATTTATAAAAATTTTGGTAGTAATATTTATTTGTATATTACATACATATTTCTTTCAGATAGGTACCGTAGCAATGCGGAGACTGGTATTTTTCATCAACCTTTTAAGCAGTAATCTGTTCTTTAATTTATGTCTTCCTACGTCTGTCTACCTCCTGGGATCGTATGTCGAAGCCCTTCACATGGTGTCAGACACATTAGATTTGGAAGAAGTTGGTCAGAGGGCGACGGAATACGTAAATGATTTCAATCCCCGTGACTCGGAGGATGACTCGTTAATAGTAGAAACGAGCAATGGTAAAGTACGGGGTGTAACCTTGACGGCGAACAGCGGCAATAAAGAAGTTGATGCGTGGTTTAGTATACCGTACGCATAAGCGCCGACAGGAGACCTACGTTTCCAACCACCGAAGCCTATCGAAAACTGGGATGATATTTTAAACACAACAAAACCTCCTAACTCGTGCTATCAAAAAACAGAAAATTTTTTTGCTAATTTCACAGGCGAAACAATGTGGAACGCTAACACGCCACTGAGCGAGGACTGTCTTTATTTGAATATAGTCGTGCCGAAGCCGCGTCCGACAAACGCGACCGTTATGGTATGGATCCATGGGGGAGGTTTCGGTGTAGGGACAAGCACCCTAGAAGTCTACGATCACACCATATTCGTATCGGAGGAGAACATTATTTTAGCTTCTATGCAATACCGAGTGGGTTCCTTAGGTTTTTTGTATCTCGGAACTTCCGACGTGCCCGGTAACGTGGGACTTTTAGATCAAACGATGGCCCTCCAATGGATCCATGACAATATCGCAGCATTCGGAGGAAATCCAGACAATATCACTCTCTTCGGAGAATCGGCCGGTGCTGCATCCGTCTCTCTACATTTACTCAGCCCTCTATCGAAAGATTTGTTCTCGCAGGCCATAATGGAATCCGGTAGTGCGATATCTCCATGGGCCGTAATATCACTTGAAAGGGCCACCAAAACTGGTCTACAACTAGCCGAATCAGTCAATTGTTCAAACGACCAAAACGATATGCAAGCAGTCGCTGATTGCCTAAGGAAAACTGACCCCGATGCAATAGTGGACAACAAATGGATGGAAACATATGGGATATGTGAAGGCGCTTTTCGTCCCATCATCGATGGCGCTTTCCTGGAGGAGGATCCCTCACAGCTCCTCCAGAATAACACCTTCAAGAAAACCAATATACTAATGGGATCAAATACTGAAGAGGGATTCTACTTTCTCATCTTCTACATAGCAGACATCCTACCGAGGGAAGGAAACGTCTCCGTGAGTAGACAGGAGTATATCCAGGCAGTACCCAAATTGAATACTCACGTAAACGAGATCGCACAAGAGGCGATAATTTTTGAATACACGAACTGGTTAGATCCTGACGACGGCGATAGTAACAGAGACGCACTTGACAAGATGGTTGGGGATTATAATTTCGCCTGTCCCGTACACCAATTTGCTGACTTTTTCGCGGAAACTGGGAACAATGTTTACATGTACCACTTTGGGCACAAATCTGAGGCGAGTCCATGGCCCAAGTGGGCCGGAGTAATACACACCGACGAAATACCTTACGTCTTTGGCGAACCCCTCAATCCGACAAAAAATTACACATCAGAGGAAGTCGACCTAAGTAAACGAATGCTGCGATACTGGGCAAATTTCGCTAGAACGGGTAATCCTAATCTATCGCCGAGCGGCAACTCGACTCCTACATTTTGGCCTGCGTACACGGTGAACGAGCGGGAATATTTAACCCTAAATACTAATTCGACAGCAACTGGAAGAGGACCTAGGCTCCAGCAGTGTGCCTTCTGGACGCAGTATATACCTCAGCTTACAGAAATGACAGGTATTTACGTTATAATAAACAAAATTATTTACCAAAAGGTAACGAATATTAAACTGATTAGACTGCTTTTATCAATATTCGAAAAGTTTAGAGAATAATTTAAAATAAACTTTGCATACGTATACAGTTTCTCTATGATTCATAGTCTTATGGGAACAAAATTAAATTGTTGGTTGAGTTTCTTTAAATTATCTGAAATGGATCTTTAACAGGACATGATTTAACTTGAAATATCCCGAATATTTCAAAATGGCGCAATCCTCTATAGACGCATATCCTATCTCAATGTTCCTTGAAATCCGTTCAAGTCAATTTAAATTGTTCCTAAACATTCTGGTACGACACATCATCAACTAGACTTATGGAGGAGTATCTTTTTATACGGAACATTTCAAGCACTTTTCCCACTTTTATAACCTCTATCCCTATTAATTCCTACTCTACACTACTCTTTAAGGGTTTAAAAGGCCTACCTATCTATATATAGCCCCATGAAACCGAAAGGCGTGGTCTAGTGCTCTAGATCATTGCTTAGCTTTCCGGAGATTACCGGCTCTAATCCGCGTTCGGCTGCTCTGGTCCAAGTTTTCTTTGCTTTCCTTGGATCATTTAGGCAAATGATGGAGCAGTAAAATTCCACAGATAATCTTTCACTTCTCTTCTGTCTTCATTTCGTCCGCCTAATCTTTTTCTCTCCAACCACACCACCCACCCATTCCCACGATTCCTGAAAGAAGACAGAAGAGGGCCTGACGCCCTACCCTCCAGCTTTGCACTACAGTGTAGGTCGGAGGGACTGCCCGCCCACCAGCACGAGTGGCCGGTGGGAATGAAACACACAAAAGTTTTTTTCCCATGAAACATTTAATATTTTTAATTACAGAAGTTAAGGTGTATATAAAATGGTGTGTGTATTTTTCTTGTAGATTCTCTTCAAAATAATCAAACAGCAAACTGCACAAGTCTTCTACAAGACGAAATCTTGTTGTCGCAGTCCTAAATTTTGATTGAACATGATGTTGTAATGATATAGTGGGTAAGTAATAAATAATGAAAATTATTTGTTAGTAAAGATAACAATTAATAGAAATAGTAATTATTATAATAATAGAATTATAATAACGCTTAGCATGTGTCTTGTAAGTATTCTACTAATTGTAAAGAAAAAACACTTTGCAAATAAGATTTTTCTAGTAGGCCTTTTTTAAAACAGTGTTTCTAGTGTCTCCGCTAACAGCAGAGTCCTTCGGAACTCACAAATACACTATACACTGTAAATCGTTAAAGTACCTTCCTGTTAAAAATCGAGTCCACAACTATATCTCCATAACGTTGAAAACCAAAAATAATTTTTCTTATACGTCTTGCCTAGATAATCAAAGAAGTCATGTCGTTGTGGTGACGCTTTATGTAAAGAGAGACAAAATGGTCAGAAAATGTAACATAAGCTAAATATTTTTTTATAGATTGTATATTTCTCCCTTTATTAAATCTATAAGATAATAAATATGAAATCATTAAATACCGCAGTTTCATTTGTTTTTTGTTCTTTTTTGGATTGTTATCTTCGTCTAATAATCGTTCGGAATCAACAGTGTAATTCAATGCCGGTAGGGGTAGTTGTTTCTGTTGATTCCATATTTATATTTAATATATAGCTTATAAAAGCCTTTCGGCCAGCGCCCACCTGAGAAGACTCGATAGGTCGAAACCGGTCGTGGGATATGACTTTCTGTGCGCTGTGCCTACTGTGTAGGACGCGTTCCAAATTTGGGATCTGTGATCCTTAGTAATTAGACGGAAAATGATTTTATTGCCTTCTTTTTGAGGACATACATTGTTTTTCATTTTTGGTTTCTTCCACCCTAATTAGTTTAGAAACAACTTTTCAGCGAAATCGTGGAGTAAAAATTATTAATCGTATTAATTAATATTTATAAAAAGACATTTTCGTCCCCGATTTTGCTGAAATGTTGTTCCTAGACTAATTTGTGGTTGAAAAAATCTAAAACAGAAAATGCAGCTAAAGTGTCTACTTGCCTAATCTTAAGACAAAAGTTGACATAACCTTTTACTGTAAATAGGTAATTGAAAAATTCTTTCTGCTCTCGATTATCGGTGATTTACGAAATATAAAACCACTAACAAATGTATCTAGGCTTTCACGGCCGGCGTCATTTAAATAATTACAATCTTCCGGCTTTTGGGGCCGTGGTCTACTGTGAACACACGACAACGAACAGCCGAAAAGAATGCTAAGAGATAAAAAACTACTACGCCGCCCACAATATTTCTGAAGGTGTCAGCCGCAGCCGCTGACGAAACTTCAGGCGACAAATCAGCCTCTAGACCACTACCCCAATAGCCCGAACTATTAGAATTATTTATATAAAACTACTGATGAGAATCGAAGGAGATACAAAATGAAGGGCTCTGGAAACTCTGAAAACTGTGCTTCCTGAATCACACGACTTGATAATATGGAATAGGAAAGTACAAGACAAGTGAATACAGAAGAAATTTACTTAATACGGTCACTGACAGAGCAGAGCTCAAGTCAGTTAGAGACTAGTAGTAGTTGAAACTGCTGGCAAGCAGACCTGGTAGATTTGATCGAGAGCAACTTATTATTGAATTTTGCGTAACATTCTATGTGTTGTTTTTGAAAAAAATCTGTCAGATTCAGAAACTGTCTTCCTTATTCCGATAACTTCTTTATGCATAAAAATTAATTACTCTTTTATAAGATAACATAAGCTCTGGATAATAAAATACGAATAATTTATTAATCCAATCAATATTTCAATTTTGTTGCTTTTCTCTGTACTACATACCTACTAAGTACTCAATCAATTAATTTAGTTCCAATTAATCAACCCGTTAAATTTACAAAAAAAAAAGTAGTCATTATTGCTTAGAAGACATCTCTGTCATTTTGACAGAAAGTAATAAAGTAAAAGCGAATTCGCACCACTTTCTTTTCAATTCTGTCAACAAATATTTAAGTGTTAATTCAATTTGAAACGGTCGTCTAATGTATGATCGGTCAGGGGCAGGGGTACCTGAATATAAATCAGAAAGTTACGACACTAAACACTAAACTTCGTTAATATGTTATCAATTGCCGACATCTACGTTCAATAGAAAGATACACGGAAGAGTTAAAAAAAGCGATCATAAGTGATGTTACTAATTATAGACACAATCTATAACTTTCACTTATTTTTTTTCAACATAACATACACGTGGTTGTAATGTTGTCAAAAAAATATTTGACACAGATCCGGACTGATCAAAAATGTCATACAAACATAATCTTCAAAAATACACAAATTACAAAAAATTTGGAAATAAAATCAGATCAAGAAGCTCTTTTTTTAATTTTAACCAGCTTTTAGGCATTCTGTCCCCACTGCTTACATATTCACATGTAGTCTAATAAACTATTGATTATAAAAGGAATTGAATTTTCGGTGATAGTATTATGAAACATTGTTATATATAAACGTGAATAAAAACGGCTTTTAAATGTTTCAATGTATTTTATTACAACTCTACAATTGTTTCGGGTGTTTAGCCCTTCATCACGAGTACTGGAATAAACAGTTATCCTTGATAAAGGGCTAAACACCCGAAACAATTGTAGAGTTTTAATAAAATATTATATAATATAATATAACATTTAAGAGCAGTTTTTTTTCACGTCTATATTGATTATTCTTGATCAATTATCAAAAAAATATAGCTAGGTTTTCATTTACATTTTTTCACGCACCTAGAAAAGAAATACCTATTTTTCGACTCATCAGTATGAATCACACGCATTATCAAAAACAAGTCAATACTTTCAACATTTTGTTCACGTCTACACTGTATGTACAAAATATTTAGAGATTTAGACCAATGAATAATTAAGACAATTATAAAAGATATTTGCTCAATCTAATGATAATCCTAGTAACAATAAAAGCTATGTAGCTAAAAGAGAAGAAAGTAACAAAATTTGCATAACATTTCCAACAATAAGTAAATAAATCATTTTACTATATAGATATGTACATTCTTGTAGGCATTACTTAATAAAAATTTCTCCAAATTCTTCGTTATAATATAGTGCCATTGTTTAGTGATTTTTTCTTACTATAATAGAAAAAAAGAGAATCATTTAATAATGAAACTATAAAATTCCATAGCGCTCGGATGTGGTATTTGCGAAATTTAATTAATTGTTTGTCTTTTTTTATTAGCAGTCTGCATACTTTTCTTCCCACGACGTCCAACAATGTCTCGTTTTTATTTTACCATCTATCGCAAACGCTTGTATGAAAGTTGTAGCACGCAAAATAAAAGAGAAAGTACAGTATTCATTAGCCACTTCTCGTATTGTACTACTACGTACGTACGATAGCTGTAAAATTAACAATAACACTACCGGTGATGTGCGAAAGCATCATTGCAATATATAATTAAACCATTTCTATTCACCAAGATAATCCTAAGTGGATCTTTTAAACTAAGTCAAGCACTCTTTTTTATGGAAACAAATATGTTAGATAATAACTGGGGTAATCAGTATACAACTTTCATTGCTACTTGCTAGTTATGCAGATCTTTGTAAGTTACACTGTAATATCAAACTGTTTAATAACTGGTTGAGTGTAGGCTTTGACATGTTTTGATATTTTTTTACTTTACTTTTCTTGACATGTTGAGATTGTTCTGAGGCTAAATTCGGACATAAATATACAATAAAATTAGGAGTTAAAAGGAAAAAAACGAAAAGGTAATTATTTCCGACACTGAGCTCGAATTATATTATTAAAAAAAGTAAGGTTTGTTAGTAAAAGGTCAAAACAATTCATAGAGTACGTAGTCATTTCCGATGTATCTTTTATCGCTGAATAAGGAACTGGTCCCATAATTGCCATTGCACATCAAGATTTTAAAGTAATAAATAAACCCTAAAATACAAAGGGTGTAAGTATGACTGTTTAGTTTTATGATTAAGATATCTCGAAATTTCAATATGCTACAGCTCTTCTGGGTCAAACTCATTTTAATGGTCAAAGAATACATTGAAGATGACTACCTTTTTTCTGAATATTTTTCAACTCCGTACAATAACGATCTTGAAAATTGAGGGCTTTAAAAAATAAGCGCTTTGCTATGGCGCTTTGAAAAATATTGTTTTCGACGTATTTCTCGAAGTCGAACTCGATTCCGCCTATAAAATTGCTCCAGCACATTGAAATTTTGTGATATCCTAATCTTAAAACTATACATATAATATATTTTTAAATTTTTACGTACAAAAGTAATTATAAGGCCATGTTCCCATTCTAATATTTTGGTAATATAAACGGAATATCTCTCTTGAAAATGACCCGAAAGGGTTGAAACAATATTGAAGAGACATAAAATATATTTTTAGTGAAAAACAAAAAAGCAAAAAATTACACGGTTAAATTAACTGTATTATTGGTGAAACATGTTGAAATTAATAATTTAAAATTCAAAAATACACATTTATTAATGCTTTGGTGTTTGATTTGTTTGTTTCACAATAAAAAACGCGAACAAATCCAAAAATACTTTTATGCTCAAATATCACAAAAACCATCCAGATACTATTTTATTAACAATGTAAATAATATTAATTATAAATTCACAAACAGATTAAAGAAACATGAAATCAACTTTATTGAAGTAAACAAAGACAATTTAAGGAATCTCTTGAGTAATAATAAAGATAAAGTAGAAAAAACCGAAAAAAGCGGAATTTACAAACTAGACTGCCTCAATTGTGATGCCTTTTACATTGGCCAGACGGGTAGGGATTTTGCCACTAGACTAAATGAACATAAAAAATCCATATTAGACAATAAAAAATGTACTGGTATAGCTGAACACTGTACCCTAAATGATCATATGATAAATGTAAAGGATTTCCAAGTATTACATGATGGTAACAAAGGACAAAAATTTAACTACCTTGAAATAGTAGAAATTCTAAAAGCTAAAAATAAACAACCTAATATTACTAACGATCAGGTAGATTTTTCGGTGTCACCCTTAATAAGATCAATTACCGAGCACATTTAATGCTTGGAAATCCCACTGCCTTTGCACAAACATGTGTAAAATCACATTGTGTTAAAATCCTTTTTACATTCATCGATAATGAACTGAGAAGTTCAAAACATATGTCCGATATTTTGAATAAATTTAGTCAAACAAAAACCAAGTGTTTGAATTTTGAATTATTAATTTGTGATTAGGTTAGAGAAATGCATGCAAAAGAATCCTAAGGTGTTGGACAATTCTGAGGCCAGCGTCGCAAACTACCTTCGCAGTTATTTCTCTGATCCATGTTGACCTGTAAAATCGGATGAGGATTTGTTATATTTATCTAGCTACATCCAGTTTAGTTGAATAGAACAAAAAAATCGAAATAACTACCCACATTTAATAGTTCCGATAAAATACCTTCTACGAAGAACTTGTGACCGATTTGTGATTATAATGCTCTTAGGTTCCAAAATAGCCAGAAATATTGTGTATTGTGTATACTTTTCTTGTAATTTGTACTAGATGTCATAGTGGAAAGATGAACTTCTATTTTTGCTTAATGCAATAGTTGCTAAAATAAAATAAAACATTTCAACTTTTAATGCATGCACAAACTTCAAATTTAAGAAATATTTTGTGCGACATTAATAAAATAAATTAATTTTTATACTCAATTCCGAGAAATGAAAACTGCTTTTTAAATTACCTACTTTACCACCCACTTGCGTAAAAATCATGAGTGAAACTGCCGAAACTAGATCAAACATTGCAAATGTCTTTGAACTGATGACCTTTTATCAAAATACTTATGACATATTTCTTTCGAAGTATCGTACTTAAAATAATTTATTATTTAATTAGATTATGTAATCCTTTTCTAGTTTAAAATGTTTTCTCGGGTCTATTAACGGTTTTTATAGTCATATGTTTAGAAAAACGATGCAATCCAGAAGGTATATTGGAAATTTTAAATTAATAGAAAACCTAACTTTGAAGATTCGTAGAATAATGAACATCTTCAATTGAGTTTTTAATCTAATTGCATTCATTGCAAAGTGGGATAATAGTTCAACTTTTGATTTCTGATTGCATACAAAGCAATCTCGAAAAGAAAATTATTGAAGGTATTACCATTTTACTATGGCACCAACTTCCACATAGTACAATTTCATTATATAATTCTCATCAAGCTCTCAACCTTTTTATATGATCGTTGTTTGGCTGTTCTGAAATTATTTTTTAAAAAAATCACCTCCAACGTTTCTGGTCCGTTGCTCAAGAAGGAGAAGTATTGGAGGTGAAACTAAGATCTCTTTTGCCAACCAGCCAAAGAACTTGTCAGTAGTTATTCTGTTGTTACAGCGCTTCGAACACCGGTGTTTCAAGTTGCAGTGTCTATTCCTTACTTTTCTTTTATTTCCATCGTCAACATATACATACCACTTAGTTGCTTACCGTTCGTTAATGGTATCCACCTACCAGCAACTTCCTGCAGTCTTAAGAAAGTGAATTACAATGAGCAGGCACTTCTCTACCGGTTATGTTTTCCTGGTGTTCGGTCTTGTGCCTGCTTTTGCGCAGTTCATAGGGCCTTCTCAAGCGGTAAGTGCAACATTGTTTTTATATCATCGATTATTTTATTAAAGAAGAAAACACAATAAAATCAAAATAAATAGAAAATCAACTGGTGACATTAACCCCTAGACATGTGGGTATATCTACCAATTACTTTCATTTTTTAATAATGATTTTGAAATTCTTTTTTAAAAAATTTGATAATAAATTTCTAGGGGTTATTTTAAAAACAATGTGAATCTTATCAGTTCAAAAACTATTTTTAATTGAAAGTTTACAATGATTATTGAATCTGAGAATATAATTATATTCCATTAATCTTCTGATTAATAGTTAATAGTTCAACTTTTGATGGGAAATTCTACATTTTCTTATTACCTTGACAATTATTTCGCCACTTTCTGTTTCTTTAGGAGGTACAGAAATATTTAAAGTAATTCAAGATGAATCTCCATCAAGTAAAAATTATGAAAATTTTACATGACGAAACCATTTCATTTGTAGCTTTTTCTATTCTGTAACCCAATGACAAAAAAGTTATATATTTTCGTCACGGTTAAGTTATACAGTTGTTATATATAGTCCTATGTATATAATTTCATTTTTAATTTCTTTGTTTTACATCCTTTATAAGAAAAACTTTTCACATGTTCCAGCTTATTGGGTGTTGAGAAACAAATTGGAAGTTTAAATCAAAATTTTTCATTTTCAAATCCTTCGTTATTTATTAAATTCGATTAGTATTAGTTTAATTTTACTGTAGATCTTCATAAATATGTTTCAAACCAATAACAAAGGTTCTCAATTCCAAATATTTTTCGTCTTCAATTTATAGAAATTTCCAATAACAAAATCTGTACTGAATTCTTCTCTTATTAAGACATTATTGCTAACAACCCTGAAATACCTTCATCAATTAAATATAATTTCTATATTTCTTATCATACATAATCAGAAAAGAAGATGTGACAAAAAGAAACAGCTAAGACTTGTTCACTCGTAAAAATATTTCAAAATAAAACGTTCTATCAAACTATTTATATGTATTAAATAACAAATATCCAATACAAAGTTATTATATAAGCTTCAAATGCTACTGAAAAGGCTTTAATGAAGTAAAATTTATTTCACAAATAACAATCTTATATTCATATTATTTAAAAAAGTAACAATTGTGTTATATTAATCATAAAAAACTGAGTAAATAAAGACAGAAACTAAATCAGAAATTAATTTTGTATAACAAAACTTCAACGATTTAAATGCAAAAACAAGGAAAAGATAATTTTGTAGTTGAAAACAGTGTTAATTATTGAACGTAATTAAAGTATTTCAGTAATGGTTTTAGTATTAGTAATTAATTAAGCTGTTATAAACAAAGTTAAGGGCAACAAGAAAAAATTAAATAGTACCTGTGAGATCTATAAATCAGAAGTGCAAATTTGCTTAATATTTTGTTTACTTTCACAAACTCTTAAGTAATGATACATTAAAAATAAAATTAAGGGTAACATAATTATTATGCACAATCAACCATATCAATCTAAAGCTAATGAAAACATAACAAAACACGAAATATTTCTTCAACATATATATAAGCATAATATCAATTTAAAGAGTTTGTAAATAATCACAATAAACACAAATGCATGCTTTTATATTATGGTGAACAGTTAAACATAAATAAAATAGTTGGTAAACATTTTTGTGTAACATACCATCGAGTTAACACTAATTTGGATTCAGAATTGTGAGCTTATTAGTAATTATCAAATGTCTAATATAAATTATGTAAGAAGCATTTTATATAGATACGATTGAGTTCGGCTATTAATAAATCGTGAGAAACATCTTCTCATCTGTAAACACCTTAAATGTCTAGTCTATTATTACTTCCATACAGTAATTTTAAAAGTTTTAGGAAAGTGCAATTTGCCTATAAATTTCTTTTAAATCAAAAACATTTGTTTTGTACACAATAATTACTGGTAGCGGTAACAGTTTTCTGTAACAGGTGCGTTAAAACAAAACCATAATGCAACATGTATTTGTATTGTTACTTTTCGAGAGCAACGTAGAAGGTAAAAGTAAATTTACAGAAAAACGTAAACAAAAAGTATCGTGAGCTGTTGAGATTAAATACTTCGATTTAATGTTGTTGCTAAAATTAGATAACCAGCTTTTTACTTTCTCTATCTTTTGTTCTGTTACATTACATTACATATTGGGCACATCTACCCTGCGAAAGGGTGTTTGAAAACAACAAAAAAATTACTGCAGAATGACATTTCATACAAGTTTACTTTGACCCGCCATTGTATGCTAAAGTTTGTTATATTTTTGGGCAATTTTACCATAAAAAATGACAAAACTTTCGAATTTCAATCATTTAACGGGTCAGTAACTTCTACCAAAAAACGAAAAACTAAAATGCTTTAAATATCCAACGCAAATCATCATTCTAGAAGTTTTTGCAGTTCTTTCTAACCACATGACTACATTATTTACTTCATTTAGTTATTAAAGCATGAAATAATTAATAGTTGCGAAATTAAATAATCCAAATTGCAACGTAAAATGCTAAACAGGTCAATTGATGTATTGACTACCGAAATGTCAGTAAAAGTTTTCTGTGGTTAGTAAAATATTGCAAATAAAATACATTATATCATCATTATCATCATCAAACTCAAAAAATATTGAATAAAACGAACTAACTTACTTGAAACTTGTTTTGGTGTCCTCCTAATTTAAAAAATTGAGTAATAATGATCGTTAATTAATCTCAGAACGATTAACCGACTGGTAATAATTATATTGATATTATCAAAACTATAGAAACACAAAGTTAAAGTTATATACTTTTTATTAGAAACTCTAACAATTGTTTCGACTTATGCAGCCATCTTCAGAGAGTATTATTAAAACTTTTTGTTCTCTGAATATGACTGCATAAGTCGAAACAATTGTTAGAGTTTCTAGTAAAAAGTGTATAACATTAACTTTGTGTTTCTATAGTTTTGATAATATTAAAAAATGTTTTACAATCATCCCACCGCTGAATCGATCAACAATATTAAAAGATTATATTGATAATTAAAATTTGCTTTTTAAGACACACTATGTTTATTAAATAACTCCAACTTCTTAACTGTGTTCTTTCAAACACATTATCATTTTGTGAATAGACAAATGAAAATAAGAAACGATTAAACAACTCACTTGTTTAAATCAACTCAAATAGTTGAATTGGCGATATCAGACCTTAAATAACAAAGCTTAACGTCGGCCAAATCACGAAATAAATTGTTTTGGTTAACATTTGTTTTCGTTTTAAGTTTGTAGAAAAGTTCAGACTTAACTTCCAAAAATAACAGAGAAGAAATAATTCATTAATCTGCGAAAGTAATAGCAAAATTTATTTAAATAGGTGATTGAGTTGGCCTTTACTTGATGAAAGTTGATCTTCATGATGAATTATTAAAGCAATAAAACACGTTTAAACTTTATAACCAAAAATCAGCGTTTAAGAACCATTTGACTGAAAACAAACATGATTTTAATATAGATAATGTCAAAATTTTACATATAGAAGAAAAAAGTAAAATACTGAACATCCTAGAAGCAATAGAAATAAAATCACATTTGAATTCAAAAAATTAAATTGTTTTAAATGAAATAGAGAATGTCCACAATTCATCAATATTAAATGCTTGTACATCAACTTAATTATAATTTCAATATATTTAAACAATAATCTGTAAGTCGCACAACCCAACTTGTACACACCCCACTAGATAATAAGAAATAGGATAGGTAATATAAGCTCTTGCTGTAAAAACTCAGTTTAAACACACTTCAGCTTCTGAAGATGCCTCTGTGAGGTGAAACAGTATTGTTAAGCATGTTTAATAAAGTTTCGTGAAAGTTTAAACATGTTTTGTTGTTTTAATAATTCATCAAAATTTATTTATTGTAGTAGTAACATAGTTGGAAAATAATTTAATAAAGATCAAACAGTGTCATTTTAAATAACGTATAAAACTAACTAACACTCTCTATATTTACAACAGACAGTAAATAACGAAAATCCAAACGTCAGGATGCTGCACCTTTATGTCAACTAGCGAAATTCGCGATTCCAACAACCTGTTAAATTTTTCTTATTCTACTAAACATCGTGATCACTTACGGTTGGTAAAGAGAAAGTATTTGCAAAGGAAAAGTGAACTACAAGTGATTATAGTCGCAAAACCGGCTAATCATCTCCAAAGAATAACTTTTTAAAAGCCTACATCAAGTCACCTCCATTATCCTTGACCTTGATCCAGGAATATATTTACGACCACAGTGTCACCAATAAGAAATCGAATAAAATTTGCATACATGAAAGCAAAATGAATATTGTGCTCCACCAAGATAAATTTTAGACATTAAAAACTGCAAATAAAATAATGCTAATAAGAAAGATCAATACATTTACCAGTTTGGTAAAAAATGTTGAAGTAATTATCTAGAAAATCGGAGACCGAGATAATTCATTAACCATCATAGCGGTTTGAATATTTTCACTACGTTTTCAGTGTCAATGCTGCAATTTACCGTTTTCATTATAGAAACTACGCGTTAGATAACTATCTCGTAATCTACTTTATTTAATCAACCAAGGTTTAAAGTCTATCTACTGTGAAGACGATCGATAAACCGCCACATTTACCGCAAACACGTGCCTCAAACAGGACTTAGATTTTAGTAATGAAAAATTATTTGGAATCTGTTGAATAACAAATTAATAAGTGATAACACAAGAAGTAAAGGACCATTTAACATTATAACTGGGATATTCTGAGTGACCTACTACTTATTCTGGAATATTTTGAAAATCAAATTTTTATGAAATGCAGAAAACCAAATTGACCTTTTAGTGAAATCTTTCTAATCTGAATGTTTGGTGATAAATCTCCACTCCTTTCATAACACAAAACGTTTCTTAATAAAAAAATATTTATAAATATAAATATAAATATTGAATCAACAGAAACAACTACTCCGAGGGCTAATACCCCTACCGGCATTGAATTACACTGTTGATTCCGATGGATTCTTAGCCATCGGAGTAGTTGTTTCTGTTGATTCCATATTTATATCTATAATATATGAACAACATTAAATTCTTGGTCAAGTAATTTATCGAAGCTACCAGACGTGGATCGAGATTTCGATCTCATTAGATTTCATCATCACGCCATAGGCAGATTCGATAAATTACTGACCAAATCGCTGGAGCTCGGTGTAAAGCGGATTTAAAAAAAACGTCAATATGGCAGAACGTCGCCATCTACCTACTTTTGCTGCTATTGCCATATTTCATAATGGTAGACAAGGCCTTATTAGGCAATAGCAGCAAAAGCAGGTAGATTGCGACGTACTGCCATATCGACGTTCTATAATATAGCCTGTAAAGGCCTTTCTGCTAGCGCCCACCTGATGAGACCAGATAGGTCGAAACCGGTCGTGGGATATGTCTTTCGGTTCGTTGTGCCTACTTGGTAGAAAGCGTTTCAAATGTGAGATCTTTGATCTTAATATTTAGACGAATTAGGATTTTAATTCTTTCTTTTTTGAATATAAAAAGATATTTAACCAAAACGGACTTTTATTACCTATTACCAGAAAATATGTAAAGTTGTTGTCAGTAAAATTTAAGAACTGAATAGTTAAAAAGTGTATAAAATCATTAAGTTCTTGTTATTAAATTTTCAGTATTTCATAACATTATTCATATATTTCAATTTAATAGGTTTGAGGAAAGCTATTCCCATTTAAAAGCTTAGAAGGTCATTCAAGACAAACTTTGGTTTTAATTCAATTTTTTAGCAACATACACTGTATTCAAAATATTGATTGTCCAAAAAATTTTTAGTTCAATCCATCTGTTGACTTTTTAATAGAGGAAGTCGTCGTCGAAACGGTAGATTTTAATTAATATAGCCTCTCAAATCACATTTCACCGTTGCGTAATTTTGTAAGTGTGAAAGTGTGAAACTCTTCTAATTCTAAATACAAAAACGACTTTTTAATAATTCGTTATCTGGTTAAGTTAACGTAGTATTTCATTCAATGTTATTGCCACTATTATCTAGTATTGGACGTACTAGCAATGGAAGCACATTACAATTAAATTGAAAACACAACGATGAAATAACTTTCTTCAGGACAAAGAAGTACATTCATCCTTATTTCTGGTTCTAAACGATACATAAAAGAAAATTATTGGAATAGGCAAAAAATTATTATAATAGAATAATCAGTTTTTTTGTAATTTTTTGTAGTTCTGGTTTTAAAAGATTTATTATTTTTATTATAAAATTTGTATAATTACTTGTTAGTTACGTTTATTCTTCTTATAAGGTATATATTACAATATGGAGTCAACATTTCTATCTTCCAATCGTAGATAATGGAGATTCAACTTTCTCCATTGTTTTAAAGGTCATTACACAATATCACCGTTCTACTATATCATAATATCGAAGAGGATATTATTTTAAAACTTACTGTCAAATTTAAAGCATTTTGAAAAACAACTGTGTCCGCAGGAGAATATTTTACAAATGTTTGTAGCGGAGACTCCAACGTTCGATCAAGCGAGTAACCCGGTATTTGTTCATTAAAAATTTAAGAATATGCGTATAGGAAATTTTATTTAAAAACATCCAAGTACCTACAGCCTAATAGTAAAGGACTTTCACCTTAATGAGGACATTTATGTATATGTCTGTCTGCCTGTTTATATCTAGAGCAACAGTTAAAATATTAAAACGTTTTTAAGGGGAAATAAAAAACAGAAAAAAAACGTGAATCTCAAAAGTTAACTTAAGAACAATTTTCTTTAAAAAAACTGATTCTTTAAAGACATAACAGGAAACCACATTACATTTTTCATCACAAATATGCGCTCAATTAACTATTAAATTTGCTTTTTAGTAAGTTTGGTTAGAAAAAGATATTTATCAATTTAAAATTATCGAGGTATAATAACAAAAACAAAAAGAGTACGCAATTACTAAGAGTATGCGTAAAACCGCAAAAAGTTTTTCGTTTTTTCTCAACGCATTTATACTTTTACAATTAATGTTGTTGTTGTTGTTGTTTGTTTCCTTACAATTGGTTTTGCTTTCTTTTCGTCTACTTCCTGACTTCCGTTTATTCCATAATTTCTCCAATTAAAAGAACAAGTAAATTCACTTCAATTCATAGCTATAATCATTAATTAGAGATCTGGGGATGATAACTGAAATTATCTTTATGAAATGAAACAAATTTTGTTCAAGTTAAATTGGTACCAACATAGAAACAAATTTCACGCAAAGAAATAAACAATTAAACGATTAGTTAAAATTTTTAATTCAATTACTTAGTTGAATTACCAAGATTAGGTACACCTTAAATAACAAATCTTAACGCCTGCTAAATCGTGAAACAAATTGTTTCAATTAATTCTGCTTGCGTTTGAAACAAGAGCCTAATTATAATTATGGAACGACATAATATAAAAATTGAATTTTTTTGTTTTTCATTATCGTGTTCGTGACGGGTTTTAACTACTATCAATTTGTAAAAGTAAGTTTAATGAAGCTTTAAAGGTCTACACAGTGTTTCTGGGTTAGATCTTGACAAATGCAATCTAAAGCACATAATTTACTTTTTCTTCCTTTCTGTTACATAATAATCTTCATACGTGATGGCAGGCGCTTTACAAAGCATCATTCAGAAAAAGTCGTTCAAAAACCGAGCAATTCGTTCTTCAATTTTACCGATCGCTTTCTTTGTAATTTATTACAGCGATGACTTAATTTAAATTACTTACACAAAGACTAATACAGCTGCTGTATTTCACTTATCGACTTATGTAACTTACTGTTTCGTTTATAAACTAACCATTACCATTCACGTTTTTTGAAGCATGCCTTATCAAATTTCCTGTACAGAAAGAAAAAGTATTTCTTTCTGACACTGTAATTTCAGAACCCGAACGGTATGTTCTAGTTAATAAGGATAACAAGCTAATTCTTTAAATTGACAACTCTATTCTACACAACAAACATTATAATTATCCAAACTGAGGCTACCGCAAGGCAAGATAATACGATATTTTTTCTTGTTATCGCAAAATAATAAAAATTCAAATATTGGATTATCTTTTATTGTAGTTGTAATAATATTCTCTGAAGTCGAAACAATTGTTAGAGTTTCTAATAAAAAGTGTATAACATTAACTTTGTGTTTCTATAATTTTGATAATATTGGATTATCTTGATTATTCTTGTATATTTTAGTCTTACCGTAAGAAACCTTAATCTCGTCTTTGAATCTCTAAAGTATCAATATTATTGTTTATGCATTTTATTATTGTTTATTATGTTGTATAAACTACGTCCATGAACTGCATGCAGGTACGCGCGGCGTTGTGCCTTTGTGGCATCACTATCATGAGAGCGCTATTAGCGTGAATATGTATTCATAATGATCGATACCTGAGAGCACGTGTTAAATAGTAAAATTACCTGTAAAATGTGATTTATAGTTGTTATATCTTTTAATAGTCCTTTAATAAATTAGTGTAACTTCGATTAGTGCATTTCTCGACGTTATTTATAAACAAACAAAAAAATACAGTCCACTAACACGATTGCTACAACAACCCCAAAACAATTATAAATATAAATAACATTAAAATATAACAAAATATGCTCCGATATGAATTATACAAGTTATAAGGTTGAAACTTCTTTTTTTTCAATGATCATTCGTCCAACTCAAATTTCAAGAAAACTTTTCGATGTTGAAAGAACAAATAGCAGAGCACTTTACAATAATTTTGATTTTAATATATTTATAATATTATGTGACAAAAAAATAAACAAAAAAGGTATTTACATAAAATATTTGGTTAGTTACAAAGTTAAATTTTTAGACTTGGTATGTAGGTTATAAAGTAATAATTATAATGGAAAAGAGGACTTTCGATACAATAGCCACAATTTATTAAAATCTGAGTTGTTCCTGTAGATCCATTATCTCTGTTTTACGACTGGCAATTACATGCTATACGAGCTAAAGTTACATAAGCAAATAGTAATTCGACTGTAATAATGATATGTAATTTAAGTGATTACTTGCTTTTAAAAGATCGAGATTCTGCAGTTCAACGGAGCATCGTCTGCTGTCTTGAAACCGAAGGTACAATATAACAAGAGAAAGTAACACGCGAAGGTGTGTAAATAAACGTTAGAAGTATCACACGGCCCATGTTGTGGATAAAAAATAAATACACTCTCGCCAATCAAAAAGATTGAAAGTCCATTTTTTTACAAGGAGGAAATTTGGACTACATTTGGGGGCAGTTGTTATATCATCGAACTGTAAAGATTGAACAGAAAGTAAAACAATGTAAAGTTATTAGCTATTCTGTTCGATATATTTAGTACTAGCTGTGCCCGCGACTTCTTTCCGCGTGGAATTTAACAAAAAAGTTATTTTAAAAATTTTAAACGATGTCGTTGAGCGTTCTGAGCCCGCGCTTTTACAATTTTCGTTTGTCTGTCTGTTTGTTCCGGCTAATCTTTGAAACGGCTGGACCGATTTTGAGGGGACTTTCACTGGCAGATATCTAATATAATAAGGAGTAAATTAGGCTACTTTTAGTTTAGAAATTAATAATAATTTATTTTAGAAATTAATAACTATTTATTAATAATAATAATTAATTTCTAAAATAAAAGTAGCCTAAGTTACTCTTTATTATATTAGCTATCTACCAGTGAAAGTACAGTTAAAATCGGTCAAGCCGTTTCAGAGGTTAGCCGGAACAAACAGACAGACAAAAATTTTAAAAAAAAGTCTTTTTTGGTATATGTACCGTGTATACATCCATATGCATTTAGTAAAAAGTGGTTATTTTCATATTACAGACACTCCAATTTTATTTATATGTATGGATTAGAAAGCTTGAATTTTTGCGTAACAGTTTTTATAATTAATAATAAATGAAATAATTTCTTTTTTCAACCCCAAATCGTATTGACAAATAGTAACATTTTTAAATAGAAGGCGACACTCACGGATTTCTGACTGATCATATCATGTTAAAGAATTCTGTTGCCAAAAGGGTAAATAAATCTTGTATTTTGATCAACATTACTGGGTTTTAATTTAAAAGAAAGTAATTAACCACTAGAGTATCTTACATAATAATGAAAATCATGTATTTTAACGCGTAGCTTACGACCAAGTTCGGAAGTATGAAATTACGTAATGTTTCTATCTTTTTACATCCTATTTCTTGATTAGAATCGTGACAAGTTCTTTCTGCTTATGGAAAATTTAACAGTTTATGTTCCCAAACAATTCCATTCAAAATGAATCACAAAATATACCAGATAAGCTTAAACATAGTATAAAAACCGATTCTCTGCACATATATGTTTTTTTTTCCAGCCATCACATGTTGATCCAATTAGAAACCGCCACCTTTCTCCCCAACAACAAAGTCACATCCTTAGTGACATTCAGCAGCACCAGCACAGATTTAATTTTGCAAATGAACCATCTCCAGCAGCGCAACAACAAACCAATCCCACCCCAAACTGGCAATCCTTTCCACCCTATTCCGAATTCGGCTCACCCAGCGTCAACAAACCATCGATCGCTGATGAATTCTCAAATTTCGATCCTTACACATTCAACTTCCATACGGAGAAACCAGATCCGGAAAAGGAGAAACAAAAATTAAAAGAACAAAAAGAGAAGCAGGCAATTATAGAAAAACATAATCAATTTGTCGAAAGACAATACGAAAAGGCTTTAAAAAAGGCGCAAGAAGATCACGATGAGTTCCTACAAAAACAGAGAGATCAGAGGAGAAAATTGAATCAGAAATTCCAAAAAATAAGGACCAATTCGCCCATATTTAGCCAAAATGGTCCCAGATTCTTATACCCAGAGGAGACCCCTTTATTCGAAAAGGCAGTCCAGAAGTATTACGAAGAACATCCAACAACCACTACTACAACAACAACTACAACAACAACAGAAAAACCTGAGTTTCTAGAAGACGATAATGACGACGACTTAGACATAAAATCAAAATCCAAAGACGAATCTCTTTTACAAGGCAGCAATTCTGACACTCTCAAGAAGCTACAGATCCAGGACAAAAAGACCAACGATCTTTCCGGATCTCAGGAGCAAACAGCCTCATCAAATACAGTAAGATACATACAAAGCATCGACGACCTGGAATCCTTGAAACAACAATACAAAAACCAGCAAATCAATAAGGACGATATCCTCGCACAAATTCGCCTGGCGATCGGCGGAAATCCCGAAGATGCTTTCGAAAAGAATGTCACCACCAGGGAGATCTCGCTACCCGGTGGTGAAAAAGTCCAACTATTTAAAACAACAAACCCAAATCTTTTACAATCAGGATCATTAGACGGATTCTTATTACAACCAACGACAACAACAACAACAACAACAACCACAACAAACAGACCTCCATCAGAAATACTTCAAGAACTCACGAAAGGTGTTCTTCCACCTGGAGTTAATTACGATCTCCTTAAACCAGGAGAGAATGGCGATCTCGAAAAAATTAGCAATCCAGGAAATTTACCTGGCGAACGAAAAATAACTTTCGTACTTTTAGAAGAACAAGACGACGGTAGTTTTAAGGTTCAAGGGGTCAAAGGTGGTGAAAAGGAAAGCGTAGATGTAGATTCAGTGTTAAAGAAAATCAAAGAAGGTGAAATTAAAATACCACAACCATCGAAACCTCCAACACCACCCCCTACTAGAACAACAACCGCTCCAACCACCCGAAGAATAACAAGTCAACCAATCACTTCTACTCAAAGGTCAACACTTCCAGATATTGATAACGCCAGGTTTACCAATCCACAGATATCCGTATTACCAAACTCTTTTGCCCAATCTGCCAATGACGAAGTTTCCTCCTTATTAATTCCCTCAAGTAGTAGCATCCCTCAGCAGATCTATACGACCATCCCTCAACACAGCTATACAACAACACCCAGGTCTTCTCCAACAACTATTCTTTATAACACATATCCAACTACTTCAAGAGAGCCTGAATCTCCATTAATCTCCCAAACCTATTCGAATTCTCCCGAAATTCTAGTTAGAAGTAATTCCAACTCTTATCAAGACCTCCAGCAAGGAGCTTCGATCGCATCGTCTCTGAATCCCCATGTTTCGCAAGGACTCGCCTTTGGAATATCCTCTACCTCATCCCCGGAAATATTAGAATCGACTTCTCAAGAGAAACCACCTTCTTTTAAACGCCAAAGTCTCCATGCGGTACAAGAAACTACAGAAATCAATCTGGAACAATCTAAAACACCAACCGCACCAGATTTTCCAGACATTCTGAAGAGACATACATTGCACGCAATGGCGCGATTTTTGAAACAGTCAGGATTAGACACTATCCTTAACGAAACCGGACCTTACACTGTTTTCGTTCCTAACGACAAGGCTTTCAAGCAATTGCTGATCCAACTCGGGGGACCAGAAAAAGCTGAAGAAAAGTTCAAAGAAAATCCACGACTTTTAAGCGGTGTAAGTTAAAAACTTATCAAACTTCCGCGCTTCTTCCATATTGATTGAGAAAATTTCTTACAGTTGCTATTACATCACGTTATACCTGGAGCATTCACGTTGGAATCCTTGCAAGATGAAATGACTGGCGTATCATTAGCAGGAACGCAACTGAGAGTTAATCAATACAACATGCATGATGATGAATGGAACGATATTAAAGTAAGAGAAATAATAAGTAATTAATAACCGATAATGATGTTTCGCAGGGTACTTGGTGAAACATTATTTAAATAAATTAAAAATTTAAAAAACGAATACTTGGTAAAGTTTCACAAAAATTATTATTATTTGTCTGACAGCTGTTTCAAAGGAATCTAGGATTAACTCCTGTATGTAGTAATAAAATCAATTTAGGCTTATTAATTGTAAATAATAAGGATAAAATTAATATTTTACAAAAAAATGGTGTGTATGGGATTGGATGTTCAGATTGTGATGCAATTTACATTGGTCAGACGGGTAGGAATCTATGTAAACGCCTAGATGAACATAAAACATCTATCATACATTATAAAAATTCAACAGTCCTTGCTACACATTGCATACAAAATGATCATTTCGTAAATACAAACTTTTACATTGCAAACCGAAAGGTACTCGATTAGATTACCTGGAAATATTAGAAATACAAAAAGCCCGTCACCAAGGTAAATTCATCACAAACGAACAACTAGATTTTAAGGTTTTTCCCATCATAAATACAATATTATAACTACCCATAACCAACCACCTTTATAAATATCAATTCCAATGTTAAGCACTCACAGTCTTTGAGAATGACGTAAAAGTCGAAATAGCTGTCAGACAATAATAATAAAAATTGTGAAACTTTACCAAGTGTTCGTTTTTTTAATTTTCAATTTATTTTAATAAATAATTTGTAATAATATTAAAATAAAGAGAGAGACTCGGGGAAGACTTAGCTTAGAGTGATTCTTCCTTCCTATTTTATTCATGTAAAAAATGATAACACAATATTGAAATAACTAACCTCAATAATTTGCATTTGTAATATATAGTAACAGAGTAAATATCAAACTGATTTTAGTGTTGTTGTGAACCGTAAAATGTCTCTTATTCATTAATTTAGGTAACAACTATCAATGGTGCCCAGCTTCTTGATGATAAGAAGAACATCGAAATTCCTCAAGGAGTAGCACATGCAATCGACAAAGTTATGTTTCCTCTTCCTGTAGGAGACTTAATACAAACTCTCCAATCTGATCGAGAAAAAAGATTTACGCAATTTCTAAAAGCTCTATTTGCCTCCAACATTGCGGAAAGCCTACAAGGTAAGTAAACAAATTTTATTTAAATTAAAACATGTACTGCGACAAATTCAACTAAACTCATAGTTAAATTTTTTAGAAGTGAAGTAAGTATACAGCAAAAACTTGGTTTACATTTATTTATTAAGTACTATCGGATTCACACGACTTCTGTCGCGTGGTCTACCAACTAGAAACAGCTAATCGATATCGATTAGGTCGCTCGCGCAAATGATTACTTTACAATGATCCTCTATCTCCCGCACATGCGCACTTCATCGCTTGCCCCTCTTTTCAGTGGCAAGGGTGTATACATACCTACTTGTAGTCTACGTATATGTAAACTGCCTAGCAGTTCTTGCGTTATGCTCCCATCGGACGTAATTATCATTTAATTGCAGAAAATTTTCACAAACTTTATTAAATCGAAACATATGTCTTCTTCAGACGAAATTAATAACTACTAAATAAACATCGAACATTGGGTGTTTAAATAGTTTGCAATAAGTGTGAGAAATTTTTACCTTCTGTTTGTTCGTTACCTAATCTAAAATTAACGTTATTAGAAAATATAGAAATAAATGAACGTACAAAATTAATTGAAATAGTAAACTCGCTTGGCACTCGGTGAAACATTTTTTATTAAATAAAAACTTTGAAAAATATTTCAAAAAGAACACTTGGCTTGTTTCACAGATTTTATTATTTCTCTAACAATCGTTTCGGTTACAACACCATTTTCAAAGAGTATTAAATTACTAAATAATATAACATAAATTTGTTTCTTAAATACTAGGGTTATCTGTCTACCTGAATGTTTACATTTAATAAGGGAGATACGTCAAAATCTAATTAGTCATTAACGATGAGAAGACCTAATGAGTTGGATTTGTTTATTTCAAATATTACAAGCGTATCAAGACCTCTACTACATTGATGTAATAATTTTACATTATCTGTATCTAAATAATTGATAATATCTATATAGTGTTGGGCTATACCCGTACATTTGTTATTTTTAATAATTGATTTTTTATGCTCGTCTATACGAGTTTTTAAAGAACGACCAGTCTTACCTAAGTAGAGTGAATTACAGTCTTTACAATACTCCCGATTTGTACAATATATTTATTTTTTCTTTATTGTTTACTAACATGGACTTAAGATTATTTTTATTTACACAAATAGTGTTCAAATTACAATTTTTTAAAGGATTACAAACTTCTTTACTTGAAAATGGCGTTGTAACCGAAACGATCGTTAGATAAATAATAAAATCTGTGAAACAAGCCAAGTGTTCTTTTTGAAATATTTTTCACAGTTTTTATTCAAAATTAGGTATTCTACTCAACAAACAAACAAACAGGAGGTAATAATTCCCAAATCTTAAATTTATTTTGATCATCCACCACCCTTATTGTAAAGTATTTAAGCACACAACAATCAATGTTAATTTAGAAGTAATTACTCTCGTCTGAAGAAGCTGAAGAAGTTTGGCGAAACAAATGTTACGATTTAATAAAGTTTGTAAATTTGTTTTTTCTGTTTAATACGAATTTTCATAAGGTTTTAGGTCGAAACTGTTCAATTTTTATCATTTAATTATTTAGATAACAGGGATTTTTTTCTGTATTGTATCTGTTAGTATCGTCGCGCCTTTTCTATTTCTTTAAGCACCACTCAAACGAATCTAGAAGGTCCAAACAACAAACGAGTAGAAGAATCATTAGTGTCGCCAGAGGTTTATCTCCGCTTAAAGCGTCGTAATTGTTGCCGCTAGGCTGTTAAAAAGGACGTCTCCGTAAAAGTGGAACATGTTCACGGTGTGTGGAAAGGACGTTAGAATGGAATCGCATAACTACGCATTAAAACACAGGCCAAGTGTTTTCAAACACGTTTATTACTGGCACGCAACTCGTTCCATCTTACAAGGAGGGAAATTAAATTATATTTCCTTTTTTGTTCGAAAACGATTAACGACAGTTTAATTGAATATTTCTAATCGTTTAATTGATGTGTCTAATTTGAATAAATAAACAAAAGGTAAAGATAAAATTACATGAAGACGGGTTCAATGGCGTACATCCAAACGGGATTAATTAATATCTTAGTTAGCCGCAATACTCACATTTGTACCTTAACGGTAATAAAAATTGGCAAGTTCAAACGTTCATTTTACATTGAATCTGAAAATTAAGCTTATATATTTCAGATTAATGTTAAATATCGTTTCATTTTATAAATATTAGTGGAAACCACATTTAAATCGGTCAATAAATAGCTGAGTTATCACGTTTCCCTACATAAATTCTTAGAATGGCGCCTAACATTGTTTACTTCCGCCTAAGGAGATTCCCAAAAGTGCAACTAGAGTTACTTTGACCTAGTTTTTAACCAATCAGCAAAATGGCCGCCAATGTAACAGCCAAACAAATGCATAGAGCCGTTTATAACAATAACACTTGCATACCTAACTTAGTCACCCGCGATGCTATCGTAGGGTGCACTTGTTGCGTCAAATCTTAGACTATATTTACGTAGAAACTTCTAATTATTATTTTATTCGTTAAAATTGCGCTGTTTCAATGGTTTACAATGTTTTAAACGAGTATTGTAAAGTCGTATGACATTTATTTAAGATAACTATACCGATGAAACGATTATTTCCTTCGAAATTTCGTGTATTATTTTGAGAAATTTAATAAGGAAAACTTTTAACTAATCTAATTTTTTAAGTTTTTTTTAATCATTTTTCAACATATAAGTAGGTACTTATACTAAATTTAAACTTGTACCATTCCACAATCATTTTTTATACTAGTAAATAGCTTTGTAATTTATTAGAAACAATAAATTGAATCAACATGAAAAGGATAAGTATTATTTATTACATAATTTATCTAGCGATATTTACGTAAAAATAGTTGCAACTTCTTACCTTGTAAATCAGTCTTTAACATTTATAAAGGAAATGCCATAAACTTTCCAATAGAGAAATTAACTCTATATAAACGTCTAGTGCAATCGGTATTTAGTATTTATATTACACAGGTATTATAATGCTGCCTATATATTCTCCATTCTATATACTCATTAGTCATTACTAACTTTATTAAGTAGCAATCTGTCGTATAATAATATAAAAGGTCTGCATTTCCGCATAAATTTAAATAACTTGAAAACCACGTATAAAAATATACAAAACTAAAAAAAAACGTAGAATGTTTCAATAACAACTTGAAATAAAAAGAGTATTTGGAAGTTTCAACTAGTTTATTAAATCAATCTCTGACAGCCGTTAAATACTCAGTATTTGTTAATGTACTCTTCGATAATGACCGGTTAAGTCGAAACGGCTGTCAGAGATTGATTTAATAAACTAGTTGAAACTTCCAAAGACTTTTTTTATTTCAAGTTGTTATTGAAAATGTTTCATCAAAATTACACCAGTGAATGTGATTCTATTGTAGAATGTTTCACCGATTTAATATATATCCTAACTAGTTTCGGTCACACGACCATTATCAAAGGATTAGAGTAAAATCTTATATTAAATTTTAAAAGTTAGTGCGACAATATATATACTTAATCCCAAAATCTTAATTTGGTCAATAACCATACGGAGTTAGATTTTGTAATCTCCCCACTCATTTTAGGCAATTAGGAAAAAGTATATATATTGTTGCACTAGCCTTTAAAATTTAGTATAAGATTTTACTCTAATCCTTTGATAATGGTCGTGTGACCGAAACTAGTTAGGATATATATTAAATCTGTAAAAAATTCTACGTTGTTTTTTTACTTTTGTATATTTAAACATGTTTCACAATAGTTGCACCCCCCACAGTGTTAAGTTTATTCAGGTATAAAAAGATGTTTTTTAAACGTTTTCTCCAAAAATCTACGAAGCAATCTTTGGTAATAGCTTTTTACATTGAAATTTTGCACAACTTTTTATTTGAAATGTAATGTTGATTTTCCTTTTCACAGGTACGAAAACATACACTGTTTTTGCCCCAACGGACAAAGCCTTCGCCACATTACCTCCAGAAGAAGTAAACAGAATAGTAACAGATAAAAATTTGTCTAAAGAATTTGTTTTACGACATATAATATCGGGCAGTTTGTTCACTCATGGTATGAGGTACTATCAAGTCAAAGACAGTCTCCTACCCGACAAACAAATCACGATTACAAAAAGTTCTGGTAAGTTATTTTAAACATAATACAAATATGTTACATCACAAAATAAAATAAAACTACAGAAATTAATTTCTACAAAATATATTAACACACTTAACAATTGTTTCGCCTTACTAAGTCTTCATCAGAAGTATACATGAAAAACTTAAATTAGGAGACGGTACTTAAATTTGTTTTCAAGGTATGGGAGGGGGTTGTGGTGGTGGTTTTATAAATATGTTTAGTAATGGTGAATTATTGATATCAATTTGATCATTTAGCAGTAGGTTAGTATTTTTATATTTGTTTATTTCCATTGTTTCTAAAAGTGTAAGTTTGTAACTTTTCTTTTCCAAATGTAACACGTCAAAGTCTTTTCATCTAAAAGGTGTTTCGCATAGTTTGAATCGAGTTTTTTATTTTCGAATGACTTTTTATGCTCGTTTATTCGTTTTTTAAAATTGCAATCGGTCTGTCCTATATAAATTTTACTGCATGATTTGCAATTTAATTTGTAGACACCTGATAGATTTCCTTTGTCTGTATTATCCTTATTATTTTTAATATTTTTACTTAAGGTATTTGTCGTATATTTTGTGGAAATTAACTCGTGTAGTTTTATTTTATTTTGTGAACTATGAGTTTCCATCAAGCAAATTTAGATATGATTAATCATATATGTTATATTAGTATAAGCAGATGTTGACTATAAAACTATATTTAACACGGTATCACTACACCCTGTTCTATTTAGTCACGATCTTACTATATCATAATTTTGCACGTAGAATATTAAAAAGTTGATTCGTATATGCATGCACAAAAACGAAACGACATAAGGCAGGTCACATATCTATGATAAGATTACTTAAAGTTGGAAATGACTTTGAAACTTCGCAACAAAACACGAAAAACATTTCACTAAATTTAATCTAAAAACTCAACAATTGTTTTTTGACCGAAACGATCATTAACCAGAGGCATACAAAGATTACTTAAGTTTAAAACTAGAACTGAACTTATATACTACTACAGGATGAATCACTTCTCGTAGTTTACTGGTAAAAGCATTGGTGCGTAAAGCCAAAGATCTCGGGTTTGAGTCCCGGCGAGGACGTGATAGCAGTAACAAATTTTTTACCGAGCGGCGTGGTCTAGTGCTCTAAATCATTGCTTAGCATTCGGGAGGTCACCTGTTCGAACCCGAGTCCGGCTGCTCTGATCCAAGTTTTCTGTGGTTTCCTTGGATCACTTAGGCAAATGCTGGAGCAGTAATATTTCACAAATAATCTTTCACTTCTCTACTGTCTTCATTTCGTCCGTCTCATCTTTCTCTCCCTAATCACACCACCCGCCCATTCCCACGATTCCTGAAAGGAGGCTGAAGAGGGCCTTACGCCCTACCCTCCGGCTTTGCACCACAGTGTAGGTCGGAGGGACTGCCCGCCCACCAGTACGAGTAGCTGGTGGGAATGAAACACAAAAAGGTTTTTTTTACAGCGTGAAAATAAGGAGGGAAGACTAGTATACTGGCATTTCTAATTGATTTTGTTAACTAATTTTAAATTATTGTGCAGGGCTTTTTTAATTTCCAAAATTTCCAAAAGGGATAACTTCCTGCTCTTCGGGATATATCATTATAGAATTTTTATATTACGATCTAAAGAATGGTTAAACGTAATACAATGGTCGACCATACCACTACAATTAATTTTAATGTTTTTTTTTTAACTAAATTTGGTGGTATAAAATTCATTGCTAATTTCAGTGAGATTTATAAACACGTAGTACAAAAAAGGTGGAATTGTAAAATAATCGATTGAGAACATCCCTTTCAATTTAAGAAGGTTTATTAAATACCAGTCAAATTCTTTACATCCTACCGAAAAAAGCGGAATTTATCAAATTCTTTGTAAAATCTGTAACGCTACATACATTGGTCAATCCGGCAGGACTATTTCAAAACGCGTTTAATTCTAGTTTTTAACTTCAGTAATCTTTGTATTCCCCTAGTTAATTACCGTTTTCGAATAAATTTCGTGAAACGTTCGTTGTGTTTTATTAATTCCTACTTATAATTCTATCCTATTTAACGTTGGTCTTATTAAACTGGAATAACCCAATCGTAAATAAATAGAAATTTAATGTTTACTGGTTATAAATAGCAACCAAGAAAAGCGACAGTGAAAAATGGTTTTTAAATGATTACATCGCATTTTTTATTTACCTAGACATCCGTGAATTTATTATATGACACAAGTGGCGAATTATTGTTTATTGATGCTTGTTTGCAAAAGAAGGATATATAGTTAGGAAAATTTACATACAATTACTGGGTCGAAGATGAAAGTTTTACGCGAAACTACCTTACCTCGTGCAACATCCATCAGACAACATGTTGGACTTCGCTTGACGTGTTTATTTCTTACACAAACGGTAAGTGAAAGGGATAATGTGAACTACTGACTTGTACTTTCATCTTTCGCTCGTCTCTCGCAATACAACATCCGCAGTGGATTTATCAATTAACCCATCACACACTTACACACACTCAAGAGGAGACTGCCTTGTTTGGTGCAATTAGATGAAGCGAAAATCGCCAAGCACTTTCGCAATCATGTAAATTCCCGCGCACGATTGGTAATTAACCAGTGTGAAATAACTTGAAATTACGTATAATAAATGTGAGAAATCGTTTAGAGGCACTTTTACTTTATTTTGACACAAAGAAAATTCAATTTGAACATTCGTAACGTTTTTATTGTATAAGCTACACATATTATTTATTGTCTCTAAACCAGGTGGGCCTTACTAATCCGGCATTAAATCCTATTTCATATTAGAGATTATGCAGTTATTGATGAAACGCCATTCTCAAAAAACAGGAGTACGGTTGATACTAAATTTATACTCTTAACTCATTTCTTAAATACTATTTCTAGAATGTAGATTTCAAGAGGGGGGACAGGGTGAAATCGATTTGATCATTAGTAATAATGTGATTTTTCTTTACTGCTTTTGTTATTTCTAGCATTTCGATAAGATTTATTTTTCCCCTTTTTAATTTTATGTAATAATTTGAAAATATCCAGATCTAATTTATGATTGTTTGAGATACAATGATCATAAAATCCTGTACTATTATCTTTTTGTAGGATTGATCATTCATGTTCTTTTAACCTATATTTTAGTTCTCCACCAGTCTGGCCGCTGTAAATAACCTCACAATTTTTACACATTACTTGGTAGACACCGTCTTTTGTGTTATCAGTCTTTTCTTTATTACTTACTAGGACTGAACTTAAGTTTAATTTATTAACTACGATAGATTTTCTTTAATCTATTACATATACGCAAAATGTAATTAATGTAATGATAATGTTGTACATCTTTTGTATTTGGTGAGGTATAAAAGTTTTATAGCATTAATTTTTTTCCTATTAATGTTCTGTACTTTAGAGCCTTGAAACTTCTTTAAATTTTAATCTCTCCTAATTTCTATTTTGAAAATGCTGAATGCAAACAATTGGTTTCCACAATGGTGGAGTCAAACTGAGATAGCTTTCTCATCACAGCGTTCTTGTAAATGAATACCAAAATCCTTATTGGATAATACAATTTAATTCGACTCCCGTGGAAGCATAGCCATCGTCACGTAAGACTTTTTTATGACAATGATTCAGTTATTTTTATAATTTTTCGTTTTTGCGAAATATTTGAGCTGCTGTCACTGCCTACATACAATATTATTAATAAAAATAAGAAATAGCTTCCAAAATATCAATTGCTTGTTATGTAATATTACATAACATATTATAACTTAACAAAGAAACTAAATTACCCGACTTTTCCCTTTATAAACCCGACAATATCAATATCTTCGTAATTTATAAGAAAAATGAATTTAGCTATTGTTCCACCATTTCAAAAAAAAAAAACAAATTTATCTTCTATATGTATTAATTATGTTATAGAGGTATAGCACGTCTTGGAGGTGACATTAATTTAAAAGATGAAATGTTACTGAAATTATTTTCGAATAAAATCTAATCACTGATGAACAGCAAAAACTAATTATGAGAAAAACTTTGAATATAAACCTGTTTTTAATATAATTCGTCTCGTACTATCTTTAGAAAACGTAATTCACCAGAACTAATAAAAATTATTTATTTACTAAAACCATAATAAATCAAAATTAGTTATCAGCATTCAGCATCAACGAAGAGAGTTATATCTCTCTTTCTTAACAATTCTTTCTATATTTGCTGTACATTTATCGATGATTCCGTACCTACGTATATTTTATTCAATTATCTTTTTATGTTTCAGGTAAAATTAAAGTCAACAACCACAATCTTTCTCTTCAAAATATTCCAGCAACTAATGGAGTAATTCATGCGGTTGAGCATCTCCTATAATCACTCGTTTAATCAATATTTAAATCTCACAAATTTTCAATTAAATCCTAATCAAAAAATACAAAGAATCGGTCGTTGTGAAACATTTCTAATTGTGAGATCCAATAAGTAACTTCACATCTATCTATTATTACCATTATGAAATACTTTTCAAAGTAAAAGTTTGGATTGAAATTACTTTATATTTTCTTTATTTCAACGTTGTAGATATTATTGAACTGATGAGTTGTGTAAATGAGTTACATATATAAGTTAATTTTATACAAAGTTTATCTTAAGAATCTTGTACAGAATGTTTATTAAATTATTACAATATCGTAATTTAATTTATTATTTTTTTGCTTTAACTTTTAATTTAATTGTTCCATAGGTAAACCTATCTTATTCCTTTCCTTGTAGGTACTAAGTATTTTCACGAAACATAATACCATAAAAAACTGATATCTATTATTTTTTTTATAGTAAATAAAACTACATCGCATTTAAAATAAAAGTCTCTTACCTTGCATCAATATATAAAATATCTGCACACAATAACACACGTTTTATTCTCAGTAAATTAATTAACCAGTTCGTGAACGATCTATCACATACCTTATCACCACGAGCCACGTTTAAAACTGAAGTAAACATGTAAAGTTTAAAGCCGAAGGGGGTTGGCGGGATGTACGAATTAAATTCAGCGATTTGATATTTATGACATCAGAATTAACCAATAGGATTTAACCACTAACTTCTCTGTTCTCTATACTCGATAAGTGTAATTAAACTATAGATACTTTTATAACAAAATATTACCGCGTAAATTCGAATGTATAGTTCTATCAAAATTTATTATGACCGCTATTTAAAATCGTTAAAATTATTATTTAAAACTCTACATTAATTAATAATAAAACTACAATTAATCAGTTAAATAATTATATTACAACACAAAGTACAAAGAAATCTCAAAGCAAAAAAGAATATTTCTTTACATCTGTTTTTTCAGAAAAATGCGTGAATTCTATCAAATTGTTTAATCACTTACACTCTTTAATTAATAACTAATACTTAATAGGTCGGTTTTCCCAATTTACTGTACTCTTTCTCTTTTAATCTAAAGGATCCTCACAAAATGAAAAAATTAAGTTACAAGTGCTTAAACCATTCATTATTGTTAATATTTTCCATTTTCTACTAATTACGCAAATTTATTTATTTCCTTTAATCTCAACTATTTCCTTCATCATCATAACTAATTATGTATATCTGTACATTACTCATCACCGTAAAAAAAGATTTAATTTTTCTTTTGTTTCTACCAATATATAAGTGCTTCTTAATAAAGAAGTTCTAGTTTTTGTTAAAAATAAAAAACGAATTAATCAGTTTTTTGTGTGTATTTATTAAATATATAAAACAATGAAATTACTTCTTCTTGGATACACCAACAGTGCGCCCACGTCTGCCAGTGGTCTTGGTGTGTTGACCTCTTACCCTAAGACCCCAATAATGACGCATACCCCTGTGTGCCCTTATTTTCTTCATCCTTTCCAAATCTTCACGCAATTTGGAGTCCAAGTTCGACGATGTTAACTACAATCAAAATTAATAACATAAATATGCAGTTTAAAATATAAAGCATTTATGAGATGTTATGTATAAAGTTTATTTGTTGCATTTCAAACAAACTAATGCATAAAGACACAATAGCAACGTTTTTCCTTGCAAATTATCTTGCACAGGCTACCATCAAATTACATCAATTGATTCACATGTAATTTGTCGTTTAACTGTGCAAAATATAGGACCATATATGATGGCAAACAGAATTGGGCAAAGCTTTACTGCTTTGTGCTTGAAAGTGTGCTTCCAGTCTTCTCAGGGATTAGAAGCACTGTACTTCAAGCTCTTTCATAAGTAGTTAGGGTCTGCTAAATGAATTACTTTAAAGTGCTTAATAATTTGTATTTCAAAAAAGTGCTTCAAGCTCTTTCAAAGTGAATTTTATCCAATTCTTTTCTTTCTGCGATGACAACATACAATAAAAATTAAGTAATAAAAACCCTACAACAGTAAAAACATAAAAGAGGCTATATATTTGAAGTGCTTCAAGCCTTTTAATGTATTTACAGACCTAAAGGTATGCTCAACACCCTTTCTACAACTGCTTAGGGCTTTGAACCTAATTACTATTCCAAGTAACAAATAATTATTTTTTTTTGGATTTTAAACTGCAACTACAGCTTCCAGGATCAAAGCACTTTAAGTAAGGGCCTTGGACACAGAAGCTCTTTTGATGAGGGCTTTATCTAGATCTGGTGAGTGATGAGTCTCAAACAATTCCCAGATCTCATCAAAAATAAACCACCATGTTCAACCAACAAAATTAAGTAGCAGTCACAACTATATATCTCTACTAATGCTACCTTAACTATTTAAAAGCATGACCTACCTGACTGTATTTGCCATCAACAATATCTTTTTGTCTGTTCAAGAACCAGTCGGGAATCTTGTACTGTCTTGGATTTGACATAATTGTTATAATTTTTTCTACTTCTTCTTCGGTGCATTCTCCAGCCCTTTTATCTAAATCTACATCAGCTTTTTTTAATACTATATTAGAGTACCTTCTGCCAACACCTTTGATAGCGGTTAGGGCAAACATAACCTTTCGTTTGCCATCAATATTCGTACCCAAGATACGAAGAATATGCTGGAATTTCTCGGGAATGACGAGAGACTAAAATAATAGAACAATTATAAGTAACTAATTGTACATTATAAATACATACAATCCAAAGTATAGAAAAAAAAACATTTGGTACAGGTAAAACAAATAGGTTAGATTAAAAATACTACACTAAAATGCCTACAAGTTAATTGAAATAAACTTATAAAGAAGTTAAAGCTAATGATGACCATATATTTCACTGATAAAAGTAAAAAGTAGTAAAACGTACCATTTTTGAGCTTTTACAAGCTTATTTTCAATGAAAGAGCATGAAAGAGCACACACCAGAGAGGTTTATAGATAAGCATAGATGAGCCACTCGATTCACGACATCTATTGACTGGTGTACACACTAGAAAGGAAAAAGCGGGGAATTTAAATAGGTTGTAATTTCGTTTTCAGTGTCAAGTTCTTCTCAAGTAATAAAATATAAGTAACATGTAACAATCTATTTTCCAAAAGAATATAATAAACCATAAAATATTCTCTTAGTTGGTAGATTGTTACATGTTAAAGTCCAAGTTTCATCATCCATCAAAATAATGCAGAGGATGCATAATGAAAAAGATTGAATACGGCTAATAATATATTTTATTGTATAAAATAAATTCAGCTGTATAAATTGCGTTTACAATTAACAAATATACTCACTATTTAGTTACAGTAGAACCCCTCTTAACCTGCTACTTTAGCTTTTCAAAGGAAAATGTTAACAGAAATATAAAATAATACTGTTTTATGATGCAAATAATGTGTATGTTCAGATTTGATGAAGTATTTGAAAACATTGAAAAAGTTAAAATAGATATGTACTGTACAAAATAACAACAGCAAAGTAATTTTTTGAAAAAGTATTTTTTTTTTGTTTTTGTTTTCGAAGAGGAGAGGAAATCTTCGAAAGACACCCCGCCATCTGTGCGATTGGGTAGTGTCGGATTCCCGAGGAAGGTGTCCTCGAACCTACCGACTAAAACCTCTCCCCCTCAGACCATTTTTCACTAGGCTGATGAATCCCAGAAAGTTTAACAGGGGTTCTACTGTAATAATTACAAACTTACATAGTAATGAAACAATAGCAAAATAAATGAACAATTCCGTTATTGTAAACAGTTAACTTAACATATTTACATACCAGAACAAGTAAGCAATGAAAATGGTATATTTACTTATCTACAGAATCTAATATGAAAATTAAGTGAGACGTAGATGCAAAATGGTATCAGGAAGGAGATGGGTGCTGCCGCTGTTATCAGCTACAAGGTGTAGTGCTCCAATTGCCTGTACACCTTCAATCTGGAAACCTGCCAATAAAAAGAAAAAATTACTGACGAATTAACTGCGTGACACGTAAAAAAGAAATTTAATTTTAACGTTCCTTTATTAACCATAATTATTTCTTTTGATAAATAATTTATTTTGTTTTACTTAATAGTCATTAATTTTTTTTTTCACCTGATTAGTTAGTAAAATAGCTTTAACCCTTTTTTGTTTGTAATCTTTCTTTGTACTTTGTTTAAAAAAAATACAGAAAAGAGGGTATTTGTGGTTTTTTCTTATTCTAAAGGAGACCGAACGTACATAAGTGGTTAGTGTAATGTATTGGAATTGAAAATTAAGTTTGTGTTTATTTTTGTTGTTTTGTACATAATAAAATCCGTATTATACCACTTCCCATTATCTAAAAAAGTACTTGCTATCCTTTATTTTTTAGTTTGAGTTATTAAAGAGAAATAAAAATAACACCATATGCAGTTATTATTATAAATTTCATTTATACAATTATAATAAATACAGTAAGTATACAAGGGGGGAGGTCATAGGGGCTTTAAACCTCTCCCTCCCCTCCCCAATAGATTCTATGGTATATTAATTTATTCTTAAATGTCTGAAACATGACTAAATTTTCATGGCTGTTAAATAAAAAATGACTGAGTCTATACCTTTTGGGTGAAATTTTTATATAATGACTAGATGCTTAAAACGATACATAGAGGATTGATATATTCTTTTTAATATAATTAATAACATGTAATGATTCTGCGGTCGGGTAATAATGAAACATATTAATTAATGTACGTAAAAGATAAAAAGATGCTTTTTTATGTTTCAACAAGTTTATTAAACTCTACAATTGTTTCGGCATATTATGCCTTTTTCAAGAGTATGATACAAAATACTAAAATTCTTAAAGTGTACAAAGTTTTAAGTACTATATACAAACCAATAATTCAAACATACATACAAACAAGAAATATTAGTACCAGTTTACAAACTAACATGAAGTGAGGTTTTTTGGATACTTTAGTCTTTTATTAATTTTTATTAATTACACAAAAATATTTGAATAATGTTGTTTACTAATTTGTTTAATGTAAATATAAACAAATTTGCGTTACCTACGATAATGTGAGAGCAAATTTAAATCTAGTAAAGAATTATTGAAACAAATGGAATAAACTGGAAAATGTTTATATTATCAGCATGGACGACTATTAGACCTTGGAGGACAAAAGAGTCAAAGGCATATTAGAAAGTACGTTTAAAATGATACATAAGAATTCATGTTAGAACACAGCAACGATACCTTTTTTCTGCAGAAACTCGTAATTCCTTATTTGAATATACAATCTGTCACGTTCGATCATCATCCATTGACGACAAATTAAACACAAAGTTCAAGTTACAAAATGTTTATTGTGTAACCACAATGATCATTTCACCATACTGTGGCTTCTTCAAGTGGAAGAATTTGAATAAACATTAAAAAAAACTTTTTTGTTTTTCATTCCCACCAGCTATTCATGCTGGTGGACGGGTAGTCCCTCCAGTCTCTAAGAACAGTATATACAAAAAAAAACAGACATAGAAGTTAATTCTAAATTGCCACTATTTGTGTTGTGCATTTAATAACAAACCACACAAATGACGCCTCATATTATATATAATAAATTTTACTTTGATTAGAAATGAAGTCTTTGTTTGCCGCTATCGTTTTTCTCTGATATTTGTTTTAAATCCAATTGTTTATAAACAAGTGAATTGTCTTACATTAGTAGTAAGTCTTTTGTTTTATTTGAATAAAGTGTTTTCTAATTTTACTTTTGTGACGAACTGTAACTATTAAATATGAAATGGAAATTCTAATGAAAGTATGAATGTAAGTAACCATAATTTTTTTCTTGATAAAGGCACAAAATGATACCGATAGGCCGTACCGGATACAAAAAAAGTAAGACTATAAATACGAATGATTGCGAGTTTTTCTTCAGTTTATCGTGGCCATGCTTTCGGGAAAGAGTATGCGTCGCGACGCGTCGCGCTGCCGTGGCTCGCTTTTCGTGCTTTAGGTGCATGTTTATCCGTTCTTAAAGTTTTTTAACTTGTGCTGTAGTGGTTTCTAAATTTTCGGGAGTGTTTTATTAAGAGGATTAAGGCAACACCAAAGTGGCGGTAATGGTAAGTAATTGTTATCTTTTTATTTTTATTTATTTGCTTAACTTATTCAATATTTCAACTGTCTTTTTCCTTTGTGATAATTGTCCATTCTTTATAATAATTTGTAAATTATTAAAAACCATTCAGATATTGAAAACATTTTGATTTTTAATTTTTTCGAAATTAACTTTTGTGATTGATATTTTTGGTTTGGTTGATTGATACTGTTTTAGAAAGATTCTATTTCTAGTTTTCTTTTTAATAATTTTGTAAATTTTGATAGCTTCGAAATGATCAAATTTCTTACAACGATTTTAAACGTTTTAGTTAACATGTATTAACTTTTCATTCATAAATTTTAGCTTTTTAGAAATAAATTCGCCGCACCGCACTTGATGAAATTAATTTAGATTTTTTTCAATAATTAATTTTATGATTGATATTATTGATCTAGTTTGGTGGATCACAATGGTGAATCATAAAGTTAGGGAAAGATTCTAGAACATTTGTTAAAATTATACAAAACTTTATAGTTCTTTTTTATTACAATTGGTTTATTTCTTAGTTTGTTATTTAAAATTTTTATTAAATTTTATATTCATGAAATTTTAATGACTTGTATGATGCTTTAGTTAATTATTAGATATCATATTCTAATTTTAATCGTTCTAACTGTAGTATACTTAAATTTTCGTGAATTTTAGTTTTTTTAATATTAACTTTTATAAATGGTAATGCCCACGTTTGAAGTGGGCGAAACACGTGTCCGCTCATATAAAATTTAGTTAGTGGTAATTAGGGTGAGTCTTTCTTTATTTAATTATTGATCGAGTTTGGTCGATCACAATGGCGAACCATAAAGTTATGGAAAGATTTTAGAACACGTTCCTTAAACTTTTACAGAAATTAATTGTTCTTTTTGATTATAATTGGTTTCTTTCATACTTAAATTATTCAAAATTTTGATGAAATATTTATTCATGAATTTTTTCTAGTTTTTATAATAGTTTGGAAATTATTAAACAACCTGCACTAATTTTATCTTTTGTGATTGACATTATTGGTTGGATGTGGTCAATCACAATAGTGACCCGTACAGTTCTAGAAAATGCATAATATAAATTGAACACAAATTTATTGTTCTCCTTAATTATAATGATTTTCTTTTTCCATTTAACTGTTTATTTCATTTTTAATAATTTTCTTTTTTTATCTTTTTGCAGTTACCGTCCAATGAGTAGTAAGCGATTTGCATGGTTTCCCAATAGACGAGGTGGTAAGTTTGACAATTTGTTGCTTGACAATTTGACTCTTAGCACTTTGTCTATTCAATGTTTAGCAAGTATAGTACCATTTTTGTGTATTTGTTGTGCAAATGGTAAGTACCATTAAGGTATATTTTAATACAAAAATTAATACCGCAGTAGTCTGTAAGTGAGTTTTAGTCTTAGAAAGACATCCAGCCGTCCCCCGTCCGTCCATACGACTGAGCAGTATTGGATTCCAACCTCCGAGGATGATTTGGTTGTGTTCTCTTTAGCCGGATGCATTTTGTGTTGAGGTGGTTGAGTGTAAGTTGATGCGTGTGTTCAGGTGTAAATGTGAGGATGTTGTTGGATGTTTGAGTGATGTGATAAGATTTTCGAGGAATTCTTCCAATTCCTCAGGGATGTTAGGACTTTATGTCAGAAGTATGAATGGGGATGAGGGATTCTTTCTTTTATCTAGTGCGACGACGGCATGGTAGTGTAAGAGTGGTTTGATGAATGTTTTCTTTGTGTGAGTAGGTGTTTTCACGTTAGGTAGGTACATGGTTCTACATCGGCGGTATGGATCGTGTCGTCGGAGCAAGAGGATCGCCGTTACATAGTAGGACGCATGTTTTTCATTATTTATTGGTGTGGGGTGCTTGCCTCTCACCATTTCTTGTACTATACTTGCTAAATGTTGTTTTTTAATGTTCGGTCGTTTGGGTATTGTTTGGTACGCGCCGCGGGGGTTGGGGGAGAAGTGAAAAGTGTAGTGATTTCGAAGAAGAGGATTATCAACTCCAATAAGAAGATATTGAAAAGTAAGTACAAATTCCAGTGTGCACTTAGTTATTGATTTCGACTAATTAATAGACGTAGCAGCCTCCATCCAGGCTGCAAATTTTGTATGATTATAGGTCCTGAATCTGTCAGGTTGTCTGTCTTGTGGTGATTACAGATTCCGTCTTCGACGGATGTCTTTTGAGAAACCAATGGAGGTACGACGACGTGTTTTCCAAAAAGAGCCTTAACTTCAAAATGTGAAACATCAATTTCCAGAAAGTACAGTATTTACATTAAGTACCGATGGATTCCAAGATTTACCTTCACGGATTTCTTTCGAAAAAGCGATGGGCTCTAAGATGTGAAACAACAATTTACGGAATGTATTGTTCTTATTTTCTGGTAGGTCATAACATAATGTAATATGTTAACTTATTAACGTAGCAGCCTGTGTTAAGGTTGTGAGTTCTTATGATTACAGGCCTTCTACAATTTTTCCTGTTAATTTGTTTGACGGGATGCAAATCGGAACGTTCACGAATTGTTTGGTATTTCTATTACATCGTCGCACGGTATGATGTTTTACAATTTTGTACAATTTTTAAATTCTTATGTACGATTTGGAAATTGCCTCGCTCGTCTTGGAATATTATTTAATTTCGTTAAGCAAACTAAACCGTTTCAATGGTTTAAGATTTCGTGAAATATCCTTCCATCAGCCGCCATTTTCTTATTACGTCCATATTATATATTTTAGTGGCGGCTGAAAGCAAATTCACAAAAAAAAAATATAAGTTGCTTTATTATTACGGTTCGAAAGGCTAAATATTCTTATTATGGGTTGTGATGTCGTAATTTTATGTGGTAGCTGTTGATGTTGTAATGTAGATCAACGTGGGTCGCTTATCTGCGTAGTTGTAGTATAGAGAAAAAGGACTTTTAGCCTTTGAGGAACCAATGTAGGTACGTTGACGTGTTTTCCAAGAAGAGCTTCAACTTCAAGATGTGATGAGTCGACTTCCAGAAAGTATAGTATTTAGAATAAGGTGTTCTCTGTTATTCTTTTCATTTTTTAATATGTGACATGGCATCCTGAATCTGTCAGGTTGTCTGTCTTGTTGTGATTACAGATCCGCCATTATCTTCGACGGATTTCTCCTGAAGAAGCAATGGGGTCTAAAATGTGATGCATCAATTTCCAGAAAGTATAGCAATTTAGAATAAGGTGTTCTCTGTTACTGTTTTCATTTTTTAATATGTGACATGGCACCCTGAATCTATCAGGTAGTCTGTCTTGTTGTGATTACAGATTCGCCATTATCTTCGACGGATTTCTCCTGAAGAAGCAATGGACTCCAAGATGTGATGCGTCAATTTCCAGAAAGTATAGTATTTAGAATAAGTTGTTCTCTGTTACAGTTTTCATTTTTTAGTATGTGACATGGCACCCTGAATCTATCACGTTATCTGTCTTGTTGTGATTACAGATTATTCTTACTTTCTTCAACGGATTTCTTCTGAAGAAGCAATGGTCTTACAATTTTGTACAATTTTTAAATTTTTATGTACAATTTGGAAGTTGCCTCGCTCGTCTTGGAATATTATTTAATTTCGTTAAGCAAACTAAACCGTTTCAATGGTTTAGGATTTCGTGGAATATCCTTCCATCAGCCGCCATTTTCTTATTACGTCCATATTATATATTCTAGTGGCGGCTGAAAACAAGTTCACCAAAAAAATATAAGTTGCTTAATTATTACGGTTCGAAAGGCTAAATATTCTTATTATGGGTTGTGATGTCGTAATTTTATGTGGTAGCTGTTGATGTTGTAATGTAGATCAACGTGGGTCGCTTATCTGCGTAGATGTAGTATAGAGAAAAAGAACTTTTAGCCTTTGAGGAACCAATGTAGGTACGTTGACGTGTTTTCCAAGAAGAGCTTCAACTTCAAGATGTGATGAGTCGACTTCCAGAAAGTATAGTATTTAGAATAAGGTGTTCTCTGTTATTCTTTTCATTTTTTAATATGTGACATGGCATCCTGAATCTGTCAGGTTGTCTGTATTGTTGTGATTACAGATCCGCCATTATCTTCGACGGATTTCTCCTGAAGAAGCAATGGATTCCAAGATGTGATGCGTCAATTTCCAGAAAGTATAGCAATTTAGAATAAGGTGTTCTCTGTTACTGTTTTCATTTTTTAGTATTTGACATGGCACCCTGAATCTATCAGGTTGTCTGTCTTGTTGTGATTACAGATTCGCCATTATCTTCGACGGATTTCTCCTGAAGAAGCAATGGACTCCAAGATGTGATGCGTCAATTTCCAGAAAGTATAGTATTTAGAATAAGGTGTTCTCTTGTTATTCTTTTCATTTTTTAATATGTGACATGGCATCCTGAATCTGTCAGGTTGTCTGTATTGTTGTGATTACAGATCCGCCATTATCTTCGACAGATTTCTCCTGAAGAAGCAATGGACTCCAAGATGTGATGCGTCAATTTCCAGAAAGTATAGTATTTAGAATAAGGTGTTCTCTGTTACTGTTTGCATTGTTTAATGTGTAACATGGCATCCTGAATTTGTCAGGTTGTCTGTCTTGTTGTGATTACAGATACGCACTTTCTTCGACAGATTTCTCCTGAAGAAGCAATGGGGTCTAAAATGTGATGCACCAATTTCCAGAAAGTATAGTATTTAGAATAAGATGTTCTCTGTTACTGTTTTCATTTTTTAGTATTTGACATGGCACCCTGAATCTATCAGGTTGTCTGTCTTGTTGTGATTACAGATTCGCCATTATCTTCGACGGATTTCTCCTGAAGAAGCAATGGACTCCAAAATGTGATGCGTCAATTTCCAGAAAGTATAGTATTTAGAATAAGGTGTTCTCTGTTACTGTTTTCATTTTTTAATATGTGACATGGCACCCTGAATCTATCAGGTAGTCTGTCTTATTGTGATTACAGATTCGCCATTATCTTCGACGGATTTCTCCTGAAGAAGCAATGGACTCCAAGATGTGATGCGTCAATTTCCAGAAAGTATAGTATTTAGAATAAAGTGTTCTCTGTTACTGTTTGCATTGTTTAATGTGTAACATAGCATCCTGAATTCGTCAGGTTGTCTGTCTTGTTGTGATTACAGATCCGCCATTATCTTCGACGGATTTCTCCTGATGAAGCAATGAGCTCCAAGATGTGATGCATCAATTTCCAGAAAGTATAGTATTTATAATAAGTTGTTCTCTGTTACAGTTTTCATTTTTTAGTATGTGACATGGCACCCAGAATCTATCACGTTATCTGTCTTGTTGTGATTACAGATTATTCTTACTTTCTTCAACGGATTTCTTCTGAAGAAGCAATGGTCTTACAATTTTGTACAATTTTTAAATTTTTATGTACAATTTGGAAGTTGCCTCGCTCGTCTTGGAATATTATTTAATTTCGTTAAGCAAACTAAACCGTTTCAATGGTTTAGGATTTCGTGGAATATCCTTCCATCAGCCGCCATTTTCTTATTACGTCCATATTATATATTCTAGTGGCGGCTGAAAACAAGTTCACCAAAAAAATATAAGTTGCTTAATTATTACGGTTCGAAAGGCTAAATATTCTTATTATGGGTTGTGATGTCGTAATTTTATGTGGTAGCTGTTGATGTTGTAATGTAGATCAACGTGGGTCGCTTATCTGCGTAGATGTAGTATAGAGAAAAAGAACTTTTAGCCTTTGAGGAACCAATGTAGGTACGTTGACGTGTTTTCCAAGAAGAGCTTCAACTTCAAGATGTGATGAGTCGACTTCCAGAAAGTATAGTATTTAGAATAAGGTGTTCTCTGTTATTCTTTTCATTTTTTAATATGTGACATGGCATCCTGAATCTGTCAGGTTGTCTGTATTGTTGTGATTACAGATCCGCCATTATCTTCGACGGATTTCTCCTGAAGAAGCAATGGATTCCAAGATGTGATGCGTCAATTTCCAGAAAGTATAGCAATTTAGAATAAGGTGTTCTCTGTTACTGTTTTCATTTTTTAGTATTTGACATGGCACCCTGAATCTATCAGGTTGTCTGTCTTGTTGTGATTACAGATTCGCCATTATCTTCGACGGATTTCTCCTGAAGAAGCAATGGACTCCAAGATGTGATGCGTCAATTTCCAGAAAGTATAGTATTTAGAATAAAGTGTTCTCTGTTACTGTTTGCATTGTTTAATGTGTAACATGGCATCCTGAATTTGTCAGGTTGTCTGTCTTGTTGTGATTACAGATTCGCCATTATTTTCGACGGATTTCTCCTGAAGAAGCAATGGGCTCCAAGATGTGATCATCAATTTCCAGAAAGTATAGTATTTATAATAAGTCATTCTCTGTTACAGTTTTCATTTTTTAATATGTGACATGGCATCCTGAATCTATCAGGTTGTCTGTCTTGTTGTGATTACAGATTCACCAGTATCTTCGACGGATTTCTCCTGAAGAAGCAATGGACTCCATGATGTGATGCGTCAATTTCCAGAAAGTACAGGATTTAGAATAAGGTGTTCTCTGTTACTGTTTGCATTATTTAATGTGTAACATGGCATCCTGAATTTGTCAGGTTGTCTGTCTTGTTGTGATTACAGATCCGCCATTATCTTCGACGGATTTCTCCTGAAGAAGCAATGGATTCCAAGATGTGATGCGTCAATTTCCAGAAAGTATATCAATTTAGAATAAGGTGTTCTCTGTTACTGTTTTCATTTTTTAGTATTTGACATGGCACCCTGAATCTATCAGGTTGTCTGTCTTGTTGTGATTACAGATCCGCCATTATCTTCGACGGATTTCTCCTGAAGAAGCAATGGACTCCAAGATGTGATGCGTCAATTTCCAGAAAGTATAGTATTTAAAATAAAGTGTTCTCTGTTACTGTTTGCATTGTTTAATATGTAACATGGCATCCTGAATTTGTCAGGTTGTCTGTCTTGTTGTGATTACAGATTCGCCATTATCTTCGACGGATTTCTCCTGAAGAAGCAATGGGCTCCAAGATGTGATCATCAATTTCCAGAAAGTATAGTATTTATAATAAGTCATTCTCTGTTACAGTTTTTATTTTTTAATATGTGACATGGCAACCTGAATCTATTAGGTTGTCTGTCTTGTTGTGATTACAGATTCACCAGTATCTTCGACGGATTTCTCCTGAAGAAGCAATGGACTCCATGATGTGATGCGTTAATTTCCAGAAAGTATAGTATTATGAATAGAGTGTTCTCTGTTACTATTTTCATTTTTTAATTTGTAACATGGCATCCTGAATCTGTCAGGTTGTCTGTCTTGTGATTATACGATTTGGAAAGTACATCGCTAACTTATTCTCAACGTTTTTTTCGTCTGAGAAAATTGTTTAATTTCGTTAAGCAAACTAAACCATTTCATTGTTTTAAGCTGTTTTGAAATTTGCTTCCATCAGTCGTCACTTTTATTTTACGTCCGTATTAAATATTTTAGTGGCAACCGAAAGCAAGTTCACAAAAACATATAAGTTATTTTATTACTACTGTTCGCAAAGCTAAATATTCTTATTTTGGGTTGTGATGTGGTAGTTTCATGTGGTAGCTGTTAATATTCTAATGTAGATTAATGTGGGTGGCGAAAAAGAATTTTTAGCCTTTGACCATTATTTATGTGTTAACAATTTTTATGAACAGAACTCTTTATACTTGATTAAAAGTTTTATTTACTCGAAAATATTACTTCCTTTAAATCTCCAAATCGTACATCGACAATTAATAGCTATTAATGTCTGTGAAATGTGGTTTGGACCCACCACATAACAAAAGATCCCTCACGCTTGGTTTGTTACATTGACCAAAGCGTGAGTACTATTTTTCCCGTGTGGGGAGCCTGCAACCCCCATCGGGCGCGTTCCCGGGTGGCGGATAGGGAAGTGCCCGGTTAACAGAAATCGGGTAAGAGATAAAATGTCTCTCGCGGACCAACAGGCACTTTTAACATTTGGTAATTTATTATAAGAACAGGCTTTCACGGCCGGAATCCCTAGTAGAATTCATATTCATAAAAGTGGTAATGATCTTGTATGTACGGAAAAAATTTAGATATATGCCAAGTTGTTTTGAGGATCTTTGCAACGGTGTCAACGATGACAGAAAAATTGTAAGTAAAGAAAATGAGATATCATCTTGGGAGAGTTTTCTAAACATTACCATGAATGCTGTTAGCTAATAATTTTTTGATGAAAAGCAAATATTGTACAGGATTTTTAAAAGGAAAGTTAAATTTATGCTGTTTACTTCTACCCATACGTATTGTTCTAAGTTTTGGGATCCAACAACTTTAACACTGGGAATTTTAAATTGTTGATCTTTTTTAAAACCCAATATGATACATACCGTACTTTTATTGAAAAGAAAGTTTAGATCCTTATAGATCTTTTGTTTTTATTAGAATGTATAGGGTCTGTAAAGTATTAAGTACAAATAATAAACAAATAAATTTCGAGTTGTTTTATTCATTTGTTAAATTTAATAAACAATTCTCCAAGCAACAGAGTATGCAGAAAATAATCAATGTTGCAGTCCAGAGACGTAAAACTGGACGGTAACATTGCTATCCTAAAAACATCATAACACATTGAAAAAACAACGGTATTTATGCTTTATTTACAAAAAACAATATTCAAAATTATGGACTCATTTTAAACATATTTACGACCATTGTACGAAATGTACACAAACAATAAAAGCTGCAAAAAAGAAAATACTTTTTTCTACAGAATCATTTTTCATTCAAATGTGTTTTTCCTACATGTCAATTTAACGAAGTTGAAAGAAATATAATTTAAGAATAGAATGTTGCTTAGAATAACTTATTTCCTTACAATCATTGATTAATGAAAAAAAAAACTAAATAATTTAAGAGAAAATATTTACGTTCTGTTAATTTTTTCTTAACTGATAATGAATGAATAAATTAAATGAATTAATTTTTCGTTTAATAGTTTACAATTAAAAGATAAATAATAAAAATGAAACGTCTATTCTTAATTTTAATATTTGGGTGATGAATATGTACTAGTAATTTCCACAAAAAAAGTGAGTGAATAAATTTTTGATTATAAAGAATGAAGAAACGCAACTGAAAAAATAGAAGGGTAAGAAACTGAAAACAACAATATTTAACTCTAACATAACTCAAAGATCCCAAGGAAATCAGCCACATGTTTCACCAAAAGGTACACATTTTAAAATTTAAATAAACTTTAAATCTTTTAGGAGCATATTGTACAATAAGTATTTAGAAACTTTGTTAGAAACAGTTTCATTTAAATCATTTGATAAAATTTATTTAACTACATATTAGGTATAGACACCTAATTTAAAAAAATGAATTATAAAACGATGTAGTCATATAACAGCAAAATAAAACGTTTATGACTCATCGTCTCACATATACACACACCTTTTCAAACCCATAAAAAGGTTTTGTTTGGTTGATTGGTTCCAATTTAAGTAAATATGATATTTATAAAGTAAAAACGCACATTGGAAAATGTTTCAACAAAACTTCCAACGATTACCACACTCGTTGCAGAGAACAAAGGTGGTCATAGGCTCATCAGCGGACCTTGTTTGCACCTGGTTATATGTACAGTTTCTCTTCTTACATTTGCCACACTTGAGTAGATCCGTTTTGGTGCCCTGTATGGTGGCCAGTTGGGCGTCATTTATCGCTTCTTTCTTGAATTTTTCTCGCAACTGCTTTATTTCATCATTCGCCATTTCTTCTGCAGTCATAGTAGCAAGTCTGGAAGCGCTGATAGCGCCTACACGAAAGTTGGTACGCAAGTTTGGGTTTTTCGCGTCTTTCAGGTTTGCGATTCGAGAACGAATTCGATTCTTGTATCTCATATCTGTATTTTTAAACTCTTGAAAGATGGCCTCTTCAAGTTCTTCTGCCAATTCTTCAGCTGTTGCACAACCTATGTAATTAAAATTTATTTCATATAATTTTAATACAACTATATAATAGAAAATTAACACCCACTTCTTGTTCTGATATTCATAATAGTTATTCTTTTTGTGCACTACTGGCACTTAATTGTTTCTCAAATATTAGTATGAAAATTGTATAATATTTAATGAGGCTTTCCTCACTCTTTCAGGATCATATATATAGTATATAATGTATTTCTCCGAATGGATAATCATTATTATTATTATTATTATTACTTATGTATTTATGCCAACTAATAAATAAATAAATTATACTGACTTATTATTAAAAAACATGGTACTCATCAAAGGTTAATTAGATTTTAACTAACATTTTTGAAAAAAATTGTAACTATAAGGAAAAGAACATAAATGGGTACACTTTTGAGACTAACTTTATGAAGATTTCTCTTAATTTTACTTCTACAGCACTCTTCTTTTAATAAAACAGTATAACACTTGGATACTTAATTTCAATCCTTACTGTGAGAATAATTATAAATTAACAAAAACATATATTATATTAAAATAAATAGGTAAAGGTCTACTGTTTGGTAAATCTTCAATAAAGTAAAATTAAATATTACCTTCAAATTCTTCTTTATCAACAGTTAAAGCTGCTGCAAGCATCTCTCTACATTTTAAACGTACTGCATCAGTAGTCGTTGAACTGGTTGGTGGAAATTGATTAGGTAATTTTCTCGCGTCCTTTTCCTTATCTCGTTCTTTGCTTTCTTTTTTATCATCCCGGCCTTCCTTTTTGGAAACCTTGGTTGAACTTGTATTACTGCTTTCTTTTGTACTATTAGATGCTGATAAGAATTTTTTCCAATTTTTAATTAATGTTTTGGCTAAACTAATAACTTCATCATCTTTACTAGACTTCCGGAGTGCATTAACAGTCATTCCAATTCTTGTTTTAGTCAGTACTTCTAAATTAATATCTAACGTCTGTAATTCTTTGAGCAAGTCTAGAGCTTGTTCTTGGCCCTAGAAATATTGTGATACAATTGATTGAAAAAATCTGTTATGTACTTCATTAAATCTGCAATTATTAACCGAATAATACTATTTGAACAACAGTCACCGCTTTTAAAATTATTAAATCTTATGTATTAAATAAAGTAAAAATTTTTGAACGTACAGTCCCGTCACTTGAGGTCATTTTGTTTAGTTTCTTTTGTATACGCATAACTTCCTCTTCAACACTCATCATGAATTATTGTTTCGTTAAAATAGAGAAATAATTTTAGTTTTCCTGCAGTTGATGATTCTTCTATGTTTGGAATTAACTAAATTTCGGCAAAAAGTACTTGTAAAAAACAAAACGTTAGTAACGCCATTTACAAGTGACAAGAACATGACCGATATGGCACATGCGCATTTAAATGGTAATGATTGTGGTTAAATGCTCAAGTATATTTTTGAATAAAAATCAAAAAAATGTGACCAAAACTACAACAATTATTAAACATTTAAATTTATTTATTTAAGCTCGAAAACATATCACATATTCTTAACTCAACTATATAACACTAATTAAAAACATTGTCTTGATGTACGAGGTCGTTTCCTAGGCAACAACACAGCATTTTCGTAATTTAGAATGATTGGCTACTTTGAATTTCAATTTCAATCTACACAAATAGTGTACAGGGTGGACCAATTTAAATGGCATTCTTAAGAATAAAAATAGGAATAAAATTAATTACCGTCACAATTTAAACTGCAGAGGCCTGTTTACTTTTCCTCCGTTGTTTTCAAGACTAGAAAGGAGTTCGTTTACGTCCTAAGGGAATTTTATATTTTATTTAAAAAAAAATCAGACATTTTTGTTAAAACATTAAAAATCTTTGTTTAAGTCATGAACAATTAATAGAATAATAAATGACCAAGTTTCATTCAAGTATGTAAAAGTTGTTTTATATAACAAGTACTTTACTGCAGTGTTCTACTCAAGAAAGTGCATCAAAAACGATTTTTTTTCAATTTTAGAAACAACTGGAAGAGATGCATTTGAAAATAGGAAAAAATTGGACTTAAAAACAAATAGAAATAGATGTGTTTGACGACCGTACAAGTTAAATTTTAACTTTTTGCTAAACAAACTACAGAATCGCAGCCCAAATAGTACCACTTTCTATTCTCGTATCGTCAAACTGGTCTCAAAAATTTAGATCGTCACTTTATCGTCAATTTTACTCCAACTCCTTTATTTACCCTGAAATAATTCCTATAAGAGAACATCTACATTTGTCAACCCCTTACAAATTATAACCACTAAAAAAACCGATTAACAAAATACACAATTTTATTGGGGTAGTGAAACAATTTGCACATACATTATAAGTGAAAATCTGTTCACAAGGGGCATTACCGCAATATAGGATTTATATTAATTCTTATAAACAACGACGACTAATTACAGAATTAAAAATTTCAACTTTGGTTATTGTATAGGAATCTTTGCTTAACTTTCTATTTATTGACGACTTGCCTAGTACTTCAAGTTAATAATAAAAAAATAAAAAACGAAAACGTTATTTCGTTTGTTCAACTTTTTCGTCCTCTAAGGGTCTACAAAAGAAATCATGATGTAACGAGTACCGTTTGTTACAAGAAGTCCCTCGTGATAGTGAGTTAATTTTCCGGGATGCATTAACATCCAGCCCATCTTTGTGGCTTTAACACTACAATTGTACCGTATAAACCTGCAACCGCCCCCCTCATAATCGATACCGGCCCTGTTCAGTGCGATGTTAATGGTATAGGTGGAACTGTCGTGGTGGGGCCTCAAAGAGGGTTGCTCGTCTGGCCTGTACCTCACCAAAAAATTCATCAAAGAACGTGGAGGATCGTGGGAATAACCGATAAAGACGTGTTCAGTTAAGGGAAGAACGTATTTTTTCAAGAAGAACAGCCATTGCTCATCGAAACCGACCTGTTTCATATGGATGTCCCGGGTGGGCACCGCCTCGTAACCCCCTTCTAAACGGGAATCTTGATTTGAACCGTCAGACCACTGCCCGAAACTTTCTACCATTTGGATCATGTTGTTACAAAAACGCTCTGTGCCAATAGGGAACCAATACACATCAGGACATGGCTAAAAAAAAAGAAAATTAACATTAAAAAATCTTTATAATAGACACTAGTATTACACAACGGATGCAACCTCTTTATAAAAAGGTTTACATTGTTCTGAATCAAATAGGAGATATCATCAAAAAAATACACTTATGTAGTTAAACAAAGAGAAGAAATAGTTGCAAAAGTAGGAATAAAAGACAATTTTAAAAAGAAGCAAAAAGAAAAGTTATGATGGAAAAAGATAATAAATGAATGAAAGGAAAGTACTGCATCCATATGATATAAGTAAATTCCATAAAATACCCTTCTTGTTTTAAATTATTGCAATTAGAATATAAGAAACAAACTAGCATAATAAAGCTTTTATTTTATCATCAAAATTATGATGAAGTAAATTTAATTTTTTTAATTAAAAAAAAGATGTAAAAATAAAAAGATAATTTGATTATAATAATCATTTACGAAGTAAAATGAATCCACATTCATAATATGATTGAAATTTACTGAAATTGTGAATATCTCTTTGCATTACCACATCGTTTGTACATATACATTTAATAATTTTTTATTTTGTATGTACGCTTGGTAGTTAATTGATACAATAAAAACTTTTCTAAATGACAATTAATTAATTTAAGGGTCATTATATCTGATTATACATTTTATGAAATAAGAAGAAATAAATATATACAGTATTTTTCTTATTAACATAATTGTACCTGTATAGGTGTGTTTCCAGGTTGTAAGCTATTGGAATAATTAGGATGGATGTACCGTTCCTCCCACAACATGGGATTGTCTTGTATTTGATATAAATCGGGAACAGCAATGGTGGTATCGTAAGTATCAGGATTGATAAGATGCCCGAAGTCGAAACGATTAGAAACATACATAAAAACCCCCAAATCTCTTAAATTGGCGCAAAATGCCATATCTGCGTCTAAGTTGTCACGAATATAGCTTAGCTTTTGTTTATCGTATCTATTTAATAAAGTCGAGTTTATCAAATAACAATTTGAAATGTATGGCACATTCCAAAGTCCCCTGTAACAAAAAAAAATAATGAAATAAAAAAGAAACAATACATTTCATTTTCATTAAATTTTCTGCTAAAAGATTCTAAAAGTTGTAAAGTTAATAAAAAGATGAATCGAAAATGCCACTTATATTATTATTTGCGACCTAAACAGACTTGCCAATTACCCACTTTCCTGGTCACAATTAGATTCTCAAAAACAAGGGAGCCGTTTATATACATCTCGTTGAGTCAGTTTTGAACATTCGAAGCAGGGTCAGAGTGCTTTTTAAATAGTGAATAACGTAAAACAGTTATTTATAACAATAAATGAACTTCTAGCCATGAAAAGCAGAAAAATTCTGCTGTTAATCGTTAGCTCCGTTCTGATTTGTGAGATAAGAAACACCTTAGCAGCCAGAGGTCACGGCCATGGGAGAGCAGGTAACATTGTCTTAAGACCAACAAATATATTTTCATAGAAATATATTACTAGTTTTATGTAAGACAAAGTAAAAGGCATAGTCTTTTATGAACATAAAGAACATTTATCATCATTACGCTTTTAGGTAAACTTAGAGGAAGGGGCCGTGATTATCAAAAGGTCCAAACGATTACACAACACAAATCAGTAGCTTCAGAAAATTATTATCGCCATAAAGACGCAAGTATTTGAAGTTTTATCATCATAACAATAGTTAAAGTTTCAATTTCAGGGTGCCAAAATAATAGAAGCGAGTCATTTCGAGTTGGACTACCTTTTGGGTCGTAAGATTTCATTTTATTGCAGTGCACAAGGTAGCAAAAATGATATAAACATATACGTAATACTGTAAAAAGAGTCAATGTTATTTTAGGTATACCTCGCCCTGAAATAACGTGGTTCAAAGATGGAGTAGAATTGTACGCACACAAGTTTTTTCAAGTAAGTATCTGAACATTAATAAAATAATAATAGTTAAAATTAATTATAAACAAAAACATTAGGTTCATGAATGGACAGCAGGCAACGATACAATAAAAAGCAAAATGGAAATAGATCCTACAACCCAGCAAGACGCTGGTTATTACGAATGTCAGGCTAATAATCAATACTCGATCGATATTCGTGGCTTTAGAACAGATTTTGAACAATATTATTAAATAATAAGTAGTTTTAATTACCTGTAAAAGCAAAAGTATTTAATAATATTATAAAATATCGTTTTTGTGAGAAATCACCCAAAATGAATAATTAATAAATAAAATAAAAAATAAGGGTTTTTTCCTTTATAAGCAGATTTAACCAATTTATGTAAGAGGTAATATTTGATGATTAATAATTTTAGGCATCTTTAATCAACATTTACAAAGAATGCCAACCCCGCGAAATAAATTAATTTTCAAACGTTAGTACGTAACAAAAATAAATGTACTGGCTCATAGGACGAAATAATTTAGCTTCTCATACAATTTTATTTAAAATAATAACAATGCGAGACGATAGTTGTTACTATAACACGTTAAATAGTTGTCAATTGAGACAAATTGTCGGTAATGGGCCCTTTTGCGCATTAAGGGGAGAGAAGCCCCGGTTTGTGCGACGTAAACATCATGCACGTCCACCATTATTGCCTCTAACATTTGAACAATGAGGTACTACAACGTTTACCTTCTGTTGGGACTTTTCTGCCTATTCACTACCACAACATACGCAAGAAGAGGGCGAAGTCGAGCAAGGACAAAATCAAAGGTAAAAAATTCGGATTTTTTTTTATTGTTTAGTTTTGGAATAGAACACGAAATAAAATGTAACGTTGACGATTGAAAAATATTTCTTAAGCAGTTCTAAACACTTGTAATTTAAAAAAACTATTTATTCTGTATCTTCCTTTACGATAGTTATTTTTTGTTTTTTCAGTTCCAAATTGGATTACCAATTACCGGCAAATACCGAGATCCGGAGTCCGACCAGTATTATAATAACAATAACGTACGTATGGTTAGCTACGCTTGAAAGAAAACAATTGTGAAGAAAATGATATCAATCGAGTTACAAAAAAATGTCCAAACTGAGTGACTATTTAATTTAATTATATTCATGATCTTAAAATATCGATTTTGAATTTCACATTTAGAAACTTTCCCATTAAAATTTTACGTATCTTACCTTTTAAGAAATCTGGTTTAATCCCCTATTGGGGAAAAACTTTTTATAGAATTTTTACATCTTATAATGTAAAGAAGTTAGAAAACTGCTACATTTAAACATCTCTTTAAAAATAAATTTATACATATTTTTAACTTTTCATAAAAATTGAATTAGAGGATGGTAAAAAAGAATGATAAAGTTTATCATAAAGAGTTTCATAGTTTCTGAGAAATTCGCCTTTTTATCACTATATACAAAAATAAGGCGAATCAACGTTTTATAACGTGCCAAAAATATTTATATATTATTTTTCAGGGTGCAAAAATAACACTGGCATCACATTTCGATTATGAATACGTCCTGGGACATAAAATCGCGTTTTTGTGTGTTGCCAGAGGAAACCCTCGACCGCATATTACGTGGTTTAAAGATGGCACTGAAATATTTTCGCATCAATATTTAAATGTAAGCCCAATAATTGCAAACTTATAAAAATCAAATTAATCCGGTTTGCTTTTGTATTTTTTTTATAGATTCACGAATGGCGTAAAGGATCAGATCAAATAAAAAGTAAATTAGAAATTGACCCGGCAACTCAAATGGACGCGGGAGTCTACGAATGTACAGCTGACAACATGTATTCGATCGATAGGCGTTCTTTTAAAACAGATTTCAGTATTGCATTTGATTGAATAATTTAAATGATAAAAAAACAATAATATATTATCCTTGTATCAATAAATAAAGTAATAAACGGTATTGTAGTACTTTCTTTTGTGACAGTAAAGCTTGTAACAATATTTACAAAGCCTGATACCCCCCTTTCGCAGTAAAAATGAAAAGCATATTTAAGAATACAATAGAGCCAAATTTAAATCGGTACTATTATGTAACAGTTACTGAGATTATTAACTGTGAACCACTGAAGCACAGCCACTTTTCTTTTTTTTTTTTTTGGTAGGATAAATAATAATGAATGTTAGCAAATTATTAATTACCTTTTTGTATTGTAAACGATATCCAAATAGTCGTGAGATCTCGCATAAAATCCGTCAGGAGTGAGGGCGCCCCAGAAATTGCTCCAGGACTTTCCATATCGCGCTAGTAACGGGGCTACTACAGTACGGTTCTGTTCTTGTAATAAACGTAATGTTTTTGGATTATCCAAAACCGCCAACGAATCAACGGAAAAATAGTAATCGCATTTTTTCCTTAATGATAGTTCCCTGCAAAATATTTAACAAAATAAAATATAATAACTTGATTTTTTTTAATCAATTGTTTGTATTAGCGAAAAAAAATTCAAGTAAAAAACAGTTGATAATGCCCACATTAAATGTAGTAATTAGGGAGTCTCTTTTTAATGATTTATTCTTTTACCGCAGTCTTCAATTTCTACTATAAGAAGTGGAATTTAAAACAAAGAAAAAGAAAAACAAAAATAGTGTTATTCTTACATTGACAAATCCCTTGCATTCCATTCACTAGTACCATCCTCGGCTTTGATTTCCTTTAGAGATAAATAATCTCCTCCATATTTCTCAACAAACTCTTTTACAATTTCCGCGTGATATTTAAGCTAAAATAAATTACAATGTATTTTTTATGTAATTAATAAGTTTAAATAAATACTTTATTATGAAGGAAAAGATGAATACGATTTTTAGGATAATCAAGCTTATAAATTTTCATTAACTGTTCTTCTAAGAAAGGCGTGGGTATTTCTACAAATACCGCAAGTAGTACAGTTGGTAATTTATTATCCGGTGTATCTGTAAGGTCTATAGTACGCCATTTACAATGTCTACAGCCGTCCACCGGGTTCCAGGCCCTTGCAATATAATTACCTACAATTACTGTAACTGTTAACATTTTCCAAATCATTTTTAATCAACGTATTACCTAAAGAATTAAGTTTAAGTTTTGTAAAACCATTTCCATGAACAAATGACGGCGATTTATTTGTTAAAACATTCTTTAATCGAAACTCGTTCCGTTCTTTTGTTTCCACTTCAACAAGTTTAAGTTCATCTGAAAAATAAAAACGAATAAAAAATAAATAAATAAATTGGCATCTTAAAACAGGTATCAAAAGAAGAGAAAATATAATAGTTTGTAGATAAATCTTATTCACATCAAATTTTGATAAAATTAATGCCTCACTTATTGCTCCATTAAGATTCTGGAAAATGCTGCTATCATGGTCAAGTTGTATTTGTAGTTTATCACGGAGTTCCTTATCCAAGTATGCTTTTGTGAAAAACAGTTGATCGTCATCTTCATCGCCAATTGTTTGGTGTTCCAATAATTGTAAAATTTCGGGGGCGTAGCCCATGTACAGGCCGGAATTTAAAAACCTTTTGCCCTGTTTTACTTCCGGGTACAATTTTTCTAGAGTTTTATCAGGCCAACAAAAACCTTCTGCACCAAATAAAATTTTAGCACCAGTGGCAAGAAATTTATTCACCATTGTGGTGAGATCGTCCAATATTATTACGTCATATCTGTGATAAAAGACAATACATAGGTATTTTGAAGAATATTTTTCTCACGAAAAATAATATGCAATGGTTTGTTTAATTTTATGTATTTACCCATCTGTGAAAATAATAATTCGATTGGGTTGTTCTTTGTATCGTTGCAGGTTTTTTTTTAATAAATTAATTTTCCACCCTCCCCCTACGGAATTTTGGATATCTGCACCCCCTTTCCATTCTTCTCCCATTCCTAATACAACAGGATTAATGCCATATTCTTCTGCTGATTTAATATACCTTAAGAAACCATCCGTTTCTTCTGTGGCAACAGTAAATACCAAAGGGACATCTATATACAAATACAATTAAGAAGATTAAAAATACATGTGACCGAAAGGCTCTTTGATAAAAAAATATGTATATAATCGGACCTTCCGGACCCAAATGTTTTTATCAATTTGCTGATGTCCTAAGTATGAGATAAGCTAATCTGTTTAAAAATAATTGGCTTCAATTAGAACAACAACAATTTCAAATATAAATTTAAAAAAATATTGCACCTAAATACAGTAGTCTGTTTGTTTAAAGTACAATTATTAATGCCAATTGTAGCATTCAGAAAAGTAATTTTATTATTTAATAAGAAAAATAGAACGAAAATTAAAAAGCTATAGAAGCAAGACATTAACTCTAAATATTATGTACAAGAAATGCACATAAATCTATTTTTGAGCATTGTCCTGAATTGAAGGCAATTAAAGTGTGGGTAGCAAAGTTGTTCTTGGAACAGATGCTGCTTGCAATTTAATTACATCATTTCTGTTTACATTTCCGTTGAAATGAATATCAACTACATGCAAGATCTTGGTATATGTGACCTCTTTCTTACGCCCAATTGAAGGATTTTTTTTATTAAGAAAAAAGACGTTTTATTTTTGTTTAAAAGAAAGATCATTATACTTTTAATAATTATTTGGGAAAAAACATACCGATGATAAAATTTATATTAATAATACGAGGTACTTAAATAAACAACTATTGTAAATTACCTGAACTAACACTACACAGTATAACATTTAATATTGTTAAGAGTATTGGAAATAATACGTTATTACTCATAATTGTTTTTTTCAAGAGTATTCTAATTAATTAATAACGTTTAATGGACATTCACACACATTCAGCAACAATCTACCACCATTTTTCTTTAAAATTATCATAGAACCACATAGAACGAAACGTCACAGTCAACTATAGAAAAAATGTAAATTTTTTTTGGTAAGTAGTTCCGCATAGTATTAAAAGATGCCGTACTCAAAAAATATATTTAAAAATTGAAAAAGGACATACATATGCTAAAATAATTAAAATATTACGTTTCGCTTACGTCTAAAAGTTATTTCCCTGTCTGTTACTTTGTGAGTGCAATCTTCCTCTTTATTACATTGGGGGAATTCATCACTATTAACTGAAAGAAAATTAAGTAAATTATTAAGCTGACAATAAATTTGTAATTAAAATATGCAATAACAAATAACACAAAGCCACAAGTAATAAAGTAAGAAATATAAATATTCTACTTATTCCCATTTGTACTCACCTTGTAAAATAAGAAAAATAGAAATAGAAAATGATATCACTTTGTTTTTGATGATCATTGTCCTAGAACACTCCGAATAAGACTGAAAGATTGTAGAAGTAGTGATCAATTAGGAGCTATGCTTTTACAACACTAAATTCGTTACACTTTTGCTGGTAAATCAAGTATAAAGTTTTTTATTTAAACTATTATAAAATGATGTAATATAACGCGCCAATTTTTTTGTTCGTCTCGGAGAGAGAAAGCAATTTTATAATTTCTTTTTGCGGTCTAGCAATTTTCAGAATCAGAACTGATTCCGCGCAACTTATTCAATGTTCCGCATCTTATTTTCGGCAAGAATGCTTTCTTTATACGCTTCATGGATTATACGCTTCCCATTTAAAATTTGAGAACCATTTGTAAATATCCCATGACAGTATGGTAGGAAAGAAAGTGGTTTCATAACACATTAACGCAATAATGTTATTTTATTGAAAAAACAGAATCCGTTCTAACGCAAAATTTTTGAATAATGTACACATTTAATTTGAAAAAAGTTTATAAATTTCGCACTTCGTAAATACAAATCAAAACACACAATAGGTAGATTATGACTAGATAAGTACGAGCTATACAACTATAAAAACGAGTTGTTTTGCTGTTTTATACGCCAAACACGTTTGTTTACTTTTTATGGGGGATTTTTTACTATTGGTTTGCAAAAAAGTACATGAACTAATAACGTGCTAAAGTGCAGCGTAAAATACATTAGTTTCATGGAATGATTGTTGTCTAACTAATAAAACTGGTAATCCCAATATTTGTTTTTATTCTCGTGGTGATAGCAAATAAATTAAGAGAGACGTGCTCCTAATTACCACAAATAATTATTGAAAAACGGACATTTGAGTTGTAATATTATCAATGTAAGTTGGGGTGAATCTCTTTTAGTATCATATACAAAATACTTTTATTAAACAGAAGCGTTTAATAAGGTATAACATACTGATTTTAATTTACGAAACGTTCTGTAATTTTACTAATTATTGGTTTAATTAAAAAAAAAGATTAATCAAATCAAATTGATGATTATAGACTAATTAATTAAAATGGATATTAAAATTTTATAACGATTAATGTTAACGATTATAAAATGGTTTAAAATTTTAGATAAAAACAAATATCAAATCATTAGTTTACTTTTGTACTATTGATTTAAAATACCTAATCGTAAAAAATTGCATATAATTAATTGGTTATTACATAATATAGAAAAAGCGGTTTTCAAATATCATAAAAAGCTTACGTAGTATGTATAAAAACATAACATTTAAAAAGAAATCAATTTGGCATAATTTATTTACATGCGTCCTTGTTTGTGTTATTTTTTTAATACAATTTGTTTATTAAAATTACAGTAATTTTACATAATAAACATTTAATACTTTTATGTGTAACAAATATCTTGGCTTTCGTTATTTCGATATTTTTCTAAAGTAGCTTGATTAAATTGTATGAGAACTAATTCGTACGTCACTATAGTTGCAGCAACCTAAAAAATAAAATATTAAGGTACACTTATAACAATTTTTAACTGTTTGCACTTTGTTTATATTGTTAATTAGTTAATATATTATTATACACACATTCGCCTTTTTTATTTATGCAACTGATTCTCTTTTTTATTAATATTTGCTTTTTAATAATTCAATTAACATTTCATCTTACACTAAGAATAAACCCTCTTGTTAGTTTAAAAAGTTTATGGCCTGTTAAAGCAACAGAATCCATTTTTAAATGAAGCAAAAATCTCTTTACCTAAAAAAAAAAAAATTTTGATGGAAAAACATTGTAAAATTTCTAAAAAAAATAACCTACTTCCCCATTATACGCCGAAGATGGAACTGAATTTAAAATTCGAATCGGCTCCTTGCTTTCGTCATTTATGGAAGCTCCATATAGAGAAAGTGCAATAGTTCGAGCAATAAGAAAACCGAAGGAAAAGTAAAAGTAGGTTTTTTCCAATGGAAATAATTTCCTAAAAATAACGATTGAAACAAATCTATTTAATAGTTTTTAAATGCGATCAAACAATGTCTCTTACTTTATGCTGTTGAACAACTGATAAATAATAAAAGAAAGATTACTAGAGTACGAAAGTAGAAGAACGTTAGAAATAGTATCATCTAAATGTCTACATAATTGAGCTAATCTGTCGTAGTCTTCTCTAATACTTCTCCAAAATAATTCGTTTTTGACCTAAAATACCTTATAATAGCATATATTAAACATAAATAATAAATATGGGGGAACTACTTGAAAATCAATCTTATCTAATCTTTCTGTTATCTGTTTGAACCTGGCTGCTAAAACAAAACTACACAACATCACAAAAAGGTCAGCGTAACTCCATAAAAATGTTGCCGTAGTGTTAACAATCTACAAAAAAAAAAAATAAGAGCGATAAAAGCAAGGAAAGTGCAGCTATAGTTTAATTACCAATAAAATAATTGATTTCCACATACTGTACTCAGTCAAACTGAAAACTTGTGCAAATTGCTTTTTCATAAAAAACTCCCAGTTTTGAAAAATTATGGTTATTCCATTGTACTGGGCAGCATTATGAACTAAAGCTAGACAATATTCAACTGAAATTAATGTTTATTAATGAATAAAAAATAATTAGAACGTTCATTAACTTACTAGAAGCGATAAATAGTAAAATTATCATCGTAAGTTTCAGTTTTAAATCTAACTTTTTTGGATAGCCGTAATTTTTCATTTTTTCATCCACTCTTATCCAATGCCTCATAAGCTTAGGCCATGTCATAGCGAGATGAAAAAATATAATCGCCTCCAAAAATGCGAAAGCATAGAAGAGAATAGATACTGCAAAAGAATAGGATAGGGTGTTGATCAGTAATTCGTCAATTAGCACTTACTTATTTTGATTAAACAAACTGTTGTTGTTACGGCAATTATAAAATTGATTGCCAAGAGAAAAAATAATCCACACAACATGAAAATGCTATAAACGACATTAAACGATTTCCACCTAAATTTTAACTTTCGTGGGTCATCTTCCAATATACCCTGCATTGGAAATATTCCAAATATTTGAGCTAAAATGATACAAGAGCGTAGAGATTGATGAGCGTTTTCGCCTTTTCGGAGTTTTGATTTTATATGGGGTATCCCCATCCGGAAAGGATGAAATTTCTTAAGAAAATCCATTTTCACCAGCACCATGAAAATAATAACACTTTGTGTTATTGAAAAATAAAATTTGTACCTATATGTGACAGTCTACTGGTCAACATTGGACCTTATTAAACAGTAATTGTAACTGTCCATACAACGAAGACGGTTAATTATGGGGATGTTTGTGTTTGACTAAGCATAAAATGACCCCTGCTCAGAGTTACGCCCCCCTGTCGGTTTATAGATGTAATCACGGGTTTACTGGGTGCTAAGACTATAATTACCATGTACGTACATAATCTATTAATAAGATGTTTTGTACACAAACTATTTACTTTTCAAATGAACGTCTGGATAAGAAATCAGATATTGAAGGAATATTGCTTAGAAACCATCCCATTGTGCAGTGTAATTACAAAAAGGATTTTTTGCATAATATTTAATGTTATTTAATAAAATACATGTATATGATCATATAAAAGGATTTTTCGTTTGTGTAAAAAAAATATAATTCTCTCCTTATATCCGAACATCCTAAATAATTCACGCAAATACTTTTTTAAATATTGAAGGAAAACTAAAATATTTCTGATGCTTATGATTACGAAAAAGCAGAAAATAATAAAATATTCTAGTTTTTACCCTTTTTATCTCTGAAAATTGAAAACTTGAATAAAATGACGGACTGTGTTTATTTGAATACAGTGGATTAATTATTTATTACTGTGTACAACGAAACATACTATAAGATTAGATCAAAAAAACTAACTTTTTAACCTAATTTTTTGGAAGATTAAAGTATATTTAAAATAACAATAATAATTAATACAGTATTTTTAAAGTATTAGTGTAATATAAATGTAACAAGAAAAAGAAACTACATAATGTAAAACCTGGCTTTATTAAGTGGGTAATACATTCCAATAAATAATATTAATTCGTACTGTAAATTACTATTCACACATTCAATTGATTATGAATAAAGAAATAAAAACAATTAAAAAAAAGTTGAAATTGTAATAAAATAACTTAATAATTAATAAATATATATATATACATATATATATATACAATGATTAATAATATAATTTATCTATAAGTATAGCTAACTATTCCCTTTAAAAATACAAATATAAGTCTATAAAGTCTTCATTTTTCAAGGAACCTAATATACAACACAATACTAGATATTAGTACTTACTTATAGTATTATATTATAATATATGCATTAAAATGAAAAAGTCTGGATTTAAATTCTGATCGGTATAAAACAATAAATTTTAAACATAGCATACAATTTCAGAGGAAAGATAATTGGCATATAGTTTTGCGTGGTTAAACAAATTAATTTTCTGTCCTCTTTCAACGATTACAAAACGCTACAAAATAAAGAGAAAACGCATAAATGAACTTTGAAAATACTTTCAGGTTTTATGCTTAACATTATTATTCATGGGTTTGTGATGCATTAGAATAGTATAGATATCATAATGTATTATTATGAAGAGCACGGATGGTGAATTTTCATGTGGGTAGAAAGAGGACCTGTTTGAGAAAAAGTCCTGTCGCATAGTGGGCACGAGTACGGTTTCTCCCCCGTGTGAATTCGCAAATGAACCTGAGAATTAATAAAATAAAAATTACCTTCACCGATTCGTACATATGAAAAATAAAAAAATATCTGAAAATTGTTACTAAATATTGTGTTATTTGATGAATTTATTAAGTGTGTTCACTGTTCAGTTCAAAGATTGAATAAAATTAAATTAAATAAACAAAAAGTAGTTTGACGTTTAATATACTTTTACTTCAAGTATAGATATTTTTTAACCATAAGGTGTAATGTTTTAGTAAATTAATATAAATAATTGTTACATTTATGTCATCTTATACAAGCTCTCAAATAGAAATATGAAAAAACTTTCTTTTTTTCGACACACCCTAATTTACGCAGGGCTTGTACAAAGACAGGCTCTAACGGAGGAAAATACCTTGGGCATCGAAACGTGATTTAGATCTTTAAACGCTTTATAAGAAAATTCGTCAGTTATTTTCAAAGAGACTAATAATAAACCTTGAATTGCATGAATTTATTATAATATTGTACTTTATTGGTCTTCTTTTTTATTATACCATTAATAATGTATTACAAGTCTCTAACCACATTTACTATTCATATTATAAATTTGATGCTATTAGAAAGGTTTTTCAAATAACTATGTTAATAATTCTAAAACACATAAATTAGTTTGTGTTTATTTTTTTTACCTTTAGAGTTGACGCCTGGTAAAATCCTTTCCTGCACACAACGCAAACGTAATTCCGTTCTCCTGTATGGGTCTTCACGTGAATTCGGAGATCTTCACTTCGTGGGAATGCCTTGGAGCACATGCTACATCTGTAGGGCTTCTCACCCGTATGAATTCGAACGTGTTTTTTTAATTGGGACGAACTTACGCATCCTCGACCGCATGTGGTGCACACGTACGGCTTCTCCCCGCTATGTGACCTGTGGTGCACTGTTAGACGAGAAGGATCGGGAAATCCCTTGCCGCACGTCTTACACACATAAGGTCGTTCCCCTAAATTCAATACTTAATAAGAAAAATCTATATTTATGGTAGACAATTTAACAACATCATATTTAATAATAGAATAAATATATATTTAATTTATAAATAAAGAATGTATTATTAGTAGTTAAAAAATAATTTCATACCCGTATGTGTCCTTTTATGTATAATTAAGTTACTTGGGGTCGTAAATCCTTTACCACAATAAGGGCAAATGTGATCTTTAACTCCAGTGTGAATTTTCATGTGCATGGCCAAAGAACCTGAGCCACAAAGTCTACAAATGATTATTTAATTACACAGTAATTATTATATTTGGATGCCAATAATTAACTTTATGTGCCTTACCTTTTACCACAAATTGTACATTCATGACTTTTATACCCACTATGAGTTTTACAATGAGCAGCAAGACTTGTGTACCGTGAAAATGCTTTACCACATGAAGAGCAAATGAAGCTTTTTTCATTTGCGTGTGCACGCATATGTTCCAAAAGTCTGAACGATTGTGCATACGCTTTTCCGCATATTTTACATCCAAATGGTTTTTCCCCAGTATGAGTCCTTAGGTGTCGTGTAAGATCGTCTGATCTCGAAAATCCTTTTCCACATTCCGAACATAAATGGCGTTTAATGCCGTTGTGGACCTACGTAAAAAATTCAAAATGTTTTTAAAAAACACTAAAATTGGTGGACTGTTCGTGAAACAATACATTGGACACAAATTAAAAAAGACTCAATAATTTTTATTATCAGTTATCAGTGATTACCACGTGTTTTTTCTGATTTTTATCCAAATAAATTACATATTCAACTTCTAAACTTACTTTCATATGTCGACATAGTGTACTAGCACTGGCAAAACTCTGCTTACAAACTTTGCAAGTATGACGGTCACCTTTTGAATGGATTCGATTGTGAACCTAAAACATTTTGATTTCAATATGTACCATAACAATTAAAATACATAAAAAATTAAATTAAATTGTATGTTTTTACTTTTAAATCTACTTTTGTGGTAAAACAGGCAGTACATTCTTCACAAGGATATATTGGTTGATCTGTATCATCTTTGCATGATTCCTTTTCTGTATTACTGTCTTTTTGCTCATCAACATTTATATCCTTGGAAATAACTTCTTTATCAATATCTAAAATAATTTTTTTAAATTATATTTTCAAATCATATGCATTAAATTTTCCTAATTAGATCATATTACCAGCAGAAACTAATTCAAAATTGGTATCTATAGACTTTACATCTTCATAGTCACTACTAAAATCTATCTTTCTATCACTGTTATCTTCAACTTGATCAGTTTTTATATTTGAACAAGCTGTTTGTTCATGTGTTGTTGTAGTTAATAAATGTCTTAAAGTAGTTTCAGAAGTTTCACATAGTAATTGAAAGGAATGGACCTTGCATAAGAATGTAGCACATTGCAAACACACATGTGTTGGTAAACCATCATCTTCGGTTGCCTTAAATGTTATGGAAATCATACCTAATAGTTACTATTGGAACAGTCAATACAACTCACATTAAAAGTTGTTATTCTCATTAATATTTCATACAGTTTCACACACTTCTCAAAAGTCTCATTTGAAGAGAATAACGACCTCATTTCGTCGTTTTCACTTAAACAAGTTCTGCAAATTTTGTTAGTTTTAAATTCGTTTGTTCCCATGATTAATTAGTTATCACAGAAATAAAAGTTAATATAATTGGGATATAAAGGTCATCTTTTAAAAATGTCTAAAACATCACAAGTACTTTTTATCACTTATTTAAAAGTTTTAAATATTTTTTCCAGTTATAAATAAGTTTTAACCACACTTTTTATGAAAACAAAATAAACAATAGATAAAAAACAAAGAATATGAATGTGGCTATAAAGACGATTACCATTTTGTTTTCGAAGATATTTAAGGGAATTTTAAATTAACATAAATTGTAATTTCTTGTAGATTTTAGTTAAAATAACGTATTGCACTCATTTTATATGCATTTCAGTAAGACAAACTCGTTTTGCTGTTGTTATATAACATTACTTCTAATCCATAAGCATGCTGCTAACGTCAAGTATATTTGAATAATTTCAACTATTTATGGATATTAAAAACATAACCTTAATTATTTTATTTATTTAGCGTCAAAATGTTCTGGTATTGTTAATTAAATTGTTCGTGATTGAATGTTAATGTGTAAATTAAAAGTATCCTTCGATGGTTTAATTATACCATGTCTGTTTTTAGTTTTGTTTTTATTATTCCACGCTTTTAATTGATCACGATAATAGTTTCGATAGATTTATCTAATCTTTTGATTGATTCAGACCCAAAATCCTTTAACTCCATGTGATAATTGACGATAATTATGGATGAGTGTACACCTTTTAAAGTAACTCGTAGACCAGTGCCAAATTTACTACCTCCACCCCCTTACTGTAGAAAAAGTGACCCCCCTCGCTATGATCCTGATCAACCCCCTACAATTATTCTTGAAGCTAATGATCCTGGTGCAGTATTGAATTTATGTGAATCACTTCATGATGGAACCACACAAGCTTTGGAATTTAAAATTAATAAATATGTAAGTACAGATTTTACATTAAAATGCACCTGTATTTTACTTTTTATGTTAAATGATTGTCACTCTTAGAAAACTGTTTTTCATTTTTTTCTTTTATCATTTGCCTTATGGTTTAGCTTGGTAGTTTTGTGTTTTTGCTATGTACACATGTTATTTTGTTTTCTTTTAGCTCAGTCAAAATAAAATGAGCATAAATTTTCACACTTATAAATGAGATAAGTAATTATTCTATTTGTTCTATTTATTTTTATAAGTAAATAACAACACTAATCATTTTTACAGTTAAACTTAATTAATCAGTCTGATTCATATTTTTTTGTTATATAAAATACAAAAAAAAAAAAATTATTTATCAAAATGTCATAGTCTACTGAGAGTTCCTTTTTTTACATAATCGATAGTTTGTCTCTGAAAAGCAAATTTATCTATTAGCTATAACTCCTGAATAGATAAATGTTTTGACTTGTTGATTAAATGCTTGTTTATCTTCAATATATATATATATATATGTGTGTCTCTAATAAATTTAATCAATTTATGCATAAAGAATCTAATTTAGCTCCATGTCATTCCTACATGATTATAATATAAAATAAGTTATAGAGTTAACATTGCCTTAAAGTTCACTCTTTTCTATTGATTTGTTGCCAAACTTGTTCTCATACTGAATTTTAATGATGTATTTTTTATTAAGAGTAATACGCGGTTTGAATGAAAATGCTTCATTAAAAACAGAATCGTCTTTAGTCTTTATCTAAAAACGTGACTTATTCGCTAAGAAATTGAAATAACTTATTTTATTTTAGGGCGATATCAAGATATTATATTTTATCCTTCTGCTTGTCACAAAAAAAGTTTTGTTATTTGTACACTTTCGGCACCACTTGCCACTGATTTTTGATATTTATACTTGATAATTCTAAAAAATGTTTACACGAAATATAAGTGAGTTAAAAGTATATTTAAAACAGTTAACTCATAGGGCACTTGATGAAACATTTTTACTAAGTAATAAAACGTCTAGCGAGTTTGACTGGATTTATTGTTTGAAAAAATACGTGTATTATGTATAATGCATATTTTAGTTAAAAGAAGAAACTCTATCGAAATGTGTATTTTTAATTTGGATTCATTATGACTCTCAAGAGGGCATAGTACAGGTTGTAGGAAAGGAGTATTTAGAAACTATCATAAGGATACCATTATCTCATCCCATGTTTAGAGAAGTAATGCAGACTAAAGAAACGGTTATATCCAATACTAAGTTCCTGGAATACTTTTTACAACAAAACGTGGAGAAAATTAACAAAAAGAAGGAGGCAGATATATTTATTGTTCCAGTTTTCGAAAAGAGTGTAAACGGTAACAACATCGTTATCATTGTAGTTTTAATCCTGAACTGCTTATTTTATCTTATATTAGAGTCTAATCCTAGAAAGATTGCTTTATTAACTTGCTTGGTGAGGTGCAAAAGAGATGAGTACATCGTCACCGTGTTGGTACATGAGGTCTTTCGATATTGCTTGACCATTATGATGAATACCGCGTCTTCCGAAGAAGAAGCTCGACTGAAAAGACAGTGCCAATCGCTACTTATGGTGGCCAGGAAGTTGTTCTCGCACCTGGGTAACATTAACGAGTTACTTCGGGAAATAATGACCGAAGCTAGAAGAATAACAAACTCTGAAAGGTGCTCGCTATTCCTATTAGATCCCGATCATATGCATTTAGTTGCAAAAGTGTTTGATGGCCATAAAGCAGACGAGATCAGTAAGGAAGTGAAAATCGCCAAAGACCAAGGAATAGCCGGTAAGTTTAATCCCATAAAAAAGAAGGTCAACTTTCTTTTTAACGCATCGCTACGTAAAAATTTGTGTCAGTCAGCATCATAACACGTAATTTTTGAAAATTATTACATTAAATTATAACCTTATTTGGTATTCATTTCAAATCAAACTTGATATGGATCAATGTTATTAGGGGTATAAATAAGCACATGTCCTGGACACACTTCCATGTGGCTAGATAAGGAAGACTCTTAGTTATCCTATTGGTTTTTTTTATAGGTCATGTAGCTGCTACAGGAAAAATATTAAATATCAAGGATGCGTATAAGCACCCTCTGTTTTACAAGGGCGTGGACAAATGTACTGGTTTCCGTACAAGAAACATTTTGTGTTTTCCTATTAAAGACGACAGGGGAATTATTGGAGTAGCAGAACTTTGTAATAAAATGGGCGGGGACTACGACTGTTTTGATGAAGAAGTCGCGATGGCCTTCAGCATCTATTGCGGACTTTCTATCATGCACTCGTTAGTTTATAAGAAGATACAGGACGCACAAATGAGGAGCAAACTATCCAATGAACTGATGATATATCACATGAAGGTAAAGTTTACTGTTATATGCAGAAAACATCTTAAACGTGAGGTCAATCATTATGATTCATATCAGTTCATATTTAATTTTTTTTTTGTATTAACTAGTAAAAACTATTTTCAGGTGAATGCATGCGACGTAATAAATGTCTTAATTTGTGGCAAATCTCACCACCATCCTCGTTACCTGGAGTTCCGTTTTTCACCCAGGGAAATTCCCTACAGGGAGACCGTATGTTTTGTCGTGAAAATGTACGAAGACCTCAATTTAATAAATGCATTCCGAATAAAGAAAGATTTGCTCGTAAGATTTTTGCTATTAGTTCAGAAAGCGTATCGAGACCCACCTTATCACAACTGGACCCATGCATTTTGCACCGCTCACTTTTCATATCTCTGTATCAAAAATTTCAATCTTTTGGAGAAGAAGTATCTAACGTAAGTTCTCCCCCTTCCAAATTTTATTTAACATTATATTTTTTTATAAATATAAAAATATAATTATAAATATGGATTCAACAGAAACAACTACTCCGAGGGCTAATACCCCTACCGGCATTGAATTACACTGTTGATTCCGATGTATTATTAGACGAAGATATAATATATCCAAAAAAGAAGGAATTAAAATTCTTATTCGTCTAAATTTTAAGATCAATGATCTGCCAGTACCCACCTGATGAAACCCGATAGGTCGAAACCGGTCGTGGGATGTGGCTTTCGGTTTGTTGTGCCTACTTGGTAGGACGCGTTCAAAATTTGAGATCATTGATCTTAAAATTTAGACGAGTAAGGATTTTAATTCCTTCTTTTTTGGATATATTATATATTTTTGTTTAACTACTTTAAACCGACAAGGAAATATTTATTTATTATTTTTAATTTTATTTTTAACAGAGATTTGGAAGCATTAGCTTTATTAACATCTTGCCTTTGTCATGACATTGATCATCGAGGTACCACAAATTCCTTTCAAATTCAATCTAACAGTCTTTTAGCCAGTTTGTATTCTAGCGAGGGTTCAGTGATGGAACATCATCATCTATCTCAAACATTATGCATACTTAATACAACGGTAATGATTAAATTATTTATTTTTATTAAATTAAATGTGAAATAATCGTTTCATATTCATTGTAGGACTGTAATTTTATAGAGTCCTTAGAACAATCGGATTACGTAAAATGTCTCGATCTGATAAGGGATCTTATTTTGGCTACAGATTTGGCCACTCATTTTGATTTGTTACCAAAACAACAGGAAATGGCAGAAGTAAGTTTTTGTTATTATTTCTAAGGAATTAAACAATAATTTAAAAAAAATAAATTCATAGTTATTTATTAAGTTGTTTTTAAAAACATGAATTTATTTAGTCTATAATGCAATTCAAAAATGAAGTTATGATATATATATATATTATATATTAAGTCATAACAATAATTATAAAAATATATTTGGTAGGATTGTATATTTAAAATCGAATAATTATTTAGATTACCACGAAAGTTAGTTTTAGATATTTTTCACTTAAAATCCTTTTATTATAAAACTAGACAGGCGTAAGTAAATTTAGTGATCGAATGTAAAAAGAATGTTTTATCAAATTTGATTTTTTTTCAGAGGGGTATCGATCTAGAAAGTGATAAAGACAAGAGTCTTTTCTTGAGTCTTTTAATGACTTCCAGTGACCTGTCCGATCAAACAAAAGTAAATGTAAAGGATTCACTTAAACGATTATTTTTTATGCTTTTATTTTATACAGGAATGTGGCGTGGTGAGAAGCGTTGCTGAACTGATTTACACAGAATTTTTCACTCAAGGTGATATGGAAAAGAAAATGGGTAATAAACCATTGGAGATGATGGACAGGGAAAAGGCATCGATTGCTGATTCCCAAGTAGATTTCTTGGAACACGTTTGCGTCCCAGTGTTTACGTAAATAAACATTATTTCTTGGTCTCGTAACAAGAATTACAATTAAATAATTTTATTATTTTATAGAGTATTAGCTGACTTATTCCCTGATGCATTAGTGCTATTGGAAACGATGGAAGATAACAAAGAGTATTGGGAAGTGTCCAAAGTTATTTTTGGTAAATATGCTTTAGAAGGAAAAACTTCGTTAGAAGTCCTGACGATGGCCGGCTTCAACGCTGAAGTATTTGAGGCAATAAAGAAGAAAAATGAACCACAACCAGAGGAAGAACAGGAGGAAGAAGAAGAGCAAGTTTGACACCTACCATTTGTATTTATTGTGTTTGTTTTGTTTTTGTTAAATTTATATGTTTGTCTGTTTTCTAAATTGGAAATATATTTTTTTTAACTAAACAGAATTAATAGGAAAAATGTTTTTTAGAAGGTAAAAAGTGTTACCTATTGAAAAGAGGGATCAAGCATTGAATTTTGGAATTTACAAATTTGTCGGCTAATTAAAAAATATAAATTATAACAGGGTGGAACAATAATTGTTTAGATGTTAACACTATATGTATAAATGTTCAGTGATAACAATGTTTGTCTAAAAAAAATATCCGTACTAAAAGACACAATCATCGCAATAAAAGACATTTTTGTTTTCTCTTACAAGCCAAAGGAAAGTTCAATATATACAAATAACTAAATTTAATTAAGTTAAAAAATAAAATATTCTTTTTAAAATAGATCCTTAATATATTAATATTTTAACACCTGTTATACTAGTTCGTAAGCATTAATTGTGTAGTGTTTAAAAAAATTAAAAGCGTATTTAAAAAAATACTTGTTGTTAATAAATTGATACAGGGTGTGTAATTGTATGCGACGTTTAAAAGTAACAGAAAAAGTGTTATTGTTGTAATTATTGTATTCAAAGTATATCAAAATAAAATTATTTATGTAAGACCAATTGTCCGTATTGACAGATTTGATTAAAGTTTAAAACAAACCAAATGTTTTCTGCTGCTTTTTAGGTTTATTTATACTTAATTAAAGCCGAAATAATCAACTTTTCGAATTACTTAAAAAAAGTTTATTAAAGGAAAAAATACAAAAAAGTATGTGGAACATAAGTAAATATACTATTACTATTATTATGTGATAAATAGTAAAAAATACTGAGTCGCAGAAAATGCAAAGGACAAAAGTGTAAATGCAATGACAGGACAGTATGAAATACGATGATTTCTTTTATTACAGTTATTGTTATTTTTTTTCTTCCCTTCAATTTTATTACTGAATAACCACGTAAAGACAAAAAGACCATTATTAGGCCTTTGGCTCAAACATCTCGAAAGATTCCAGCTTTTGCTTCTGCTCATCTGTGTTATTTTGAGCAATCAGTATAGTGTGAGATAAGCCCATCGTGAGCCCTAACACTTTTACGCCGCTTAAACGAGACACCTGACAAAAAATGAACAATTTAAAAAATAAAGACTAGTCAAATAAAAAATAATTTTTCTCCAATTTAAATCGAGTTTCATATTTTTGCTGAAGGTACCCTTGTTCTAATTAGTAATTATATACTACATATAAAGAAATTATGAAAAAACGCTAATAAATTAAAAAAAAACCTATAATAAAAATATTATTTTTAATGATATGTGGGTTTATTTGTTTAATGTTTTTTTTGTAAGTTTCCTAGCAATGTACTATTTACGTAAATCGACTGCATTGTTTTCTAAAAGAAATATATTTCCATTCTTTTTTACTCACAGAGGGCTGTTAACAAGAATAAGTTATGGTAAAACTATGAAACCAGATCTAATCAGGAACAAAAATAATGATAAAAAATCCTTACCTCTTTTGGTATAGAACTCGATTTCTGAAAAGTACCAAGACCCAGTTCCCCATAGGTGGGCGAAGCTCCCCAAGCTATGACGCTATCGTCAGCTGCTATTATGGTCGAAGTCTGTCCAGATGCCATGCAATGTATATTCCAACCTGTCAAGTCTTGTACTGGTTTTGGATACATGTTAGCCTCTCCAGAACGTTTATTTTGTCCGAAAAGGAACAAGCCCCCGATGTCGGTAACTGCCAAACTAAAAGTAGAACCGCACGTGACGGACCTAAGACCCCGTGATTGACTGTCGAAGTACTTTATCAGTCGTGGAACCTGAAAATGGCTGAAATTTTGACAAGTTATCGGTTATGCTCCATTTGTGCTTTACAAATGGTCCAAAAAACTATGTAAATAAAAGATATATGAACAATAAAGCACTATGACCATAACATATATCATTATTTGATACTTTGCATTGTAGTATTTGTAGTTATATTTTAAGTATTTTTTTAACTTACATATTCATCTTTGGGTTCTGCATGTCCCAAACGTCCAAAACCGCCAAACCCCCATGAAAAAGCCCTCTTTTTACTGTCAATTACCACTGTGTGGTTTTGTCCACAACTAAAATCAACAATTTCAGAAACATCTACAGGAGACACATGTCCGTCCTTGCTTTTTTCAATGTAAAGTACAATACGTTTTGGACTGGTCTCATAATAATAACACAGTCTTGTATTTGTTTTAAAATATTTTCCATCAGTGTTGTGACCCAATTGACCATATTCAGGCAGTCCAAAGGTGTGCAAGCCTCCTTTAATGTCAAGTATTACAGAAAAATCAGCTCCACAACCAACCTAAATTTGAATAATAACATTAATTAAAATTACAATGACCTCTCTTTCAAAAAATGCTTTACTTTGACAATTGGTGCTCCTCTGTAGTTAATTCGAGTTGGTGTTAGTATGGTGGCCTGGGCATTTCCAACACCACACTGGCCTGATCTGTTGTCTCCACAAGCATAAACAGTGCCTGTGTCAGTGAGGAATAAAGTATGATTTCGGCCACAAGCTGCCCCAATTATGTTCATGTCTTTGAGTGCCTCAACTGGGACTGGAACATCTTTGGTGGTTGTATTGTTGATACCAAGTTGACCATATTGATTACGGCCAAATGTCATAGGTTTGCCATCTTCATTAACAATGACAGTATGTGCAGAAACACAACCACTGACCACCAAACGAACCTTTAGTTACAAATACAATTTAGGTATAAAACAGTAAAAAAAATTAATCATACATGTGCTTCTCAAATTAACTGTATCACTTTAAACAAACTCTAGTGCTACAAATTAATTATTCCATCAATGTTTGCAATTAAATTATAGTATTGTTATATAATTAGTAGCTTGAGGAAATTTGAATTTCATTTTAAATAAGGTACTTCTTTTCATTTCGAAAATTATTATAAGAAATAGTTATCATACCCTCAAATCAGTGAAGCGATGAGGACTAAAGAGACTACCATCTTGCCCTTTACCAACTTTGTTAGCTTTTTCACGTCGACCTGTCAGTTCCCAATTAGTTAAACCAAAAATAAGCATTTGCCCTGCGGGTTTAATCAGTGTCTTCAAAAGTTCTTCTGGCAGTGGAGGAGCAGCATCGTCTAAAATATCCCCGTGACCCGCAATTAAAATTTCGTCTTGTTGATTACAACCGTTTTCACTGTCATCAGTTAAATCTGAATCAAAATCACTCTCTTCCTTTTTTTTGCCTCGCTTAACGTTTGACCTTTTGGCTGGTGCTCGTTTACGTTTGCTAGACATTTTTTAAATCAAATTAAACAAACTAAAAAGCTATTTAATTAGATCGCACTAAATTCAAGTGTGTGAACACTAGCCGATGAATTATTGTTTTCAAATACCTAATTTTTTAAGACTTTTATTTTAATTTTTTTTATACAAAAATGGAGACAACAACGCCGGCAGAGAAAATGGAGTGCTTGTTGTTGCTCGTTTCTCTTTTACAAAACGATCGACTACATCTCCTATAATTTATTTTCACGAATAATAACTAAAATGTTACACAGAGGGAGCAAAGGTATTTTAAATTACTTCAACTTACTTCTTTACAACCAACCAACGCAGCCAACAGGTTTACGGTTGTATTTGTAAATGTCAATAGTCCTTTCATAATTAGGTAAATTATTTGAATAGTTAGAAAATGTAAGGAAATCTTAATGAAACTGTGTAAATTAATTTCTTTTTACCAACACACTTTTTGGAAACTCATTCCATTCATATTTAAGAGAGGTATCGACAAATAAAATTAAAAAAAATAAGTTTCAATTTAAAAAAATGTATATAGGTACAACCTCTATTAATCAAAATGTAGCAGGCAGAGCGATGTTACATTTTTGTTTATGGCACCAGTATATCTGTAAAAAATTAAATATTTTTAGAGTTATAAATGATACATTTTTGTTCTGTCAAAACCCTTAAGTGACTTTCATTTTCCATTTCAAAAAAATTTTAGTATGAATATTTTCTATACATTGTCTTTAAAACGGATTGTAAATAGTCAGTTATTATTATGCAGATTTTCCTTAGTTTTTAAACAATTGGTTTTTAAAAAATCACGGTTTAATACAAAGGAAAAAAATATTGAAAAATTTATGTTAAGAAGAAATTTCGGTCATAATTTTAATATTTCGTTACCTTTTACAATTCTTTTGTGTGCCAATACTGTCATAAATAATAACGATAATGAAAATAAAGATCCGGTAATATCAGAAATAACAAAATCTGATATAGAAGACAATATTGCCCATCTTCTAACTTTAGCTCGATTAGCATTAGAACATGGCGACGCCGACAAAGCAGAAGCCATATTGAACATGGGAATAAAAATATCAGAAGAAAACAAAGTATATGTAGGAATGCCTTTTATGTACGACATATTGGCTACATTAGCATTTGGCCAAGGTGACATAGAAAAGGCAGAAACGTTATTGGTCCATGGTATAGAAAAAATGGTTCAGATTGGAATGCCAGAAAATGACCATTATGTGGTCGATTTTAAGTTACGTTTAGCAAGAATTTACAGTGCTATCAAGCAAAAAGATTTAGCCGAAATTGGTTTCAAAACTTGTTTGAGTTCACAGCAAAAAAGAATTCTCAATGGGGACCATGGCACCAGAACCGGAATGTTATTTGTTAATATTTTATTCTGGTATGGTGTTCATAAAATTAGAAACGAACATTACGGGGAAGCAAAGAAACTTTTAGACAACGCTTATGATTATGCAATCAAAATTAAGGGTTTAAGTCCGTACCAAGAAATGGTAATTTTATACACATTGGCGGATATAAATTTAGAATTGGGAGAGTATGATCCTGCTTTAAGGAAAATACAGAATGCAATAGCTTTAGGAAAAGGAATTAGTAGCGTTGACTTGCCTAAATGTTATATAAAATTAGCCAAAATTTATCTTAAATTAGGTATTTTGGAACATGCCAGGAAAACAATCGAAGAAAGTAGAAAATTAGCCGATATGTTTAACAATAAAGATGCTCTAGATGAAGTTAATGAAATTTTAGATGAAATTTCTATATTAGAGAAGAAATAAATGTCAATTGTCAATTTTTTATCAATTTCAGTTATTAATTATTCCAGTCAACAGTTCTAAATAAATACATTTCTAAATTGTGTTTGTTTTTTATTTCTTCATAGAAGAAAAGTAAATAAGTACATCTTCGTCTGAATAAAAGTACAATAATATTTTACTATAGGTATTAATACACAAGTTGGTATAAATATAATGAGTTTTCTCAAATATATAAATAAATTACATTTCAGCGAACACCACTTTATAAATATATATTTAGGCATCATCCACATTAATTCGTCAACAAAAATGTCACTGTACATTAGGTAGATAAGGTTTTATTTCCATTTACGATAACATTTTTAAACTTAACATTTTTTAGATATATTTTAATCATTATATCTGTTAAAATTGATACACGAATAAAAAAACAAGCTTATTTGACGTTGTTCTATTATTTTAAGTAACCTATTGTGGCGCCACATGCATTTAAATTTGAACGTTATTAACTCCGCCATGTTGGAAAACTATAGCCAATCGTACGTGTTTCTTGCGTCCGTTTTTTTCTTACACTTCGAAAAGATGTTAAACAAAGGTTACTTTATCATTAACAATGAACGATGTTTGTTATTTACGAAGAAAATCGTGTTTGTGGAAAATAGTACTCCAGCTTGATAGGTAAGAATTAATTAAAAATTAATATTAACAAATGCCCTTTAGTTGTTGCCGGCTTAATTAGTTACATAGTTTAAAGATTATCACGGTAATTTCTATTTCAATGTCCTGTTTTATAAATTTTATGTTGCATGTACTTAGGTAAGTTAGGTAAATGTCTGTTATAATTAATATTTTTCGCGAATAATTTTTTAGGAAGCATCTATTGTTAGAGAACTATTGACAATATGTAAAGTTTTCTGTCGGCTGCATTTAAAATAGCATGTTTTAAAATGTCAATTAAATGAAGACAAATTTAGTAATCATGAATGCCCTGATTTACACGAATCTTAGCAGTTTTTACTGCAGTACGTACGTATGATGTACAATAGAATGACAGCTGTTGTCATAACCAATAATTTTGTTTTTGTTTGTTTTCGTTGTCGGTTTGTGGTGAATTGTTTTAATTATTGTGAATGAAAAATAGGTAAGATTTAAATTGAATTTTAAGGAAAATATATAACAAAACACAATCAAAAGCATTTTATTTGTTATACGTAGCATTAATACTGTCGTCAAGGGAGAATTAAATTTAGGAGAAAACAATTAATCAGTAGTTATTTGGACTTGCTTAAATAGACACTCCTTGTTGATTTAATTACTTAGTTTTTGACGGTTGCCGATTATTTAGGCATTTAATTAGATTATAAATTCCAGGAATTGAACTGATTTATTTTGTAAATCATTTATTAGTCTTACTGCCAGAATTTGGTGTTTTTGGATCCAGTAGTGGCAGCCATTGTGCTGTAGCTGTTTTACTGGTTAATATTTCTTTGAAAAATTGCCTCTCTAATTTTCGACAATCTTGCGTTTGTCCTACTTTACATTTTCCAAGCAATTCACTCGCCCCGAGAAGACTGTCGTGCGCTACGCAAAATTCTATGTAACATTTTTTTAACACCTCCTTTCCGATGTCGAAGGTGAAAGCCTCATTGAAAACTGGACAAACCGTGTTTCTTTGAACCCCTGTTTTCCTTTTCTTGAGTCTTTTTGAACCCTGGATTAGACTTACTTTTACAAAAGGATCTAAAGAGATGATAATAATTAATTAATTATAAAGATACATACACACAAAAATTCGAAATAAGTAGGCCAAGATGAAGTCAATAAAAACAGTGACATAAAATAGAATAACTGAATACTGCTGGGACGAGGCAATTTTGTGTATTTTCTTGTCTTAGTCACATTTCTAAATCATAAACCATTAACTAAATAAAAATGCACTGATGATTTTCAACTTTTTTATTGATCATTTGACGATCGTTTCGCCAAACTTTGGCTTCGTCAGAAATTTGTACTCAACTTAAAACTACTAACAATATTTGGTTTTAAATACTAGCTGAAAGGGTGGTACCCGGGAACAAGTTTAGAAGTGGATACCCCGATACCACCCTTTCAGGTAGTATTTAAAACCAAATATTGTTAATAGTTTTAAGTTGACTACAAACTTCCGACGAAGCCAAAGTTTGGCGAAACGATCGTCAAGTGATCAATAAAAAAGTTGAAAATCATCGGTACATTTTTATTTAGTTATAACATGAATTTCAACCAAGTAACGGTAGACTTAATGACGTACATAAAGTATTACCTGAACTGTTTCTAGTGTCGTCAACTACCCTCAAGTTTCTTGCTTTTACAACAACGATGGTAAGACGTTCAGCTGAGGGTAGATATGCTAGAGATACCATCAGTTCCCCTAAATCCAGTCGACTGTCTTGAATTTTTAATGGCATTAGTTTCTTCCAAACATCAACTTTTTCACTAAGGTCAATATTTGCCAGTGGCATTTGCACGCCTCCAATACTATGATGTCTAGAATAGGCGTCGAAATCGTATAAAAGAATTTCCAAAGTGTGTCTCCCCAAAGTTGCGGCCCTCACTTCGAAAACGAAGTCCTCGTCAAATACTAAACAGTTAAAAAATATTTTTCGTAAATAATTACGGTCGGTCGACTTCTCATAAATGCGCAAAGAAATTTTGTCCTTTTTTAGTTGTTTATCAGGGAGAAGATAAATTTAATAGGAAATAAAAAGACGTGATGTACATTACTAACCAGGGTTGAGAGTTTTCTTATGTATTCTCGTTTGCCAGACATTCGTCTTGTCCGGAAGGAGACGTATTTTGGCGTAAGGGTCTGCAGTACCACTGAAATCTCTTGCCTGTAAATCCTGTGCCTAAAACAATTTAAAACATGTCATAACAAAAACAATTACAATTTCATTTTCATTAAATAAAGGTAAATGTTTTTTTTTAGTTTTAGTGGTATGTAATAAATGTAGTTAAATGTTGAGTGGTTTTTTAAAAAAATATGCGTGAATTACCAGTCGCGTATTATAAGGTTTTGGGGGTCGTCACCCGTTTCAATAATATTGCACTAAATGATTTACAATTAGTTACTTCAGTGATTCTCGAAGCTCCCAGTTGAGAGTTGCGAAAAATATTTAGTGCCTTCGGACTGTCTGTGTGATGATGGTAGAATGTTATCCTACACGCCCATTTTCGGGAGGGTGGGGCGTTTCCTTTGAAATTTTAAGGTGCAAAAGGGGGTCGCAAACTGTTTGAGAAATACCGATGAGTTCTTTGATGTAGGCAGATAAAAGAGAAACATTGAAATTATGTTCTGCTTAACGCAGTTGATCTTTTAAATTCTTTGAAGGAACTCTAATACTGATTAATTTGATTTCCTTCATTTATCTTACAGCTTTTCTAATTGTAAGTTGTTTGCTGTTACTGTTTAATTTTGCCTTGTTTTTTGGATTTTCCTTTTTTCCTTCCATAACGTTTAGATGCGGTTAATAAATATTGATCAGGACGAGTTACGGGAAACATTGATAAGTAATAATGATAGAGTGTTTGAAAAGTAAGTTAAATGTAACCTATCAATTCTATTCAAGCCTTTGGGAAATCATTTACCCCCTCAGACGTGATATTAAATTGGATCTGATTTATTTTATCCCCGAGGATTTGCAGTTTATTTGACGTAAATGTGTTACTTGTATAACGGTTTTCTGTATGAAACGTACAATTCTAAAATAAGAAATATGAAATACCACAAGCTGATAGATAATGCAATATGAACTTAAAAGTAATTTCGTTAGGATTTAAAAAAATTGAAATGTAAATATTGGACACGTTTTCAAACTTTTACCTTCACCTTATCTTAAATTTTATACAAAAATATTAATTAATAGTGAATAATAGCAACTAAGTCATGTCGATTTCTTAATATCGAAATTGGTTCAGCCCGTACAGATAGACAGAGACAAACCTTTTTTAATCAATTTAGTTTATATTTATAGATTATTATTATTTATATTTGAATCATTTATTGAATTAATATATATTAGAGGCAGAAATAGGAGTAAAAAGATGCAGAGGAAGGCCCAGATTAGATTACTCTTAGAAAATAGTTACGGTTGTAAGAGATAATAGGAGGAAGTGGATTTTTCGGACTAACTATATGATGGTGAAAGAAACACGTTAAGTAGTTGTTGATATTTCTTATATTTATATTTATAAAATTTTCTATTTTACCATTACATAAATTATTTATTTAGAATTGTAAATCGGATAGTTTTAGTAATATAATCGCGTCCGCTAAATTAGATGAGTAGAGATCTAGTTGCTAAGTCAGCATGTTCCACCAAAGAGAAATTATGGCAGTTCCTAAACCAAATTAAATCTAACTATTTGACTAAGTGGCTCAGTTAAACACAGTGCCGGTTAATTTGCATTTATTAAATTCAGTCTCATGCGTTCGGTTCTGATCAAAACCCCAGTTTATCCCTTCTGCAAAGCATACATATGCAGCAAACTCATGAGAAACAGCAGTAGGGTCGGATTTCGGGGTTGCATGGTGGTATTGAGGAGGAAATTATGGAAATTAGAGTGACAAATGTAGCGTATTTTTATAGAATAGTCATATATGTTACGTGTTCGCCATTTCGGTTTCCTTTTTTTTTTCGTTTTAAAATATGAAGATTTGGCGTAATTTGCAATTTTATCATGTGAAGCATTTTCATACTGTTTTATTATTCGTATATTAAAATACTTTAAGCTCTAATACTTTGCGGCATATTTATTGTTTGATTAATAGAATGGGCGCACATCAACTTCCGTCCAAATAATTGATGTACCTTTTTCGCCAGATGTGGTATTTAATCCCCTGCATTAACTCCCGTCCAAGCAAAATACCAATACCTTCGCTTAATTAGTTTATTACTCCAAGAAAGTACATTTACGAACATATACAGCACGACTTAAAAACATTCCCTAACCTTTTTATTGCCCGAACGACCCACGAGTAATACAATTTTTTGACTATCTTGTAGATACGTATATTGACGAAAACGCTATTTTTCCCACTACCATATGGGTTTTTAATACAGCATCAACACAACAAACACATGCGAACATTTTCACGGGAAGTTTAACGCGTACGTCGGAACCCCACACCCAAATATTTTGAAGGCTTTAAAAGATATACAAATGGACACGTACATGAAAATCAACAGTGTTCAAGAACAAAGAAAAAGACGAACTGTGAGGAAAGAAGTTGAAAAGTCGTTTAAATTTATTTGAGGGAAAATTAAATAATTAAATAAATACTCGGAAAATAAAATAAATAGGTTCCATTTTGTAAAATGTGTTTTTGCATTTTATTTAGTCGTATAATTATTTAGACTAAATGAATAAACACTACGTTGTTTATTATCACTTTTTTATTTACAAATCCTTTTGAATTTAGTTTCGACAAATAGCTTGTCATTGTCAAAAGGATTTGTAAATAAAAAAGTAATAATAAACAAAGTAGTGTTTATTTATTTATCGTTATAAATAAAAATATTCGTATGCATAGAAGGTGAATGAAGTTAGGTTTAGAGCTATGATCAAATGGGGGACGAAAAACTACAAGAACTCTCTGATTTTTGATATCTAGGAAGTCAGATAAATTGGGATGTAAAAAGTATTGCAGACATAAAATAAAAAATATCCCAGGGTCGAATCGCTTTTCAGAAGAAGTTTCACTTCTGTGTTTGCGAACATTTTATTAGGACATTCTTAAAATGTTACTAAAAGTATACGTTTGGAAAGCGCTTCTTAAAAGTTGCGAAGCGAGGGTGGTGGACGTGCCGGAAAAGGAAAGGCTCGAGCTTTGGGGATGTGGTGTTATAGGAGGAGTATTAGAACGAGTAGGAGAACAAAACAAAGGGTTCTATGGAATAGGAAATAAGGAAAAGGATAGATAGATTGGTAGGACACCTTTTAAGAAGTGAGACATTTTAGAAGTAGAAAGAGTAGTTAAAGAAAAGCGGAAGAAGACATAAATTAGATTACTGTTCACAAATAATTAAGGATGTGGGTTGTTCTAGTTTTTGGAAAATGCGAAAATTGACCTAGAAAAGAAAGAACTAAATATGTATGTTTAAATAACTTATTGTTTGCGCCTTTGCTTTATGGAAATTGGGAATCATATTGATGAATATAAGAAAATGAATAAACACACTTTAGTTTTCACTAAATAACTTTATTAAATTCTTAACGGTCGTTTCACCCTACTAGGGCATCTTCAGAAGAAGTATTGGTACAGATTTTGATACGAATTTTCTTAAATACTATTACATATTCTAAGTGGGGATGTGTCTACTACTTTATTTATAATTATTGAATTATATACATTTTCTATTTCATTTAGTAAGACAACATTATTATGTTTCATATGTTTTTTAATTTCTAAAGTCTCCAAAATGTCCATTTTTTACCGAATTCAACATGTAAAATATTGAAGTTTTCTTCTACACCGAATGTGTTTATTGTTCGCAAGCGATGATGTGCCGATGTAATATATAATGTGTTCCTGAATTCTTTCTTTGAAAGATCTTCCTCTTTGGCCTATATATTGTAATTATTTCAATTTAAAATATATGCTCCATTTGAATTAATTTTTTCGTTTTTGTCTTTACTATTTATTAAATATTTGGATAATGGTAAAAAGTTGGACATGTTGGAGACTTTAGAAATTATTAAATGAAATATAATTCAATAATTATAGATAAAGTAGTAGACGCATCCCCACTTAGAATGTAATAGTATTTAAGAAAATTCGTACCAAAATCTGTACCAATACTTCTTCTGAAGATGTCCTAGTAGGGTGAAACGACCGTTAAGAATTTAATAAAGTTACTTAGTGGAAATTAAAGTGTGTTTATTCATTTATTTATATTCATCAATAAATATGTATGTTTGACCAGTCTTCGGACTGACGACTCTATGACGATGACACATATTAAATTTATAAATAGAGGAAAATATAAAAATACCACTTGCAAATTTTAGACAAAACAAAGGCTCCTAGGGGTAGTCAATTTGCAAAATCAGACATGCCCAATTGATGGTGTTTGGGGCTCTGTTCCGTTGGGAATATCTGACTTTGCAGATTGGCTGCGATATCTATGCCCTTCCTAAGGCATAAAACATAGCCAAATGCCATTTCTTTTCCCCTTCTCAATATATTACGTAAGAAATCGAAGCTAATAGTTGTGGGCAAAAAAATTGTCTCAAACAACACCGACGTTTGGTTAATTCTTTTCGAAGATTCCTCATCCCGAATTTTTAATCTAGCTGTTATATTTATTGACAGTTCAAGACATAATTTTTTACAATATCGTCTTTTATAGTGGAAAAAGCTTTGATTTTTTTTCCTGAAAATGCTCCATTAGTTTTAACGATCTTCTTTTACGAGGTGTTGCTTATGATTTGTTTTTCTTCGACGTACCTACCTAGTAACCTTGTTCACTTAATTTGTCTTGAATTATGAGGGAGAATTAGAATTAACATGACGCACTACGTTGTTTTGAAAGTACTGTATTGCATGTCTGGACACCTAAATAGTCGACAACTATTTTCATTATATACCGTCTACGTAATAGAAAACTTACCTCGACAAGGTGAACGGTGAGAATACCAGCAATTGGGTCGTAAACTAAGTTTACATGGATTGACCCACGAATTTCTTCTGCTTCGACTGGAGATTCCTAAAGGGTTTTTTAAAAAATATCTTCAGAAATTCTCGTTAAAAACTTTGGATGCTAATTGATTGATAGACAGAAAGATAATTTTGTAAATACATGAAGTGCGTAACAAAAATTAGGAACAAAAATTATCGATTTCTCGGGCCCTCGGGATCTGATTTCTAATTAGCAATTCTTCTACAAACTTTCAAGTCAGTGAAACCATTTAACGCTTTTATTCAATACATTTTTTGAACCTTCGTTTTATTTTCTTAGGAAATATTTACACGATGAAACAAAATGATGACGTTTTATGTTAATAATCAATAAAACGTTAAGTTCTTGATTAGTTATTGAACTACCAGACGTCGATCGCGTTTTCGAACTTTTACGTCTAGCAGTTTCCACAAATAACCGACTAAAAACTTAATGTTTTCCATTAATTTAATTTATATGACTATCACGTATATAAGCTGTGTCATAGATTCAGGTTGACAACTAGAAATCTTTGTAAGACCCTTGTCAAACATTTGAAATACTATGTTTAGCATTAGCAGCAGATATCAGAAGATGGCAATATACTGTCAGAACTAGACATTTAATTGTTCGTGACTTTTATTACACACCGTATGATAACGTTGTATTGTAAAAGAAAATATTTTTCAAACAAAAAGTCATTCTATTGTTTTATTCTAATTCTTTTACACACAAAACGAAAAAGAATCATATCTAAAATAAATTTTCTAAAAGATAATTATCCTTAACTTTCTTTTACAACTTTCAATGGGAACAAACTTTCGTACTTTTTGGTACAAAGAAGTGTCTATCTTTGTGTGGTCTAATTTCGCTTGCATAGAGGACACTTTAGGTCTAACGGGGCTGCTCGAGGTGAGCACAATTTGCTTATCATTTCTCGCCAAGGGAATAGGTCCTGAAAAGGGAACAGGCTGATAACTGCTTGCTGAAGTAGGACTTCCAGTCCCCGAGCAATCTGAAAGTAATGGAATTCAAAATTTACCTCAACCTTTTTCTTTACACTTAGGCACATGGATAAAAATGCGTTTATGGGCGTAGAGGGGCACGAATGTTTTAATAATTAACACACTAAAAAAGTTAGCAATTTAATGATATTAAATTTTGTATTTGAGATTAACAACATATTTAACTGACAATTTTCTTTTATGTCCTATAAGTGTTCTTTTATAAATAGTGAAAGGGGTGGTTGGCATTTTTTTGTCTATTCTATCCGACAAAAAAGACCGATATCTGTGACATCTTTCCCCATTTCCTTTATTTATGATGATCCTCTGTAAGTTAATAATTTCTTGGCATCTTTATGAACTGAGTATCACGAGTGAAAGACGCAGGAAAAAATGTTCTCTTTTTCTCCTTCTTCTTATTCTAACGTGTAAATGAGAGAATAAAATAAATGGTCACGTTTTTTAAGACAAATGATGCTCTTGTTAAAGACTTTGATCCACTTTTTAAATAAACAGGGATAAGAATAAGGAAATAACTACAAATGAAAATCGCAACTTAGCAGACCTACTTTTTTTAAATAGGCCAAAAAGCTCGATGATTGGTCCAATATTTTTTAAGTGATATACCATATTAATATTTATTTGTTTTTTCTTTTCAGTGCCTATGTGTTTAGTGAGTGTGGTGAATCAAGTGAGCCAGTCTCGAACGATTTTTGGGGAACAACGACAATTAAAATTAAGGTAGGATTCTATTAAAATTTAACTTTAAAGGTCATACTCGTATAACTGTCATGATAATCAAATAATGAAAGCATAGTAGTTGTATCATTACTAGGCCAACGATATTATCACTAGAAGGCAATAGGGGATATTAAAAAGTATGCTGGGTTGTGGTTACAGTTTTGCAAATAACATTAAATTTTTCGTTTTTCGTTCCCACCAGCTATAAATGCTGGTGGGAATACGTGGGTGATGACCGATCGACGTGGTCTAGTGCTTTAGCTTTCTAGAGGTCACCGGTTCGAACCCGGGTCCAGCTACTCTGGTCCTAGTTTTCTGTGGTTTCCTTGGATCACTTAGGCAAATGCTAGGGCAGTAATACAGATAATCATTCACTTCTCTTTCTTCTGTCTTCATTTCGTCTGTCTCATCTTTCTCTCCCTAACCACATCATCTACCCATTCTCACTATTCCTGCAAGGAGGCTGAAGAGGGCCTTACGCCCTACCCTCCGGCTTTGCACTACAGTGTAGGCCGGAGGGACTGCCCGCCCACCAGCACGAGTAGCTGGTGGGAATGAAATACAAAAAAGTTTTTTGTGGGTGATGGTTGGGGAGATAAAAATGAGACGGCCGAAAATGAAGAAAGAAGAGAAGTGAACGGTTATATGTGGAATATTACTGCTCCAGTGTTTGCCTAAATGATCACAGAAGATCTTGGAGCAGGGTAGGCTGCGAGAACGTATTCAGGTAAACTTTACAACGGAACTAAACGATTAAAAAGATATTACCAATGTGCAAATTTCCTCGTCTACTTCTAAGAAGTTCGACCCTGTATCATGTAAAACTATGAACTATGAATGTTGTTATATTTTGCAACTATTGCAACGGATAACGAGAATTAATGCTAAATATAAATATGGAATCAACTGAAACAACTACTCCGAGGGCTAATACCCTTACCGGCATTGAAATACACTGTTGATTCCGCATGATTATTAGACAATGATATAACAATTCAAAAAAGAAGGCATTGATTCCATATTTATACTTATCATATAGCCTGTAAAGGCTTTTTGCCAGCGCCCACCTGATGAGACCCGATAGGTCGAAACCGGTAGTGGGATATGGCTGTCGGTACGCTGTGCCTACTGTGTAGGACGCGTTCGAAATGTGGGATCTGTGATCCTTAAAATTTAGACGAAAAAGGATTTTAATGCCTTCTTTTTTGAATTGAGAATGAATGCTTTCAGATATATTTCGCCCGGTAATAATATAAGGACAATACATTTTACAATTGATAAAATACAAACCTTCGATGCTAACATCGCCCTCTTCAACGTCACTTTGGCATAGGGAATTTTGTCTCTTTATAGTGTTTGGGGGTACCCAAAATTTGTTGTCACTTGTAGTAGAACAAAGCGTTTTGCTACTTCCTGGTCCCGAATCTTGCATCAAAGCTTCTTGACTAAAACGAACCGTTTATTTAAAGGAATTCGCCCGTAACAACAACGATTTCTAAAACATTTCCGTCTTGAATAACGTCACATATGGTATTCCCAACTGTGGTATAAAAAGTAAGAAATGACTAACAATTTATTTTTGCTTGTCTATATTTTTGTGTGAAATATGGGCCGTGAAATTTAGCTGAAAATTTCCTATCAAAAGATGCAATAAATCTTATTTCTAATATTGGATTCACGTACCATATTGATTTGTTTTCTGGAATGTAACACGTATTATCTGTCCAGCTCTAAATATTTCTTAAACAAATTTTAAAACGAAAATTCGAATGTTGTGCACATAAAAAACTGAGGTATTCAGAAACCCTAAATTAAATAAATAAGGAAATGCAAATTAAGATTCAGTATTCAACATTTTGCATCTACGTTTACAATAATTCAATTTGGGTAATTCATTTAAACCATAAGATACTATCATTTATTTCGAATTAATTTTAATGGGAGGAATATTTCGGAAATTTAATACTGTTACAGTTTTATCATATTTAGATTTAGTTACTGCTTCTGTTTGTTAGTTGATTTAAACAATATGTGTAGGTAGGGTTCTAGTGATCCGTAGGTTTTTGGTATTTAATGCTTCCGTCCTTTTGCAATATAAATTGGAATCAGATGAAAGTCCGGCAGAGGCGTGTTCTATTTTAGTAAATACCTTACATTTTATTTATTAACCAAGGTTGGTGAAATTACGATCCCTCTTCGCTCAATATACCTACAAGGTGGCTTTATTAAAATTAAACAGGGATATGGGGTTGATATTTGGAAAATTTTCTGCAGTTGTAGATTTTTAAAATCGAAAAAAAAATATGGTTGTCTGTCTGCATATCACAACCGCTTCATTATTATTTGTTAAAATTATTTGACTTTTCTTATTTTCATATTAAGAATTTAAACAAATAAACAAACGCTTTTAGAAATATAAAAATATAAATATAAACATGGAATCAACAGAAACAACTACTCCGAGGGCTAATACCCCTACCGGCATTGACACTGTTGATTCCGATGGATTCTTAGACGAAAATATAACATATTCAAAAAAGAAGGAATTAAAATCCTTATTCGTCTAAATATTAAGATCAAAGATCTCACATTTTGAACGCGTCCTACCAAGTAGGCACAACGAACCGATAGGTCGAAACCGGTTGTGGGTGTGGCTTTCGGTTCGTTGTGCCTACTTGGTAGGACGCGTTCAAAATGTGAGATCTTTGATCTTAATATTTAGACGAATAAGGATTTTAATTCTTTCTTTTTGAAACGGTTTTAGATGTTACAAATAAGTTTTATTAAAAACATTCCACATATGTTTCGACCTTTAAAGTCTTTGTCAAGAGAATTTACTTACTAAACTACTTATAATCAATCGGTTTACATTTATAAGTACAGGTAGTTCAGGTATTTTGGAAAATCCATTTATTAGATTATAATCCTCAGATATTCGTCGATTATTGGGATTTATCGTTAGTGATATTATCATGTACAATTATTTTTAAATGCTTTTTTAATTTTGAATTGTTCAAGAATATTAAGTCAATATCAATTTTGTGGTTATTTTATATACACTGTAAACTTATTTCTTATCAATCGCAGGTAGGTAAATTACCTTTGACCAACTCGAAACATATGTCGAGTGTTTCTTATAAAACTTATTTGTAATTTCAAAAAGTGTTTATTTGTGTGTTTAAATTTATAAGATTTAAAAGATGTTTCACAATTTTCCGACCACAAACTCTATTGAATGAATAAACAAATATTATGTTTAATCGATTATTATTTGTTTAATCTTTCAACATGGTTCACCACGAGTTAACGGCTTCAACATTTGTTAATCAATTGAATGTATTTTTTTTTTCGTTTTCTTTCAATATTGCCCGAAATTAGTTTATAGAATTAATTTATAGAACTCTCTATTTTATCTTCTTTTATAAGGATGTTTATTGTTTTTGCCATTCAAATCTTTTACCTGTGTCTCATTTCTTTGTTTTCGGCATTCTCAAGCAAGTTTTTTTCGAACCAGTTCAGTTTATACTTTTTATTGCAAGCAACATAAACAAGTACGATTAGTAACATTGCGCAAATAAACGAGAGGACTGCGTATAACGCTATAATGTAGATTGAAGGTTCCTGTTCTTCGTCTTCTATCATTACGTCCATTTCCTGTAAAATAAAAAAGAAAGAAATGCTGTAAAAGAAAGGTTTAATCTCGTTTTCTACTTGCTTTAAACCCCCTGAGAATTTCTGCATTGTTTACAATAAAAGGGATATTCTATCTCATATCAAGAAAATGACATGTTTTGAGATACCATAAAACTATACAATGACACAAATCGAATAAGTAAATAAAACATCTATACACTATGGCTGTGCAAATTATCCAATTTATCGATTTATAATCGATTTATTGCAAATAATTAATACAGATTAATCCAAACAGTCAAAAATCGATTATTTCGATGAAAGAGTAGTTATATTGTGGCGCAAACAATAAATAATATATATTTCTTTATAAATGATTATATTCTTTATTTTACAATAGATTTATGTTTGGTTTCAAATAAAAAGTTTCCGGTAAACTTCATCCAGAAAATGGTGTTATCTTCAAGTGATTATTAAAACAATTTGATTAATCGATTATTCCGATTAAATTAAACAAAGAATGGAATATATCGACAGTCTATAATCGATTGTTAAATTTAATAAACGTCCATCCCTATTACACGCCATTAGATATAAGTACTTATGTTATTAAAATGTTTTTAGTTTTATTACAAAATGATTTAGTTTGGATAATACAACAATAATTTGGAATAAAGTGTTAAACACTATTCTTCTTCCTTATTCGGTTTATCTTCCTAGTTTGTAAAGTGCTTGTATAACAATTGATCTTTGCTTTTTATATGAACTTTGAACTTTGAAGATATATTATTTAATTTAGTTACCTACGTGTTTTTCAAAACGGAAAACGTATGATGGAAGTGCCGGGAGGGAAACTCCATTTTATAAACTGACACTAACATAAACATTACTTACTTGTTACAAAACCTAATTGACATATAACGTGGCCTTTCCTCGAGTCAAAAGGAATTTGTTTAAAAAATGGAATCGAATAACAAAATAAAATAGGTATAGATGGGTGCCATTTGAAAAAATGAAGTTATTCGTGTTTGAAGTTTTTAAACTTTGTTTTTTTTTTTCTGAACGCCCTGTACAAATTATAAAGCTTAGTTTTGGCATGACGTTAGCCTTATGACTTCACTTGGCTATAACTAGTAAAAATTTCAACATTCTAAGTCATTTTTTATGGAAGTTATGATTTTTTATAGTTTGGGTTGCGGTGCAATCTTTTTTCCAATAAATTAAATTATCTCAGAAACTATTCATCGCATAATGAGCATACAAGTTGGTTATCAAAGTCACCTTAAAATGTTATGTTTCATACGAATTCATCCTAATCCTAATCATATACACATTCCATTTAAAATAAGAAAGGTATAACCGATAGTTGAAATTATTTTAGTTAAATAGATCATTATTGATACTACTACTACTAATTTTTCAAATCTGTAACATGCTTAGATTCCCTAAAACGTCTAATGTACCACTCAGTTTGAATAACTCTGTATATAGATAGATAGATAGATAAATAAAACACTGGAGATTGAAGTATAACGAAGTGTAACAAGTTTTGACTAAAAAATATAAAAACTGATGTAAAATAAGAATGAAATATTATACAGTAACACACGATATATGAATTAATTAATGGAGAAAAAATTACATCTAGCTGTTCATTTAACAGTAAATATGAAGTTTTTTGTTTAATAATTTCAAAGGATTCTAAGAAATTTAATTTTTACCTTTTACGAAACATGATAACCATGATATTTTACATGTTTGGGAAAAAAGTTTAAAATTAAATCTTCTAAAAGCCGAAACAAATGCTGTATATTAATTTTCCGCAAAAATCCAGGGGTTGTTTTACTTCTACAGTGACTTTAACCCTTTAACATAAATAATTAAAATTAGTTTATTATCGATTCCTTAACACTGTTGAGAAATACTTTCTAGGGTAGTACTGAAATCTCTTTGCACGAATCCGGTTTGCATTTAACTACGTTTGTTTGCTATTAAGCTGTTTTAAGTAAGAGGGTGGAAAATAATCGATTAGGTGCGTCGACATTCAATTTTTACAAATTTCGTAATTTTCAACAAACCTACAAATTTTATCTCCTTCTGAATTTAAATTCGGTTTGTTAAACATTGAAGCATCACATTCGAGTAGAAACCTTTAGCGAAGTCTGCTTTTGATTAAGCAAACAAGAGCAAATATTTGTTGTTGAACTTGTGATGGTGCAATTGAAACAATAAGCACGAGATAATATAAACGCCTATTAACGAACTAATTTACCAACTTCGCTCTTGCGTTACGAATATGTACTCAATACTTTTGTATGTAATTTATGAATGTTTTTATTTAGTATTAGTTTTGTTATTTCGATTATTTTAAAATTCTCCACGTGACGTGATGTCTTAGACGTTCAATTGATACACACAAAACAGCTAACGCTGACGCCACCACTGTGATGGCAATACGCTTACGCTGGCATAGACGTAGCAGTCACGCGCCTAGCTCTTCACTTCGGAATTTATTACGTATGTTAACGGGCTATTTAGAACATAAGAAAACGTACCAAGCATATACAATAATTGTATATACTATGTTACACGAAATTTTGTTTTTTTATTGTAAAACAAAAGATTAAATTTATTTTCTGAAAGAAATAAATCTTCATACTATACAAAAAAATAGGTGATGTGACCCTTCACCTACTTCACCTGAATAGTCGTCACTAGAGTGTGGTGCATATCAAAAACGGTGTACTAATTAAATAAACCTAATTCACACCATAACCTGACAAAAATGGAGTTCTGACGACCTGAGCTAAATAAAACATTAAATTATTCTTCCCTTTGTTACATTTACTTAGGTTAATGATTACTTCTGCTTTTAAGGACATTTTCCTTTTGGATATTGTTTACTTGCATCTGATCTTAGATAGCATAGCTTTCAAATTTTAAAAGTGTTATTGTTTATCAAACACATCTCGTTTTTAGTTTGGTATTATAAATAAAGGTCTTGTATCTGGGCTGTTAGGTGATATTTTTACAGCTGACTTGAGCATAACTTTATTTTTCTTTTATGATTTTCCCTCTTGAAGATTTCCTCTTTTGATTGTATATAAAGGAACGAACTTTTTATCTTTTAGACTTGTTTACTTATTCGTGGTTATTCTGTTTTGAAAGCAATTCACAACAATATAACATTCTTTTATGTTTCGGGCACAAGCTTTCACAGTAGATTCCTATAAACTTCTGTTGTACTGTATGTACGAGGCATGTTTTTTAAGTAAGTACCGTTTAGGAATTCTGTCGCAGCAGCGCTGCGGTCAGCGTTCCGCTCATGCACACTAAGTACCTACATCTATAACCTACGCACTGACGCCATTACAGTTTGATTCGCCCTTGTTTACGTTGTTCACTGAGTGATTAAGATACCTCCGATAATCGTGAGTCCCGCCGACTGTGAAGTCCGGGTTGTTATACGATTCCTTAGTGCTAAAGGACAAAAACCGATTGATATTCATCGTGAGATATAAGATCTATGCAGTTTACGGACAAAACATTATGAGTGATAGAATGGTAAGGAAGTGGGTGAGAGCATTTAAAGATGGCCGCACAAATGTGCATGACAATTCCCGTCCGCATGTGGCTAATCGGACCAAAGATCTCATCACATCTTTTCACTGGGAAACTCTAGATCACCCTCCGTACAGCCCTGATCTGGCGCTCAGTGACTACCATTTTTTCCTGCACTTGAAGAAACATCTGGGCGGTCACCGTATTTAAGACGACGACATAGTCAAAACAGTTGTGATGCAGTGGTTAATAGTTAGCAAGTCAGGCGACAGAGGCAGCGTTCTATGAGAAGGGTATTCAAAAACTGGTCACTGGTCAAACGTTATGACAAGTGCCTCAATATTGAAGGAAATTATGTAGATAAATGTATAGGCTTTGATGTAAAAATCAAATTATTAAGATGTATGTTTCTTATTAATTTCAAAACGGTACTTACTTAAAAAACATGCCTCGTATAATATTTAAATTTTACTTTAACATAGGTGTTAATGTTAAGTTGACAATGAATACGGTATGTATATAATTTTTATAGAAAATTATGAATAATCTCATTTGTACTGCTATTGTATTCGAAAATTTTGTTGCATTTAGCTATAATTTAGACAAAGTAAATGTTAAACTTTTACAACCGGTAACAAAAAGCTATAAACCTAAGTCTGTTATAGAAAGTAGAAACAAAAATACCGTATTAATAAGAAGAATATTGTAACAGCTAAATAGAATTATTGCATATTCTTCACTCACTCTGTGAATTTATTAAATTTAAGTACCTTCGAATTACTTAAAACCAAAATCAGTACATTTTTAATTTGATTTAATTAGATTATCATTGAAAATTAACAGTTATATCGAAACTACTGTCATTTAGTATTCGTTATTATTAAATCTGTTTCATTAGTAAAACACCTCTTTTAGTATTAACGCCGATATGGTGAGAAAAGACGCAGAATTTCAAGAAATCGATTATAAATATCTTTTTTTAACATAAAAGTCATAACGTACGATGAAATTTATCTGTAATCTCGTAACCAGATACAAAGTTTTATTGGATTTTTTGTTCATGTCATATCTTGCTCTTTATCAGAAGAAGAACTGACGTATTAATAATGTTCAAAATACGTACTTACATATATATGTGAGGGTTTTATTTTTCACCTTAGCTATAAAATTTTGAGAAGACCGTCACCCTATCTCTTCAATTACATATTGACTTTTATATTCCATAGCACCGTTAGTTCTCCTACTTTTTCCAATATTTCTATCATTTTCATCGAATACGAAAAATTTTTATCCGTACAGACAGTCGTCCTCCAAACATACTCTTTTAATAATCTTTTTCTAATTTTCAAATTAACTATTCACGTGCACGGAGGTGATTTCTTTTACGTTTTATACCTCTACTACTAAAAAGAAAAATTACATAATTAATTTGAATTTTACATTCGATAAAATATCAGTGCAAGAGTTAAAATAGATGAATATACTTAGAGAGTGTAACGCCTGATGTGATGTAGAAGTGTAGGGATGGAGTAAATTAGGAAGTATGAGTAGGGTAAAAGCAAGATACTGCAAAATGGCACTAGGAGTGGTAAGAAATACTCCAAAAATATATATGGAAAAGATGAATTAGGCGTAATCAGCTTTGAGTTTACAGCGAGAGAGAATACGTGTAAATACTTCAAGGATGTCTTGGGGATGGAAGATGATAGGTGGCCAAAAATATGTCTAGTAGAAGAAATGAGAGCAATATTAAACAATAAAACGTGTGGTAGTACAGGGGATGAAAACGACGGAACTTTGTCAAATGATGAAGGGGAGAGGCAGGAATTATTAGCAAAATTTAAGAGGGGTTAAAGAGATGGTGGGATAGAAAGGTGGATAAGGATTGAGAAACGATAGTTAATTTATAGTGAATGGACCTGTAAATTATGTGATACAAGGCAAGGGACGTTATCCCACTTGTTATGTTGCAAAGTTGCAATAGGGATTCGAAAAAATGAGATGAGAATGTTCATGAATGAATGGAAGGGAGAAAGGGCAAAGGATGATATGATGAGAGAGTTAATTATTGTAAAATTAAGAGGCGGAATATGCGAGAAAACAACTGAGTTTTTTCAAGGAGTATAGGTAATGTTAAGAGAAAAAGTAGATTTAGTATAAGGGGTAAATTTATAAATTAGAGATAAATGAAACAGAAAAGGGAGAAACAAAAATTTTAGTTAAAGTTTGTATTTTTAAAAGATCTGTTATTAAAAATTATGCAAATATAAAAGGACAATTTGCAAAAAACTTGTAAGGCGTGCAAAGAAATAAAGTATTATATTATTATTATTACTTAGAGGGTGTAAAAATTCTTGATAACAGCGATTGTTTTCGAGATTGTTAATTTTGAAAATACCACAGTATTGGTTATTATACTCAGAGAAAGAAATGTTGTTTCTGGACTAATTTGGGGTCGTATAGGCAAATTTTTAAGTGAAACCAAAAGTATGTGGTGTAATTACTATTTGGCATAGGTTCATTTAAATGTTTTAGATGATTCGAATAATAATTCATCATCGGTTATATCAACCATAAAATAAAATTTTAAATAGAACATTTGTGTAACATTTACAAACTAAACTCGTAATTGTAATGCATTTGTATATGTTATTGGTTTAATAAATATTAAAACAAAAACATTTCAATTCCAACTCAAACATTATCAGTGGCTTGAAATAACTAACTAAAGGAAAGAACCGTTCGTTTGACATATCAAAATTTAAAACTGTCATCGGGAATATTATCAGAAATTTACCTGCAAACTTTCGAAGAAGAAATAATAGAACAAATTAACAGCAAATACAATACTACGACAGGGTGCGATTTGTAGATGACGTACTCTGTATTATAGGTGGAAACCACAGTAATAATATCCTAGAAATACTTAATATCCAAATAAAGTTCACAGTGGAAGAAGAAACAAACAACGAAATTAATTACTTAGATTTCACATTACAGTAACAAAACAACAGGATAACCCTCAAAACATACAGAAAACCCACACAAACAGACAACACCATACATGCAACATCAAATCACCTTAAACAACATAACTATGCTGTATCGACTCGAAACAACTCGAATTTCAAAAACCAACAAATAGCTTACAATAACGGATACAAAAAACAGATAATTGTAAAAATACAAAAAGAGCAATTAACAGGAAGAAACACAAAAACCAAAACCAAGAAAAAGAAAAAACCATGGACCACCTTCACCTTTACAGGACCACACATATACGAAATCACAAAGCTCTTCAATAAGCATACAAAAATAGCTTTCAAAACAAACAACAACACCAAACACAAAATAAAAACAAACATAGAAGGAACTGACTCATACGATAACTCAGGAATCTACAAAATTAACTGCAATACATGCAACAAAGCATATGTTGGACAAACATGCCGGAAAATACGACAACGTTACAAAGAGCATATCAATTCATATAAAAAAGAAAAATCAGACTCAAACTATGCCCAATATCTAAAAGATGGATCACTGGAAGATACTGTCACCATACTACATAAAGCTCCAAAAAGCAAAAAGATGAACATACTTAAAAACATGGAAATATTCAAAGAAAAAAGAAAAAACAACATCATAAACATCCAAATAAATAATCAATCAGACGCAATATTCGCCCCAGGAGCTCATCACAAGAAACAAAATAAATATGTCGTAACATGACCCACCAGTACAGTAGTCCGATGATGTCAAAAGGCGAAACAGCTGTCGCAAACCAAAAATTTTAATAAAACTCGTAATATGGAAAACCAAAGAAACAACACAACAGTAAAACTTGTTGTTTAAACGAATTCCTTTTTTTCGATGTGTACTGTAAAAATTACAAAATTTGAAATAAGACAACTTCGGAAAATTTCACTGCAATTTATTAACTAAACTCTATACGTATTTCGCCTTATAATGGCATCGTCAGGAGTATCAATTACACTGTGTTATTGATTATTGTAATGTTAAATTGGGCACTCTGTTTTCTAAACTAAAGAAACATTCTTGTTTAAATGCTAATATTTCGAAAACTACGTTCATGTTTCATTCAGTAGCTGATCTAATGTTAAACGATTTTTGATAAAAGACCCTTGGACACTCAATATTCTGTATGCTGCTCGAGTTTCTGTTTTCTTTAATAGCTAATGTTAGTGCTGCGAATGTGATTTCAAAAATGTGTTGTTTTAATTTAACGATAATATTTCAAACTTCTTATGGTATCTCATAATTTTCAAAAATATTTATTTCTACCAATGTCCTAACAAAAATATAAATTTCATCTGTCTTTCTTAAAATCTTTCAAGTCGGTAATCATCAGATTTAACAGTACAACCAATAATTAATTTGTGGTTAAATGTAATGTAATTAAAATTTCTCCTATGTTCCTTTCTTTGTTCTGTTCTTGTGACAGAATGTTGGATAATTTATATTTTGAACATCTAGATAGCGGGTATCGCCGGGACCCAGGATGGTCGACATAAGCAATTTAAATGCTAATTTCTCATTGTGGAATTACTGACTTACTAATTAATTAAAACTATATCAAAGTCGAAAAGTTATCCAAATAAATTATTTGGACGAATTTAGGATTAAAGCTTAGGCCCGTGAGGTCCGGATGCTAAAGTTTGTGGTGCGCCAAAATTTGTAGAGCGATTAAAAATTAATACCTTGTCTCTTTCTGTTTCTCCAAAGTACTTTTTTGTTCGTTCATAATTTCAAGTCATAAACAGGCCCGAAGCTGCCTAGGGCAAATCCGAACTTATCCGAGTACGTACGTAATGTTTCGATTGTAACAATCGTATGCTACCTTCTATGATTTTATAATTGCGATTGTTTTAAAGTATTTGTTTTTATATTTACAAAAGTTGAGTTTAATTTATTATTCATATAAGCGCGAAATATATATTATTTGTTTACAAAGCAAGTTATAACTAATGATAATAATCCGATAAATGTAATACCGCCCACCTCTACATTTTAAATGTCCCGACAGGAATTTTCTACTTATTTGATATGTGTCGCTACCGCAATTTATTCAGAATTTCTTGAATCAATTATGAATAATTTAGTAATAGTAATTGGACCCCATTATCTTGAAGCTAACAACGTACTGAACATTGAAAGGTTACACGATCCAGGAGAAGATAAAATAGGTTATTATTAGGGTTGATATATTACCCGAGTAAATTCAATCAAAAATGTCTTCTTATTAAAGTACGTTGCTGTCTCGCTTTATATCTTATGTTTTAATGTGAAATCGGTTGAAAGTGATAATAACGCAGGAGGGTAGACATGAATGCAGGGAAGGAAGGTATGGGGGTTTGAATACCTTGTCTTAGAAAATCTGAACATTTAGTTTAATAATTTTAATAATTTACATACACATGTAAATTTCAGTCAGTGTGCTTACGATTATCTTCAAGTCTATTAATTAATCGATAAACGAGGTTTGTGATTCAAGGTTGCAAATGTTCTTGGTTGTCTAATGATTATGTAATGAAGGGTAGGTGTATCCAAATTCGTACGTAATCTTACGTGTACATTTAGGCAGTTCTACTTTATGTTTGCTGTTTTCGTAATCGGTAAAATTTCACTCTAACTTGAAGTGATACGAGGATCGACTTATAAACTTAACGGCTTGCCAGGATCGATTTAACATCTGTCTAATATTGTAAAGGTTCAAGTCTGCTTGCTTTTACGTAAACTAAGTATATAAAATTCCATTTTTTTAACGATACTTTGGCGCCGTTGAAATAACCAATGTTTTTATTGTTACTGACACTGCTACAGATTACAGGCAGGTATACTTTATTACGTGTTTTTTCTGAATTATTCAACAGACTTTTCTATCATTTCCTCTTTTATATACAACCGGGAACTTTACGGAATGAATTTACGTAAGAAACAATAAAATATAAACTCGATACTGCTGAGTATAACTGTTCGAAGTTTTATGTTAAAGTATCTTAAATTCTTCCAAGATATTTCACAAAAGAGTCTATTTGTGACCATTTACAAATAAATTCTTACAGAACTCTTTTGAGTTCTAAAAATACTTATTCTTATTATAGAGGTAATTTTTTTATATAATATATATTTATTTAAATATAATAGTTAACACAGGGATTGAAGTAACGATTGTTTTTAATATACACTTATAAGAAAAACAAATTATACTGAATTAAGAAATCTTTAGGAGTACATTTCGTTATGTTTAAAAAAAAAAGATTAATCAAGAGCCTTCAACAATTTGCTGCAATTTATGTCTAAGTGCATTTAACGTACGGGACAGTCTTGAAAAAAGAATCAACAGGCTCAATAAGCAAAATAAGGACATATTATTTCAACATACATATTAATGGTTAAATTTATATTCTTTAATTAACATAAAAACTGGTAGCGGATTACGGTCTTCAAATGGCACGCAATTTGACTAATACTTGCCTTCCATTGGAGTGCCCGAATTTTTCTAATATTGTTGTTCATTTTGAACCTCCCAACCTTAGAACATAAAAACATGGAAACAGGATTTGATGCTGTAGTATTTACCCTGAAATAGGACATAATTGTGGTTCGGTTTTCTTGCTCTAACTCAACTTGATTAAGTTTTGCTTCCCTGGTCGTATCTTTGTCTACTAATCTTTATTTTCATTTGCTGCCTCCATGTTTTTTATACTTTAAACTCCCAACTGTTTTTATAAACCTTTCAATATAATAATTCTCAAAACTCTAGTCTATTGACCAAGCTAGAGAGGTATTTAGGGGGGTTATCAGTACATAATTGACGATATGTAGTTTCAACTATTCCCGAGTCTACATGGCATAATGGCACGAAGCGAGGTCAGGTCAAAATATTATCTAGTCGTATGGATTAATAATATCAAGCATTTTCGGTAAACATTTATAGGTATAAAGCCCAGCATCTAGCATATCCTCAAACATCAGAACCTTTTGGTTTGAATTTTACTTCGTTTGAAAGGTTTTCAATATTAGAAACGTGTAAAATCCAATATTACCTTTCATTTGACAATATAGCAGGATGAAATATTTCTTATCATTCATTACAGTCACACAGTTTCTCACAAAATGCCTTCACTTCAAAGCTCTGCAACATCTACGTATTCTATCGAGGTATATCTGGGTGTATGTTTCTTTTTAGATATTGTACACCATTTCTAGACTAAATTATCTGGACGGTCTTAAACGAAAGCCAGCTTTTGAGTAAAGATTCCAATTCTGTCTTTAGTGGATTGTAGAAGTCTATTAATTTTAAATATAAATATAAACATTGAATCAACAGAAACAACTACTCCGAGGACTAAGGGCTAATACCCCTACCGGCACTAAATTACACTGTTGATTCCGATGGATTCTTAGACGAAGATATAACATATTTAAAAAAAGAAGGAATCCTTATTCGTCTAAATATTAAGATCAATGATCTCACATTTGGAACGCGTCCTACCAAGTAGGCACAGCGAACCGAAAGTATATCCCACGACGGGTTTCGACCTATCGGGTCTCTTCAGGTGGGCGCTGGCAGAAAGGCCTTTACAGGATATATGATAAATATAAATATAAATACGGAATCAACAGAAACAACTACTCCGAGGGGTAATACCCCTACCGGAATTGAATTACACTGTTGATTCCGATGGATTCTTAGACGAATATATAACATATTCAAAAAAGAAGCAACTAAAATCCTTATTCGTCTAAATATTAAGATATAAGATCTTAATTCCTTCTTTTTTTAATATATCTATTAATTTTATTTTACGCTGAAACATGAGGTCTTGCAATTTTCGGCAAAGTAGTCCAAGGTATATCCTCTTCGCACTCTCTTATTGCTCTATAAATCGTTGCATGTGCAATAGTTTAATTTCTGAACAAGTTAACAATTTCACTTTTGGAAAATTGTGCAACTAATCGATAGATATTCGAGTAGCAGTAATTTCAGAGCGGAGCTTTTTTAATATTATATTTAACGTTATACATAAAGATCTATTTTCACTTTCCATTCTCAACCAACATATCCTAAACTCTTAATGTTATTACATATACGTGTTATAGGTATCGATAACAGATTTGCAGCTTAAATTCCACTATGACTACGATTTTCTGCGAAATGTATTTCTAAATAAGTGTCAATAAATTTAGATGAGCTAAACAAGTAAAGCGTAATTCTATTTCCGCAGAGAGACTCAATATTTCCTATTATGTTATCTATAGGTAATACGACGAAATGAGTTTGGAATCTTTCTTTGCTTTTAAAAGAAAATTGAATGGCATTTTTCTTAAGGGTCCTCCAACGTTTAATTTGAAATTGCAAATGAAATGGGTACGCCGGTTCTGAAATCCGATTTTAGTTCAATATTCAATTATAACAGTTACATTTCTTTTAGTTTAAGAAATGAACAACCATAGAACTATATAGCTATTGCGTGTTTCCTAAGCGTGAAGTCAGCGACGAAATTCAGATTATAATGGTTTGATAAAGCACGAGAATAAGTAGAGCAAATAATACAATACAATGTTCGCACGATTTGAATAAAATTGATCCATGACTACATATAATAGAAAAGCAGTACAATTAAAATATAATAAGATCGTATGCTGTACTTGTGGGGTTACACAATACATAGTTTTAATTAATAATTCAAAATTCAAAAATACACTTAGTTTCACTAAATTTATTCAAAATATCGGACATATGTTTCGAACTTTTCAGTTAGTTCATTATCAACGAATGTAAAGAGGATTTTAACACAATACAGGTTTGTGTGAGGTAGGTGGGATTTCCAAGCATTAAATGTGCTCGGTAATTGATCTTATCAAAGGTGACACCGAAAAATCTACCTGATCGTTAGTAATATTAAGTTGTTTATTATTAACTTTTAAAATTTCTACTATTTCAAGGTAGTTCAATTTTTGTCCTATGTTACCAACATGTAATACTTGGAAATCCTTTACATTTAACATATGATCATTTAGGATACAGTGTTCAGCTGTATCAGTACATTTTTTATTGTCTAATATCGATTTTTTATGTTCATTTAGTCTAGTGGTAAAATTTCTACCTGTCTGGCCAATGTAAAAGGCATCACAATTGAGGCAGTCTAGTTTGTTAATTCTGCCTCAAAAATTTTGAAGTAAATTGGTCTAGCTAGAATCAAATTTATAAAGAGGTAATACGATGATTTTACTTAAAATATCGCTATACTTTTAGTCGATGTTTTTGATTTTTCTCAACATATAAACAAGTAGACACGTGTTCCTTTTCTTTAATATTTCTTTAACATGAGAGATTTCCACAAAATGTCCTATTATTATTAGTTAGACCAGCTTCCCTGATGATAAGACAAGGGTACTAAAACTTAAATTAGTTTATTTTATGTGTTTATATACTTATGATGATTGGTAAAACATATATAATGAACATTCTTACGCCGCCACCGGTAGTTAAAGATTTTTTTTAATCAAATAGAAATATTTAAACGAGTAGAATTGAAAAGTGTTTTGGAATATTTATTAACTCTCCGCATTAAATTTTTGATATGGAAGTTCCTTTGTAAATAAATCACAATGTTTTTAACTTGAGAAGTAGGGGTAGGTAGTAGCTAAAATCGTTTAAATGGATTAACTCAGTTATTACAAAGTATATTTTGTATTTAGAAGATTACGTATTGCAGGAATTGGTTCAAACACATGCGAAGCTTTCAATTCATTAAACTCCAGAGGCGAATTTAGGTCATTAACTTCGTTTATTACTAGTGACGTTTTGCATGAGCGATTTTTTTCTATACACGACTCCTTTCATTCCAATCACTACCTCTTGCACATCACGTATACGTCTCTGTGCAGTTCTAATTCTGGATTTTAATTTCTAAAATCAACGTGAGAGTCACATACATACATACATATTAATGTAAATTGTAACAGACGTACAAATGTAAAGAAAAAACAAGTAAAATTTAACTGTGTCTATTTACAAGTAAATTCATAATATATTTTTGTTACAATTGGAATTGTGAGTAATGTAGAATGACTATAGATTTTACGTGTGGTCAACATGCTAACTAAAATTATTCTGTTTGGTCAAGTTGCAAACACGCAACTGTAATTGCCGTTATAAATTATATATTTTAATAATAACCAACAGTAAGTAAATACATATTAGGTATTTAGGTACTTTGTTGTTATATTTGCTTTCAATCAATGAAATGGAGAATTTATATTGACTTTAGTGGAAGATTTGTTTCAATAACTGCACAGTATTAAAGAGAATATTAATTTAAATAAGTCGTTCAATTTATTTTATAAAACTTTCATGGATATGTCGAAAATTTACGAAAATTTCCAAATGAAATTGTTCGTCTGTAGAAAAAGTTTTCTTTTTTCTTTTTCAACATAAAAGTATAACAGAATGTACATATTTAGCTATAAAATGTTTACGTTCGATCAGAATCAGACTTTCAGAAGTTATTTGTTCGATGGTTATTCTTTTTTATATTCTTCTATTTCCAGTGTAAAGGTCATAAGAATATTTGCATTAAGTAATGGTTGTAAGTACAAAGACTTCTTCTATGTGAACTTACTCTGTTCTTTGTTTTGTATTTTCGTAATGAACTTTTTTTTCGTGTCACATTGGCGCCGCGACGCCCCAGGCCGTCGGACGGACGTCGAAGAAACTACCACTGTCGCTTCCCATCACCGTCATCCCCACACCTCTCGCAACGCCTCTGTGTACTTATTTTTCCTCTTTGTTCTAAACGGGGGTTGGGGGGTTAAACGGCATCCCATAAAATGTGATCCTCGATACATTAACCATCCGACGACAGTGGTGCCATCATTACCGACAAACTTTTAAGCCTGGTTTTCCTGTTTTATTATTTCTTTTTAAAGAGAATTATCTCCCATTCTATCGTAGATGTATTCGTGCTTGAAAGGCCGAAACGGGAATAGAAAATGAAGTTTACTTTCCAACTTAATGAAAGTGCTTAATGTTAAATTGAAGATTTATAATCTTAAATTACAATAAAAAGAAAGAAATTAAAGTTAGATGTATTTAAAGTTCAACCATTTACCCCTTTGAATCCATTGAAGTTATATGCAGCCAAGTAAACAAAATTTGTTTACAGCAAATGATCAAAAAATATATGTGTAATTGTTCTTTGATAATGACCGTATGGTCGAAACAATTGTTAAAGATGTTAATAATAAACATTTGAAACTTTGAGGTGCTCATTATTTATATGTCAACTCTTATCGCAACATTTGGATATTGCAGTTAAAACAATTTAAAATCTTGATATGTTGGAGCAATTCTGAGGCGGGATTTTAATTCATTATTTATATTTGTTCATATTTCTATTTACTCATTTATTTAGCCAGTTTGTAAATATACTAAGATCAAAGATGCCATATCCGACGTACTTTATGACTGATTCCGAATCTGGCCTCAACATTCCCACACATTGTCTGGATTTTGAGGTATTTTAACCTCAAATTCCAAAAGCTTCAATTTTTGACTCTTTTGTAATCATTACTACGTGAAATAAAAACACAAAACAACTAAGGGAGTAGCCATTTCCTAATAATATTTGGTCTCTGAATTAGAATTTAGCCTCAGAATTTCTTCAATATATTCAGATTTTGATATATCTAATTTAAAAATTCAGGTAATGTTAATTTAGCTTGCTTGGGTTTGAGACTACGATTTCTGGAATTTGCAATGCTAAAAAAAATTTCTGGGGCGACATTTAAGTTTGCTATAGAAGAATACGTCGAAAATTATTACTATCTTTTCTAATTCTTTTTTCAACTCTTCCTAGTCGTGACCTTGAAATAGAGGGGGGTCACTTAAAAAAAGAGCGTACGACTGTGACGGGTTGTTGAAAATAGAAAACTCAACCAGGGTATTGTGAACTCCAGTCCGGCTTGAGAATTTACTTAAAATCTGAGGCGAGATTTTAATTCAGCTATAAAAGATAGCTTGTATATCCTCTCAAAAAGGCCAAAAGTTGCATTTGGAGTTAAAAAATATTAAAAGCCTGATGTTATGAGGAAATTTTGGGGTTATATTTGTATACAGGGCAAATTACGTCGTAATTTGTTTCTTTTTAAATCCTGATTTCGTTAAATGATGTACTCATTTAAACAATGTTTTCGATTGTGTATTTAAATATTACCACCCTGCGGTGCTGCCCTTGATGACCGTTGCCTTAACTCACCCCAATTAGCGAGCAGAGGCGACCGCCAAGACCAAAGCCAAAATAAGTTTAACATCAAAAATTATTTCTATAGAAAGTTCAAATTAAAAATAAATATGCAATAAAAAAGGTTTAGAGTTTTTTTTTTCTTATAAAAATCTATTTCATTCAGAACCATTGGTTTTTATGGAGTTATAAGGCTATAATAAAAAAAAGAAAAATGTATTGCCAATAACCAATTTTGATTTTTACAACGTTGGGGGTGTCATGAAAAGGAAGTTCTTAAATCTCTTTACATTTTTTAAGATAATTTGATTTGATCTATCTGTCGCTTCTACACATTTTTCCTAAAAGTTTTATAATATACCATCACGAAGATGTACGTTTTTCATTGTCGAGCTCCCGTAAGTTAATTTTCCGGTTTATTGCTCTTCGTGTTTCTACTTGTTGTTGACACTTTTCTTCTATATAAAGTCAAAGTTTAATAAAAACGGCGGATTAATTACCCGCTAGTCAAAAGAACAATTCAATTAACTTCACATAGAATCTAATCTAAAAATTGACGTCAAAAATAAAATTTTATTTATAAATATAAACCCTATATTTTAAAGGACTTAAAGTAAGAAAAAAATATCGAATACAAACAAAATAATAAGGTAAATTAAAACAATAAGATGAGGTGATTGAGTTGGCCATTACTTGATGAAAGTTGATCTTGATGATGAATTATTAAAACAATAAAACACGTTTAAACTTTCAGGAAACTTTATTAAACTTGCTTAACAATACTGTTTCACCTCACAGAGACATCTTCTGAAGATGAAGTGTGTTTATACTGAGTTTTTACAGCAAGAGTTTATATTACCTATCCTACTTCTTATTATCTAGTGGGGTGTGTACAAGTTGGGTTGTGCGACTTACAGATTATTGTTTAAACATATTGAAATTATTACTAAGTTGATATACAAGCATTTCCTATTGACGAATTGTGGACATTCTCTATTTCATTTAAAACAATTTCATTTTTTGAATTCAAATGTGATTTTATTTCTATTGCTTCTAGGATGTTCAGTATTTTACTTTTTTCTTTTATATGTAAAATTTTGACATTATCTATATTAAAATCATGTTTGTTTTCAGTCAAATGGTTCTTAAACGCTGAATTTTGGTTATAATTCTTAACATGTTCGTTTATTCTATCTTTGAAAGTTCTCCCCGTTTGTCCTATATATACTGAATTACAATGATTACAACATAGTTTATGTACCTCGCTTGTTTCCATGTGGTCTGTTTGGTCTTTTTTGTTATTGATAAATTTTATTAAATTGTTGTTTGTTATGTATGCTATTTTTATATGGTCTGTTTTTAGTTTTTTTTTTTTAATTTTTGTTGTTGTATTACCTATATACGTTAATGTTTTGAAATTATTTTGTTTTTTATGTTATTGTGGATATATTAAATTAAGTGACATTTGTTTTATTGTATTGACCTCTTTTTCGAAATTAATTTTATTTAATGGTATTCGTAACAATATGTTTATTATACTATGAAATGCAGCAAGCTTTTGTTGTATAGGGTGACAATATGTTTAAACAATAATCTGTAAGTCGCACAATCCAACTTGTACACACCCCACTAGATAATAAGAAATAGGATAGGTAATATAAACTCTTGCTGTAAAAACTCAGTTTAAACACACTTCAGCTGTGAGGTGAAACTGTATTGCTAAACAAGTTTAATAAAGTTTCGTGAATGTTTAAACGTATTTTATTATTTTAATAATTCATCAATAAGATGAGGTTCGTTAAATAAAATCTAGTTTTATTAATCTTCAACAAATTATAGTAAATTGGAATTTATTATAATGGGTAATTGTTATATTTCTCTTAATAATAGTCACTATCGACCGTAACGAATTCGTAGAGAATAATAAATTATATTACTACAAACAAAATCATATTCAGTTTTGGCGACTGCGCAAAATATTTATGAAAGAAAATCTTAAGTTATCCATGATACTAAAAATTTAAGTGTACCTTGTCTTGTGTAGGATAATTAATTAATTAATTAATTAGATAACTTTCTATTCTATTAAAACTTTTATTTATATAGAAACGACAAATTATTTTAATTATTTAAAGTGGATGTCTGTTTTCGTTTTAGTTATAAAAAATAGAAAAACGGAGACGATTTATTAAGAAACAAATGAAATAATAAAAAAGTAAAAAGAGGCCCATTGCTAATTAGCAGTTAGCAGATACAGTTGCACATAATTAATTTTATTATTTATTTGTTGATAAAATTTAATAATATTCTTGTTTCCACGAAAGGTTTAACAGTTTCCCTAATACATTATTTCTATCTTCAGTGTGATTTAGCATTTAGCTTTTCCCGTTCTAGTACAGAAGAAAGTTTGAAAACTCTATTAACCTTTGTAATTTTCTTCTACAGTTTGTAAGAAAAATTTAAAATTACTTCCTATTCTGTATTGAAATTTTAATGAAATTCATGTAAAAGAATATAATTAAATTATAAAACCCCATAGTATACTTTTTAAATCAGTTTATTCATTCGTAGCAAGCTTTTACAGCTGGATATATTTTCAGTTTTTATTACAAATGTAATATCAAAACCTACCATATAAAATGATAATTTTACTTTTGTTGTATTGTTTACGTGTAATATTGTAATCGGTAACTTTAATTTAATAACATGACATTTTTTTATCATTCATGTCACCCACCAAAATTTAGTTTTTAGCTACCTATATCTTATTTACCCCTGTAAATCTTTCTCTTATATAATATTTTGCAGTTTGTTCGGTATTAAATTTCTGGCTGTTAAAACGATTATTAATTAGTATATTTAACCAGCAATTGTACATAATTTGTAATGTACCATGATAACGCAAATAGCAATTTACACCCCAAGAGGTATATCGGAATAAGAATAAAAGTATCGTCGCGTATTTGCTAACTACTGTCACCAATATCGCGTAATTAATGAAACTGTCACTATCAAACTATTTATTTCGGTAACTAATTCTCAAACAACACCACAATTAACAATTTATAACTACCTAGATTACTATTTCACTTTTCCGCTCTTTGTTAGTATTCTTCTATCGCCTAGCTTATTTATAGTAACTTCATTTGTTCGAGAAGGTTCTAGAACGACACTTATCGAAGCTTCTAGTCTTTTATTTGAAATCTTGGCAACCCACATTACATATCTTCATGTTTCTCGTAGATTGTCTATCCGTACGTAACACTGCACCCTCTAATATCTTCTAGTCTTTTCTTTGAAATTTCAGCAACTCATATTACAAATCTTCATGTTTTTCGTAGATTGCCTATTCGTACGTAACACTGCCCCCTCTAGAGCCTAGTCTTTTCTTTGAAATCTTGGCAACCCACATTACAGAACTTCATATTTCTCGTAGATTGCCTACCCGTACGTAACACTATTTACAATTATTTAGCTGTAGAATGTACAAATTCTTGTTCACTATTATTCCTGTTTACATTAATGTATTTTGTATTCCGTTACTGAAGAATTATGTGTCCCTTCTCGGATCCACGTGGCCATAAGTGCTTTCACCACATCGTCGTCGATGGTGTAATTATTGTCCTTGAGATCTCTCTTGAGGTGAAGAAGAAGGGAAGTAGGTCGGAGCCAAATGCGGAGATTATGGCGAAATATGATTAAATCTTAGCTTACTCCTATCAATGCTACTATCATAAACCGTTTTTAAACGTTGTATAGAAATTTGTAGAATTCATTTTCTGCTTTTTAAAATTCGATTACTGTTTGCCCTTCCTTTGTATATTATACATGCGAACATCTCTTGTTTTTGAATTGGAAAATAAGAACGCATTCAAGTTTTCCCGAAGGATATTACAATAAAGTATTGCACTGTATGCATTTCGAATATTGTGTGCGGTTTGTAAGTAAATAAAGCCAAAGGTTTATATTGACATAATCAGCAAAATATTCGCTGAAGATAATCCGTTTTGAAAGAACGGGGTTGCTTTTGATCTACTTAATCTTAATAAGATCGTATTTTGAAGTGTTATTCTTGAAAGATATCACGCTATATTAACCGTTTACAGAAGCTTTTTGATATTACTTTTTTTCTTAACTGTGTATTAGTTTTATTTTAACAGAAAAGAGTATTATAGAAATATACAAAAGTATATAAGACTTTTCGTTAATAAAATAAAACACTTGGAACGTTTTACAATTTTTAATATTACTCTATACAACATTAATAACTGCTGTACTCTTAGAAATGGCCCATCAAGAAGGAGAAATACGTATAAAATAATATTAAAAATTGTGAAACGTTCCAAGCGTTTTAGAGACGACGTATGTAAAAATGCACCTATATAACATACCTATATATATTATCTAAAAAGAATATAGAAACACAAAGTTAATGTTTTACACTTTTTATTAGAAACTCTAACAATTGTTTCGACTTAGGCAGTCATCTTCAGAGAGTTATATTACAACTAACTTAAAATTAAGAAGTACAAGATAATTTATAGTCTACACATTATAATCCACATATAAAATAAAGGATACAAACTTCAACTTAAAATTAAATGTAACCAATGATTTAACAGAAGGACTAAATACCCCTATATTTCGATCACTCACAAATATGACAAATAAATAATTTGGCACCAGAATGTAACAATTTTAAGAAATATATATGTATATGTGTGTGTAGACTATAAATTAGCTTGTACTTCTTAATTTTAGTTGTAATATAACTCTCTGAAGATGACTGCATAAGTTGAAACAATTGTTAGAGTTTCTAATAAAAAGTGTAAAACATTAACTTTGTGTTTCTATAGTTTTTTTATAAAATTAAACATGTTTTACTATTATCCCACGGCTAAATCGATCAACATTATTAAAAGTACCTATATATATATTTCAAAAGTGTAAAGGGCTCTTCTTCCTCAAGGTGCTGTTAAATTCGAATAATTATTTTTTTAATTAATTTTTACATATAATTTTGTTACATGATTATTTTATTTAAAAAGTCTACTATTAACTAGTAGATCATTATTTATTTCGTTAGTTCATTAGTATTTAATTAATTAGTTAGAATCAGTAACTAATTTTGTGGTTTGGCAAAAGTGCTAATTAGAGGTAATTGGAATTATTCGGATAAATATTAATTGGTACTTCTTATTCAGAATATCCAAAGCGTATGTGTCAAAAACTGTTAACTTTGTTATTTATTTGCTCGCATGAAATGAAAAGAACTTCTTTTTTGATGGTAAAAGAAGTATTGTAATTACAGAGAAACAGATTACACGACTTTTCTCATGTTTTTATAAATTATTAAAGAAAATTTTCATCAGTACCACTCTTCAAAGTTTTATCGTCTTCTTATCTCCGTGTTTTGGTAGGTAATTCATGTTCTGGTCCAAGTTTTCTGTGGTTTCCTTTCATCATTTAGGCAAATTCTGGGGCAGTAATATTCCACAGATAATCTTTCACTTCTCTTCTGTCTTCATTTCGTCCGTTTCATCTTTCTCTCCCTAACCACACCATCCACCCATTCTCACGATTCCTACAAGGAGGCTGAAGAGGGCCTTACGCCCTACCCTCCGGCTTTATACTACAGTGTAGATTGGAGGGACTGCCCGCCCATCAGCTCGAGTAACTGGTGGGAATGAAACACAAAAGGTTTTTCTTGCGTGGAAGGTCTACACAAAATTAGGCTTTAGGCCATTAGGGTGTTTAAAATAGAATACTCGTGCAAACAAAACTGAACACATTTTTTATCATTTACAAAGCGTTCCGTTAATCGAGAATATAATTAACACCTGTTTTGTTCTACTGATGAATGAAAACTGATCCACTTTTTTATTCACGGGAGTATTTGTATCAATAACCACGATAATTATAATAAAATTAAGTAGAGCTGATTTGTAAAAATATTATGTTAGGTGCTATTGTGTTTTGTAATTTAAAATAGGAGAAATCCGTATTAAATTTGTTTCCAATATGATTTTTACAATAAGTAATTATTAATTTAAACAATCACACAATAATATGCAACCTTGTTAGAAACTATATGCTGTATCAAGAATAATATTGTAATAAAAAAGTAATATTGCTTATTTTATAATGAATTAATTGCTGTTAATTATTCAATTCGCGATAAATTTCGCATCTAAATTGGACCAACTTTGTTTGATAAAATTTTCTTTAATTAATTGTAATGAATAATTCTGCCAACGATTTTCAGAAAATTATTGCGGAAATGTTATTATGCACGTATAGACTTGGTAGCTATAAAATACGTGATATAACAATGTGATGTTGTTATATCTGGTTGTTCACTTCTAAATATCGCTAATTCGATTTACATAACGCTTTGAATATGTACTGCAAATTTGTTAACCAGATAGGGATGCCGCATAAAAAGGTAAAGAGAAAAATCAAATATGAACGAACATAAAAAAAAAGAAAATATCAAAAGGGATCCCAGTATTATGTTAATTAAAAAAGGCAATGAATATATTTCAACAATCACGTTTGTTTTAAAACCATTATTATTGCAAAGTAGCCAATCAAATTAGCGCATTGTCAAACACCACAAAATCTGCAGATATATAACAGCAAGTGTTTTGTTTCTTTTGTTTTGTTTTTCGCTTTTTAGCGTGAGTGACCACCCATCCAGAGATGGGCCACCTACATCTTAGTACATCTCCCCAACCTCCCTCCTTCATCTCACTCCCCCCTCTCCTCTCCCACCACCTTCCCTCATCTCTCCCTGGTGGTCGTAACCGTCAGGTTGATCTACCAATTCGAGGAGGGGTTTCAATCAAGGGAGAATCCGACACCACCTCCCTAATTGGAGGGTGTCGGTTCTCAACATTAAACTAAACTAAAAAAAAAGTTTCTCAAGTTGTATGATATGAATATTGGCTAGGTTGAAGGGTATTATTAAATAAATATAACTTTTTACTTTCATTCAAATATTGTTAATTAAAAGAAATACAGTCGAACCAACGAATACATTTCAATAAACTTTTGTTTGTAAACTGTTATTGTTACAAAGTTACCAATTAAATGAACACTTCATCTGCTATCACAAAATCAAAAGTTTTATAATTGCAAGTGTTCACCTCTCAAGTTGAATATGAATAATTGTTAGATTTAAGCGATGCTTCAAATAAAGGATGACGTAATTTCTGTATCTACTTTTATAAATGACTGTATGTTTTAATTTTGCTAATGGACAAAGTTGAACGATAAAATAGCTACCTACTCTTAAATTAATCTCTTAAGTATAAACCTTAAATCTCCTAGTAAACCTTATGTGTGTTCTACAAATTTAACCAGAGGCAATTAAGCTAAGCAGATGAGGTGTTACTATTACGATATAACCGCATTCTGCACATATAATTATGTCACATAGCACTCTCTAAAGATGCATTAAAATTTTCATTAAATCGTCTTTTATTATTCAGTAGATTGTACATAGCTAAAGTTATTGCTTCTCGCTGAGGATCTGTAGTAATTATTTGTACCAGTTCATTTTTTGATCAAACGTACCGTTAAACATTTTTTATTATCCTATGATTTTCATATTAAAGTTGACGTTTCGAAAATATGTGTGATCTTCTAAAACAATGGAGGACAACCTCACTTAAAAATTTGTAATAGTTTAGGTTGCTATGAAATAAACAAAATATGAATATTTGTAAGGCTAATATTAGGTAATTGTTGTTGTTTCATTTGTTTCATTAGATAGATTAGATATTCATTTGTTCTTATCAATAATATACTACATTTAAATTCGATTCTGTAAATCTTTTACAATCACCGATACAGTTTTAATAATGGTAATTGTTAGTGAAGCCTTTACTGAGATTGGATAATTACAGTTGTTATCTGCGAAATAATTATGACATTTTAAGACTTCAGACCTTTTTCAAGGTAAAAAAATTAATAATCGGTTGCATATTTCAGACAAATGTCAGCTTTGTGCTACAAGAAACTGTTTTCTTTAGCACCCATACGTCTTAACAAGATTATTTTCAATGTTACATTTTGTGTAATTATCAGATGAAAGATTTTTTGAAATAGTCTATTGTATCTTCATAAATTACTCTTATGCAATTGAACTAAATCAAGTACTAAAAGCCAAAATTCGACATAAGGACATTTAAAAAACTGAAACATGTTTCGACATATATCGTACTAAGTTAGAGACTCTAGACTCGGAGAATTCCTAATTGAACGTTTTTATGAGTAATTTTAGGTTTACATTTATTATTTAGAATCGTTTTGATATAGCTGGAATAATTACTTAAAATTTTTAGTTAAATATTAATTTTAACTATCATTACGTGCGATCGAAATTCAGTCAATTTGCTTTCATTTAATTGGTTGAAGCGTTTTGTATGAGAAAACAAAAAAATCTTCATTTCATGCTTATACGAATGAATTAATGCCAACTTTTGACACAGTAAAACAATCATAAATATTTATTTATCTTCTCTACAATATTGTTTCGATCCTCTGGGGTCATTTTCAAGAGAGAAAATCTGTTTAAGAGTAACAGTGTTCCTGAAATGGTGAAATTTCAAATATATTTTATGTTTCACAAAGAGTGCCATATGAATTTTATCAATTATATAATAATACTTTCTGGAGTACATGATTCCAAATATAATGTGCAAACAGAAATGAATCTTGTAATTAATTATGGGAAAGACAGGATGCAAAATTTAGAACATTTCCAGTAATTTGAATTTATTAAAGGAAATTCTGAGAAGTCTCTCATCGATTTTATTTTAACAGCATATGGGAGTGACATTGTAAACACATCAGTTAAAGTAAACTACTGTTGGCTTAATAGATTATATCGATTTTTGAATTTACTACTAGAAACGTCTTCTTAATTATTTATTGTAGAAAGCTAAGATCGTCATTAGTGTGGTTTCTGAAATTTTAAATTCTTAATGAGTCTTCTGCTATTTGAGAGAAGTGTAAAATGAGAAATAATACTTCTTCTGAAGATGCTAATGTTTAGTGAAACAATTGTTAAGAGAAATAAAGTAATAAAACGTGGAACTACATTTGGTTTATTTACTAATAAAGATATTATGTTATTGAAGTTCCATAAAGTAGATGACGATACAATTAATTACGTAAAATGAGAGGTTAAACTTTGAAGGATTTCTCAAATAAATTATCTCGTTAAAAAGTGAAGTATAGAACTTTAGTCGGTTTTACGCTGCTGATATTTTAAATCTTTCAAGCTTTATTAGGACCTCTAATACAGATTAATTTCTTTTTTAATTTTGTTCATTTATCTTTAGGCTTTTTTAATATCTAGGATATACCTACGGCATTTAACATTGATTATGGATGAACTTGACAAAGGTGAAAGTTATATTATTATTATTATTTCTAAAAAACAAAATGCCAAATTCATTTTAATGTTTTTGATACTTTTTGATTTTAATGTCACAACGGAAACACTTTTATATGTTAGATATATTTAAGAAATTCGGTTAACAAACTACTAAAACTGCAAATTCCAAAGTAAGGTTAATAAATAAATAATTTGAACAAACAAGTTTGCAAAGGGGATATATCCTAAGAGGTAATTTCGTATTTACCCATGAATTAATTAGGAAATCTGAAACTTATTTAATCATTTAGGGTGGTCGGATAAAAACTGACTGAAGTTCAAAAGACCTCTTGATAAATTAGCAACCGCACAATTTTTGATTTGAATAAAAATTTCATAATACAAAGATTTGCTGCTCAACACGAACAGTGTACAATGTTGATGATATATTTAATATAATTGATAATCCATTTTTAATATCGTTCAAATAATCATTTCTAAAAAAAATATTTTGATTTAGTTTCTCAGATTAAATTGCAGAAAAGTCAAAGTAAATTTAGAAATAAGTTTAGGAAATGAGAAGTTAATTGTTATTAAAAATATGTTGTATCTTAATATTAGTAAAAACATTTCTCTTCTCGATTACATTTATGTACAGATTAAATCAATAAATCGATTATACATTGAAAAGTTACTGTTATGTATTGGAAAACCACTAAAGAAAGCTTCATTTTCCATATTTTCGAAGTACATATTAATTTCAATCGATAAATCATTTTTTAATGTCATTGAAGGCTGTGTTTATTGTTTGTGTATATACAATAGAAAATTACTTTGTTGTTGAAGAAAATTTAAATTTTGTTTTAATTATTACTCTAGAAATATATAAATAATTAAATTAAAAAACAAATGTTCGTTCAGAAATAGTATTTCTTTTAGGTATAAAATCACTTATTCACTATTTTTCTAACGTTATAAAAAATATTTAAAATTATATAAATCACATGAAAAAAATGTACTAAATTTTTAATTTATCACTTATGCAAGTAAGTAAAGATAAAAATATACACCTACCTAATATTATTTTTAAAAAAATATGTATTAAAATTGTTTTCAATAATTTTTTATTCGTGATATTTATGAAAAAAGTTTCCATTATTATAACAAACAGTGTTAATAATTATTATTTTTGTATTATCTTTACCTGCACTGTTGTTGTTTTAGTGTTTTGAACGTCGTTTGATCGCGTCTATTTTCAAAAACAAAACGACAATGCAACAGCCTGCCAAGGGCGCTTCAGTTCACGAACTAATAAGAGATTCGAAAACGCGCATTTGTTGAGTTTTGTTTTCCACTTTTCCCTCTCGGTCGACGTCGCGTACCAGCGACGACCAGCGTCGTCGTTTCGACCTACCGACGTCGACGCCGATAAAGTCCTTCTCCAATCGACCGTGTCGCCTACGTACGCCAGTTCTTGTCGCTTATCAGCCTGTAGCTTTTGATGATTATCAACCATTACCCTTTGTTATTTCATTTTTCTAGTTTTCATTATCAACAAGATAATTTTGAAATAAAATTATTTATATTACGATTATCTCTTCATTCTACTGATAAATAGTCATTTTTGATACAACCCGCTTCCAGAATAAGACAAAACAGGAGAATGTACCCCCCTCTGAGGATAAGACATAATGATAATTTTTATTTCTTCTTGCCCAATAAATATTAATAACTATCATAAGTATTGTATTTTTATTAAATATATCAATAATCATAAGAAAAATCCAAACTTCCCAATCTCAAAAAGTATTTATTACTAAAATTAGTTTTTAGTTGAAAATTAATTAATAGATAATAATTTTAATTTGGCCAATTTTATTTGACCAACTTAAACAACTTTAAAAAGTTCCATTTCTTCATTACATTTACTGCAACATTTTAATTTTTAATGATAAAACATACACTCCCCTTTGGAAATGCTTCTTCGTATCTGTCTTTTCCCCGAGTAGATAAATTATAAAAATATATTAAAATTTTGCTTGTATTAGTTTTTATTCAACCACTCATTAGAATAGGACTTACAAAGAAATTAACTTCAATTTTTCCAAAGTACAATTTAAATATTTTAATTAATCTTACCTGAACACCCTGTGTGTTTATAAAAGTTAGTCTTAACTGGTGACATATCTTTTTTTTTGTTGAACACTGCAGTGACTCTTATTGAAGACATTTGTATTTGCGAAAAATTGAAGACCAAAAGAATTAGCAAACAGTATTTTATCTTAAATATTTTTTGACTTTTACCACATCATATTTCTTTAAATTATAATAAAAGTCATTTATTGTTTTTATCGTTTATTTTTACATATCTATTAAAGCACACTTGTACATAACCGTGGTAGGTAAACATCAGGTGTAAAATTGTACGAGTATAAAAATAATTAAAAATTATTGAGTAGGTAGTTTGTTCAAAAAATGTTACCATTTTTATCAAAACAGTATTTAACTTGAATAATATAAAACTATAGAAGTTGTGATGAAAGTGAGTACAAAAATACTGGCAGAAAATGCTTGATTTTATTTTTAAGACACTACGTTGGACTTAATTGTTTCTTAACATTAATTAAATAATTAATTAATATGCTTATCTTAAATAACAAATCTATACACTTAATAAAAAACCTAAAAAAACAAAATATCAAAAATAATTTCTTGTTTTATAAATAGAAATCTTGGTACTTATAAAAATATACTGTAAATGTAAATAAAAATAAAGTACTTTTATTTATTAAAAACTTAAACTTTCAACTATGCAATTTTTCGTTTTTTTAGTTATTTAGTTATTTTTATTTATGTCAAGATATTTCTTGAATTATTTTAAACTTTAAAAAAAATATTATAAGTTATCGTTATCATTTTGAAATGAAATACCTAATTAAAAAGATTTTTACATATTAAAATATTCCAGCCTTAAAAAATGACTTAGATATTTAATTAATGAGGTAGGTTACCTCCAATTGTAAGTGTTAACAATTAAAAAAGTCAACAAAACTATCCGTGCAACAACTATAATAACACTTATTATTAGTTATAGTTTTGATTAGAGCTGGGCAAAGCTTAGTGCTTAATGCTTAAAAATGTGCTTTCAATTTTTTCAGGGCTTAGAAACACTGTACTTCAAGCCATTTCGTGATTGAGGCTTGGTAAATGAATAATTTATAAAAGTGCTTTGTAATTTGTATTTTAAGCTCTTTAAAAGTGTTTGAAGTCTTCTCACTTTTCTATGTAATTGGTAATTGGAAATCCTTGGATTTTAAAATGTAATTGGGACCTAAAGGGCCAGAGCACTTTAGGTAACAGCTTCGAACTCTTTTTATGAGAGCTTTGCCCAGGTCTGCTGTTGATAGGTATATCAATTAAAAATATATATAATTGACTACCTTACCAATTATACAATCAACAGAAATCCCATTTAGTGATCGTTTTTCTAAAATCTTATTTTAGTTTTACTCATCAAGTCATGCTTTTATATACAGATTGACTCAAGGGATAAGACAGTGTTTTGCATTGATTTTTGAACTACCCCGTATATTCAAAACGGATAATAACGCTATTTTAAAGTTTTGGTCGACGATAAAATATTCTTATCGCATATCCTGTAGACAATTTGTTGATAAAATTTTTAAAAAATGCTCAGAATTGCTAACTGTGACAACTTTGTATTAAATATATTATTCTTGAGTAATGAAATGTTTTTAATAAGCTGGGGTGGTGACAGTCGTGGTCTGTTTCTGAACTTCTCTTTCACCCTGGGCGATTTCACCACCCCTTATGGCTTTGTATTTGAGGAAAGTATCAAGCCCATAAGCAACCATGGCAGAAAAGCCAAAGAACTGCAAATACAAATTATTTAGAAATTATATAAATAATGGATGGCAGTAATAGACTTACAGCAGCAACTGCATATCCTTCATTTCCAAATGTAGCTGCCAAACAGGAGCATATCAAATACATGCAAACCATAACAAAACAATAGAAAAATTCAATTTTTAACCAGGGGATTTTGTACAACTTCTCAATCACATGGAATAAATAAAACAATAGCAAAATTCCAGTAAACCAAAATCCTGTCATTGATACTGTATCAAAGAATGAGCCTCTCGAGTTCCCAGGGAACCCACTGCATTGTATAGAGATAAATCCAAGCAAATTAAGTACCTTTATATAAACAATACAATAATAATAATTAAATGCTGCACTCACGGAATTCGTTTGAAAATTATTTTATCATACTTACAATCTGGACAATTTTTATAATACCACCTTTGGCTTTGATATACTTTGGATCATAGCGTATATTAGTTTGCACCCTTGTATTAGAGGTAATGGTTGTTGTAGTGGTATGGGCATTTGGAAACCCTGCCTCGGGCATTTTTAATACTTCTAAAATAGATATTTATTGATTATAAATACATGTCTATCAAATTCTATTCATTGCACAAAAAGGTCAAGCCCACCACCTGTTTATACACTAAATTATATAATCTACTACATTTGTTTAGACTTTGAATTTTATATTTAATAAATAACGGTTAAATAATTGCATTAGGAAGGATGTGGGGCGTTTAAACATTTTTACACGTATTAAATCATACCTCAAAATAGGCAAACTACAGTGTTTAAAATATTTAGAATTGTTTGAATATTTGAACGTGTGAAACATAAAGCAGTATATAATATATTGTAAATTTAAGTTATTACCTCGTTTTAGTGTTCCTTATCACAATTTATCACCAAATTATAAAAATAACTAATTATTTATGCTCTATAGTACCATACTAATCAAAGTAAAACAATCTAATGAATTTAATCACGATCGGTTGCCACTGGTGGGAGGTAACCACTACCATACTATACAGGGTGTCGCAATTCACAAGGCCACACATAGGTGTTTACAATTCAATATTTTTAATCACATTTAATACTTTGTTATCTTTATTCTATTACAAAACGAATAAATAATTTTCTTTTTAAATTTTGATAATTCATAAGTAATAAATACATAAAAAAATCACAATAGTTTGGAACGCACTATTTTACATGGTATTAAAAAATAATATTAACTAAATAATTTCGTTAATATTTGTAGATACGTTAATGTTCTTTTTTTAATAATTTTTTATTCTCAAAAACTCAATGTGTTCTGAAGCTCCACAGCTCTTTATGCTACTAGTCATTATAAAGGTACTGATAAGTATGTTTTCATTAATTTTAGAATAAAACACGTTTAGTTCTGGTTTATTTAAATAACTTGTAACAAAGAAAATTTATTATTCACATCAACAAAACAATCAATTTCATCAAAATTATCGTTTTCTGTATTGTCTTCATTATTCTTTTGTAAAGTTTTATTTTTGTGTTTACTTCTACGTTTTTTCTTACGAGTCACATTTTTCAAATCACATTTTATCAATTTAAACACATTCTCACTTATCACTTCCACAGCTTTTAAAATATTTGGGCAATCTTTTAACAAAATCGCAAGATACGATTTAATATCGTTTCTTTGAGTTAAATTAATAGTCATGTTGTAAAGAAATGTACCATCAAAATAATCTGATATTATCACATCAGGAAATGGAGATTGAAGTAATATATTTAAATATTTTGTATACAAGACGATACTTTGAAGTTGAGCAAATGCATCTACAATTTCGATGTCAAACAATTTTGAACTAGATGCCATTCTTGGTTCCATTTGAAAATAAGAAATTAATTTTTTCATACAAATAAAAAGTTCTTTTTGCGTTAATGTATCGAAAAATTTTAAAATGTCTAAATTAAAAACTTCTTCTTTAATATTAATCTGCTGATTTTCAGGTACTGTTTTATTTAGCATTTTCATAAATTTTGTTGTTGACCTATAAAATCCTATGTGGGGGTCTACACAGTTTAATACTATTGTACATAAAATTATGGAATAAACATGCCCATATGTGACTTTTTCAGATATTTTCTTGGCCCAATAAGCTACTGCAATAAAAAATAATTTCCACGAATTAGGTATACGTTTTAAGTTTTCATTAACATCATCAAAACTAAAATCTAAGATTTCTAAAATATATTTCATCTTTGAACTGAATGGTATATGTTCTAATTCTTCTAAAATTGGCAAATGTAGTTCACAATAAGGTCCAATGTTTCTTTTAATGGCCATATTGTCTCCTCTTGTAATATATACAAACGTCTGTACTTCCCCTGAAGTTAAAATTTTATGAATTGCAGATAAAATTGTTACAGATGTATGATGTGAGCAGCGATTGTGGTAGTTTTCAATCTGTGGAGTACAAAATATGATGTTTCTTGTTAAGATGTCCATAAAGGCAGATGGATAGCAAAACATTCTGTACTTTTCCAGAAACCAATTAGGAATTTTATGTTCTGTAGATAAATTAAATAATTCTGATAAATCAATGTTGTTTTCTGATTCTGATGATGTGTCTGATTCAGATTCTGAACATTTCTCTTTTACTTCTTCCTCAATATCTTCAGTACCTTTTTCTAAATCTGATACAACTTTTAAGACATCCAGTTTAGCTTCCTCTTCAGTTACAACATTGTCTTTTATTTTAAAATGTTCAAATAAAACACTCTGATTGCACTTATAGCCATTGACAATGAGTTTAATTTTTTCAGCAACTGATTTTCTGTTCTCTTTCTTTATTTGAAGTAAGATCTTTCTGACTGCTGATTCCATACTTTCAGTTTTCAGCCAGTTTACAACACTGCTTATTCTTCTTTGCATATTTTGTGAATTTCTTGAATTTACTAATTTTAGTTGAGAATAAAACTTTTCAAAAACACTTTTCTTAATGTAATCATTGCCCAGCAAGGTTGCAAGTAAAGGAAGGTTTGATTTTGGCATGCCGCCAACTGACTTTAGAAATTTATCTACCTTAAAACATTGGCATTTAATACAATGTTTGGTTGTTGAGGGTGATTTTAGCTTAGAGGTATTCATAGGGAAAGTTGTAAACGGTATATAAAGAATATCAAAAACGTAAAAATCCGAATCGTAACTTAAAAGAGGGCATGAAAGATTCTGAGCTAAACACGCCATTTCATAATCTGCTTCAAAATCAGTACGTGCACATTTTAGTTTCAACCTCCTTGTTATATCACTAAACACTTCTCGTACAAATAGGGGAAGAAATGTACCACTGCTTTGATTGCAACTATTTAGGTGTCTTCCTTCTTTTACTTTGTTAACCATCCTCCTGAAGACTGTTTTGAGTTTGCGATTTTCGTAACCACCATCAAATATTATAATAGGAGTAACGTTACATACCTTTAATATATCAAAAAAATTGTTAATAACTTGAGCAAATTTGTCATAGTCTCCTCCAAAGCAGTCGTTTTTTGTACAGTGCCACTTATACAGTTGACATGCAATGTTATTTCCATCAATTATCAGTTCGGTATCATGTAATTGGATGTCTTCATGATACTTTTCAGAATTTTGTGAAATAAACGAAGCTAAGCCTCTCACACCCATTGTAGTTTAAAGTTAAAAAAATATACTTTTTTTATTAATAATATTTATGAAACTCCTGGTTTTATAGGTTATGTTTATCAAAAAACTTTAAGGTTAGTTTTTTGGTCAGGGTCAGTACTGTCAATGTGACAGTTGTTTACAAGGTTACGTTGTGTTGTGCATAGAAAGTACACGCACAAAATTAAATATTTTTGTGATGTAAATTTCTAGTCTTTTCATTTTGAAAATGCTGTGTTATGTAGGGAAAATATCACTATGCTGTTATCTTTCAACAGCGATTATATTTTTGGTTTTATTCTTCAATGGAGTTACTTTGGAGTTTCTAAGAAACATCTGGGGGGGTCTCATCATAGGGCCTGCTTCTTATTTTGTTTTGGTGAATTTGGTGATAAAGAACATTTATAGGAAGAATTTCCAAGATTCATATCAGGTATTATTATAATTATAAGTGGTGTCTTTTACTTGATTTTGTACATACTTTCAGGTTGCCTTGAGGGCTTGTTTTTTAGGATTTGCGTTTGTTCTTGGCATTTATATACATTTGCTTGCACCAAGTAACATAAAAGTGTTTGGGTGGTATATGAGTGTTATGGCAACTTTTCATTATAGTGAATTTTTAGTAATGGCCATTATTCAACCAAAATTAGTCACAGTAAATTCCTTTGTAATTAACCACAGCATTCAGTACACAATTGCTGCTGTCACCTCATGGATTGAATTTGCTGTAGAGACATACTTCTTTCCTGGTAATTTCTGGCAAATTTGATATAATTTAGAAAACTTTTGCACTTTATTCGTAGACCTAAAGGCTGTGTATTGGTTTTCCCTGATAGGATTAACGCTATGTGTATTAGGCGATTTGCTTAGAAAGGCAGCAATGCTAACTGCAAAGTCAAATTTTAATCATTTGGTGGTTTGTGAAAAATCTGAAGATCATGTATTAGTTACACATGGTGTATATGCCTTATGCAGACATCCTAGTTATGTTGGATGGTTTTATTGGAGCATAGGAACACAGGTTTGAAATTTATAGTTGGTGATTTGGGAATTAGTTTTGTGTAATTTGTTTCTCTTTAGATCATTCTAGTAAATCCTTTTTGCATAGCAGCATATACCATTGCTAGCTGGTTGTTTTTTAAAGAAAGAATCCTTATCGAAGAGATAACACTCCTTAACTTTTTTGGGATGCAATACTGTGAATATCAGGAACGGGTAGGAACAGGAGTTCCTTTTATAAAAGGCTATCTTTGTGATCTTTAACCATTACTGGTAATAGTTGTTTAATAAGTTGTTGGTACATAGAACATCCTTAATGAAACATACATTGTTTCTACAATACTTTCAATATTTATGATATGTTAGTATCATGATAAAGTATTTTCACTGTGTGAAAATTTATCAAATAAAACTGTGGTTACATGTCTGCCAAAGTTCTAGATAAGTCATATTTTAGCTGAAAAGTTCATAATTGTGTTATCAATAATAACAGTACCTTTTACATAATTGCCCCAATGTTTGTATTGTTAGTAACTTTTGGGATATTAAATTTAATTTTGTTTTAAATTGATGGGTTTTGTTCACTAGTTAAGTACGAATTGCGTTTTACTAAATAGGTATTTGTTATTTTTTCATTTTATTTCTAGACTGACTTATCGTAATTGTTATATTTGATAATTGTAAAAAATTGGTTCTTTAAATATAAATTGTGCATGAAATTTCTTATCATTAATTGCTCTACTTTTTCTTATAAAAATTAAAGTCCTGTCGTAAAAAGATATAAATGCCTTTATTAGATGTTTTTGACACAGAATACAGGTATGAATAATAAAATAAATAACCAACATTCTATCAATTGCAAATATTTTAATGTTATAAAATAACATTTGTAGAAAAAGTGTAAATGGCAAGAAATTAATTTACATATCACGATTTGCAACACAGAGAAAGACTTTTTTTATTACGAATTTAATAAACTGACTTAGTTAAATTGAATGCCTGTTCATTACCTAAATATCTATAAGTACATACATATAAGATTTTATTTGTGCTTAATTATGAATAAAAAATGTATTAGAGCTATTTGAACTTAAGAATATATCACAACCTCAAACGCAAAGTTGGTACTCGTAAGTACTGGCGCTATACTTCCTAAATTCAGCTTATTTTTGTAAATTATTATAAAATACCTTCGAGATGTGTAAATGTTTGTTTTCTAATCGGTATACAATTTTTTAAGTACCAATTATGTACATTGAATAATTAAGTTTATTATTTCTGCTTCAGTCATGCAAAAGCAAATAGTTTTCTATCTAATATAATTTAACAGTTTTTGATATCAAAAATTGATAATAGCTGCTGTTATTGATATGTTTATGCTTTTACGCTTCCAAAAGTTTTATAAAAATGCAGTAAATCGTTATCTAAAAGCTGCACAATAAGATATCAAAATATATTTGTGTGTATATCCCTAGTTACGTGACTTCTCTGTAAGTTACGTTATCAAGAAGGCTAATTGCACAATAAATATATAAATTCAGTATTGAACCGTTTACATGAGATTATACTTGAAAGACATCGCTATCTTGCTGCAAAATCCACTGGGCAGCTCTCGTGACATCCCAGGAGGAGGAACAAAGCGCAGTATGACAAACGGCAAGGTCTGAACCTGTTGCAATCTTTTGCACTTTTGCCAATTTGATCGCTTTAAGTACGTCCCAATCGCAGTGTTCTAACGCCGAGAGACATTGCCCTTTCGCAATCTTAAAAGATACGCATACAATATACACAATATAATAATATAAGTACAATTCAAAAATTGTACTAACTACTGTAACTAAAATTATTTAAATAAATAAACTTTGATTGCAATTCATTGTTTTACCCTACCAAGGATATTCCAATTAATAGTATAAAAAGATAAAAATTTATTTTTTTAGAATCTGAGGAAACCTGGGGAGCGAAGCGATTCTAATCCAAGTTTGCTTATTTGAAGAAACAATTTTAGTACAGTGGTTTTGTTTTATATTTCAGCGTTATGCTTGTTTGTTTTTAATGAAAAAAAAAAAGAAACTTACGTCTTTCCCGAGAACTTTCGACATAATCCTGACTTCATCCGATTCGTTACCAAGTGTCTTAGAACTAGGTTTTGCGTCTGCAAACTCCAGTAGGTCTTCGCAACTAACGTGATGACTTTTGAGTTTCTTTTCCGTTTCCTCCATTGTGAGATTACTTAAGTTATCGGCGGCTGCGTCGACGCAGTCTTGCTCAAGCGGTATGTGATCGAGTGCGGCCAGTTCCGAGTCAATTCGAGCTTCAAAATGATTCGATTCAGTGTCATAACAGTACTCAGATTTTTTATTACTATTCGTATTGAATTCGCTCGAAGTACCAGATGGCGGAGGGGGAGGTTCCACGCTTGGCGGGATGGGTGGTGATGATGAAACTATGGAAACCTGGACAATTTTATACAATTTAATATTGACATATATTATTTAACTAATAAGAAAATTGACTAAATTAAATAAAACACTAAAACCCAAAATTTCACACAAAACATTTATTAATCTAAAACACGTTTTAAATTAATTTTTTGGTTTTAGTGTTTTATTTAATTATTTAACTTGTAGGATAGAAATACTAAAAGTGTATTGAAGTGTTAATGCACATAAAATAATTTATTGTCGAACAGGCGCAGAAACAAAAGCGGCTAATTAAAACAAAAAAAATGTTAAATGGAAAGAAGGAATACCTTATCAAGCGTACGTTGCAATGTCGCAGAAGCGGGAATGATGAGCGGATGTTTGCGAGTATGACGCGGTTTTGAGGTTAGTAAGGTTTTATTGCGATCCCGCGGAGGCAAAGGTATCGGGTTTTCTTCCTTGTCGCCTTGTTCGACAGGTTTTTGAAAGGGTATCGAGGACGGTCTACTGTGGACACTGTTTCCATTTTCATTGCTTTGTTCTATAATTGTGTTCGGCAGACTTGTTTGTTGAGGATCTTGAATAAAAATTTCAACTAAGAGAACGCTTCCTTATTATCCTGTTGCCGAAACGTTAACTTACCTGTTTTTTCTTCCTCTAAACATTCGGACGGGTCCGGGAATGACCTCCTGTCGCCATGTTTCGTATGACCTATCGTTGGTAACGTAGACGTTCTCAGTCTCGGTTTGATCATCGGCAGCTGACCTGAACGAAGCATGCGCAACGGATTGCCGATGTGTAATAACTAAACACATACACGAAACTATAAGCAAAACATTGGCTAAGCAAAACACAGTAGCAGTCTTAGAGCACACACTCCTAGAGGCAGTATCTTATATGAACCAGTGCAGACATCCAGGGATACTTACTACATCCTTCTAGCGGCACATGTCTTCATACTTTTTACACTGAATGCTACCTCTACGAGTGTACGTTCTCCGATAGCAGCAGATATCATATATATACAGTTTAAATTCAAAATTAATTAGAAGAAAACATAATTGGTAAACATTCACTAATTTAGTGAATTAATGAAAGTTTACCAAGTGTGTTTTCTTCTAATTAATTTTGAATTTATCATGTCCTTTCACAACGAGTGCACCATCAAGTCTTTAGTATATACAGTTTGTTTAATTTTTTTTGTTGCAGATTGTAATTTTGTGATATTTTATCCAGCATCTTAATTTTCATTAATTTATTGAATTTAATTAAAAGTTAAGTAATCCATTTCGTTTGTCCAATTTTTATTAAATAAATAAGGACAGTTGGTAAAAAGAAACTTACCTGAATCATATCTGGTGCGGGGCTTTCCACTAAGCTCTGGTAAGCTAACTGTGCCTCTTGGGTAACTTTGGACTAAAATGATGACAGGAAAAGGAAAAGTGAAAGAAAACGAAAATAAAAAAATTTAACTAAAAAACAAAGGTGATTTGCGGTATCAACACAAAAAATAATAATGCGAAATGCAAAAAAGCCTCTGGCAACAGAATTTTGAAACGATTTATCTTAAGTTTTGGGCTGCAGTTTTAATTAGTATTTATTGTAACATTAATATCCATTACAAAGACGACAATTATAATATGTAATAGTAAAAGGGTTACAAAATATCACATGTTTTGATTAAGAACGAAATCATTATTGTGTAGAAAATGGGCGGAGTATATACTTATAGACAAATGTTAGCTCCTTGTTTTAAATTACAGAAAGCCACTATGTTTATTGGAGATCTAATGTGCTGTTATTTAATGCGAATCACATTATCTAAATACTTATTAACTACTTACTTGCTCCAGGGTAATAACATTAACCTTGATGTATTTTTTAATAAGTTCGAAAGCCTTACTTTTTTATGAAAATGGTTTTAAATTCTAAAAATACTATTTCTTGACTATCCAATTCCATCAATATCAGACTTGGTCTTTTCGGTTTTTATTTGTAAAAATATAATGATTGATTTTACTGTCAACTGATTATCGATTTTTAAGAATTTAAAATGATCATTACGAACTATTGTAGTAAATCAGTGGTCTTATAAAATTAGAGAAGATCAATTATGTCAATTTGAAATGATGATAAAATAGAATGAATGAGTTTTACATGTCAAATACAATAACAGCAAGGCTTCTCTCAAAGAAAAGATCTACATTCTAAACTAACACAGCCACATCTTAATTTCTTTTAACCACGGACAATTAATAAATTAAATTACTAATAACAGTAATATTAACGTAAGTGACTTTATGTAACGTAAATTTTTATTCTTGTGTTTTAAACTATATTAACTGTAAACGTGTAATATACTTAAAAAAACATTTACAAGCTTGAACTTGAGGACGATTCACTTGGCTTTTTTCTAGCTGCTGTTGTTGGTGAAAGACCACTTAGCATACTATTTGAGGGAGGAGGAGATCGGCCTCCTTTCAAGGTACCCCCTGGCGTTTCAGAAACTGTCACGTTATTACAGCAACCGTCAGGTTTTAAAAATTGCATCCCTAGTCTATTTCTCGGTGTCATTTCAGATCGAACGCTATTATTTGATGTTGAATGCCTGCTAAGTCTTCGTCGTCGACGCCAATCTAAATCTACGGATCCTAAACTCAAGCAATCTTCACTTTCACTCGAACTTGTGTTGACATAAGCTTGAGGATTGTACGATTTTCTTCTCTGATTTCTTTCTCGTACAGTTTTGCCATTTTTTTTTGGTAAACTCTCTTGGGAAGTGCAATTTGAGAAGCTTAAAGCTCTCGGTCTTTCGGAGTAGTTTCTGTGGTATACGCAAGTTTCATTAACGTAAGATTGATTTTCGTATACAAAAACATCATCGTAAGTCATGTCAGGGGTGAAATTGTTCTCATACGGGTAAATAAAGCCTTTGTCACGGTCAATGTAAGCGTTCTGATGGTGGTATCTTCTGTATGTAGAATGTCCTTCCGTTCTTGAATCACCATAAAGACTACGGTTCCTATTTAATCGCGTACGATTTTCTACATATGTTTTACGTGACATGCTTTCAGATTTCGTAAGAGTACGGTCTCTGTAAGGGTATAAATGGTACTCGAACCGATCAGGTTCAAACGATAAATTTCGCATTTTATTCTCGATTGACTGAACAGTACTTTTATGCGCGTTCTTATAAAAAGGGTTACTGGAATTTTGAAAATTATTTCTAGTGGTTTTGGTTTCGCGCAGACTGTACATTGGCATTCCCGTTGCTAGAAACGGTTTCGAGAGTATTTCGCGTGATTTTGCGAAATAGAATTCCGCCGATGCTTTATCCCATAAAGGCAATCGTAAAGCATTTTCCGAAAAATCGTGCAACGAACTTAGCGAACATTTCAGCTTGCGCTATTTCAATTATAATTATGGTAAAAAGGGGCGGATGAAAGAAATAAATTAAACGTAAAATGGATTTCGGTAGAAAAAAAGGAGAAGAAGGACGAGTGGTAAAAATAAATAATCGTAATTAGAATGTTTTGTTTAGTGTGTCACTAAAATATAGTCTTATAGCAAGAGTATCTGCAACAACCTACTGTATTATATGTTTAATTCAATAGAACATCTTATTTGTGTTAATTGATGATTTTACTTTATTAATATTGTGTTGTTACATATACTCTTAAAAATATTAAAGAATAAATCCTCACCTGTAAATCTGGCGTGGAATGGGCTTCTTCTGAGAAGTTCCTTCTTTCCAATATCTTATCATGCTTTTCATGCTCTCCAGTTGATGGAAACCTGAAGCTAAACTTTCTCTTGTTTGGCGACGAAGGTGTGGTTGGTGCTGATAAGTCGTTCATAGACCGTGTGCTCATTTCGTTTGCTAGCGCTATAGCTGTATCCAACGTTTTCTCGTCCAGTGCAGAGATGGGCTTTACAGTTGCTTGTTTTCGAGGCTTGTTAAGTTTCTCTCTAAATTTTATTAAATAAGGTTGTGTTATTGCAAATTGAAAAAAATATTACCTTAGTTCGTTTGTTTTATTTGAACCCTCGTGGTCGGCAGGAGAAGGTGGTGGTTGCCCTAAACTATTCAGCATCATCTCCATTTCGGCCATAAGAGAAGGTCCTAAGTCCAAAGCCGGGCTATTAGTATTTTCATCATCACTTATTTCGTGATATTCGTGATCGCTGTCTGGTGCAGGAGGTAACGGTATGTGATCGCCTTCGAGTAGAGGAGCAGCCTCCAGGTCCTTGTGAGGTCTATATGGAGTCACTACTTGTGTTGGAACACCATTATACTATAAGGAAATATTTAAAAACTGACAATGAAAATGACTTAATAACTGATTCTTACGTCTACTTTTGAACCTCCAAGGAAACTTAAATCTCCGAAGTAGGCTCCATCCAACCCTACGTGTCCTGTGTGCTTTACTTCTCCTTGGGGAGCACTAATCATTTCGCTACGGAGTTTTCTACGAGCTGAAGTCCTCGTGGTATCTGTACGAATCAGAGATGAACCTGGCAGATCACTTCCCAAATAAGCAACGACACTGACGGGGTCGAAAAGTCCCGTTTTTCCAAAAGCTGACACTCCTTTCCATAAAGGACGGTGGGTTCTATATTATATACAGAAATACAAAATAATATCTTAAAAAGTATCCTTAATTAACTCTTACACTTTGTCCAAAACCGTTACAACATCTCCAACTCTAAAGGAGAGCATGTGGGGCCCCTCTGAAGAAGCGCTTTTCGTTTGAACTTGTTCGGGCCTGCAGTCAACCAATCTGCTGCCCAAATCCGCAAATCGGGGTCGCGTTGCCGCCTCATGTCTCCAACAATCGTTCATAATCGCGTAGTATTCTTGTGGACAACAGTCCGGCTGTTCCAATCGTTGGAAATTGGGTTCATCGATTGCCTCTAAGATTTGTTGGCCGGTTAGGGCAGCCCATGGTTGAAAACCGTATGAAAACATTTCCCATAATGTGACTCCAAAAGCCCAAACGTCACTGGCAGTTGTGAATCTTAAGTAACTGATGCATTCTGGGGCACACCACGCTATTGGAAGCTTCAAATTGACATTAAAATTTGTTTGGTAATAATCTTTGCCTTGGCCCAGAGCCCTACTAAGGCCAAAGTCCGATATTTTGACTTTATTCTTTGAAAATACCAGAATATTTCTAGCGGCTAAGTCCCTACAAAATTTTTTTTTATTTAATGCTGTTTTACAAATATTTGTCTATGTACCGGTGAATCAGTCTTTTGGCTTCTAAGTATTGCATCCCATCGCAAATTTGCACTGCAAAATCACAGAGAGTAAGTACAGGAAAACTTGACCTAAGTGATGGCTCTTTGAGGCATTCTAAAAGTGAACGGAGCGGGGCTAGCTCTGTGACCAGCATCAGACTGCCTGTATCTAAAACAACTCCGAATAATCTAACTATATGTGGATGATCAATGGAATGCATTATGGCAGCTTCCTGAAATAAATAATTTTTGATTAAAAAAACATTCAAGGACCGTTTTATTGAACATACTTTTAAAAATTCAATGGTGTTTGTTTGCATTCTTTCTCTTGCTAAACATTTTATGGCAACTTGAATTCTTTCACCTTCATTGGACCATACCCCTTGTTGTACCACCCCAAACTCTCCCATTCCCAGTTCCTTATTAACTGTAATGTTTGCTGCAGGAATGATGTGCTTGCTAGGAACTCGTGGTGACTTTGACAGGGTCAAATTTTCATTGCTGCTTGCACTGTTGGGATCAGGACATGGTTGATCTTGTTTGCGAGTGCTCAGGAGCCTTTTAAATTTTGACAAGTAATTGTGTGGAAAATTTTTCTCATAATATTTGCGGAGTCGACGAATTTCAGGTTTAGACATGCCCAATTCGGTTAAGTCTTCATCTGTGGCAAATTTCAGTTGTGAAGGATGAGTCACTTTCAAATCATTTCTGCAAAAAATTTACAATGAAAATAATTAACTCTGTTTAAACAGTAATAGATAAATTTCCAATATGTTTTTGGTAAAATTTTGTTCTATATGATAAGTCAATGACATGCAGCTACTGTTTAGGTTCCACTAAATACTTACTTAAAACTACTGAAGTAATGTTGTAATTCAGCTTCAACCAGGAATTCATACAGACCAGGACCCTTTTTAATAGGTGCACTCATAACTACAGATTTTAATTCTTCCTTTTAACGCCCAAATTAGCTTTAAACTGTAAATTGTGTTGGAGTTCGGCTATAAGGCGTGGCTCCATAAACACATTAATTTTTACTTCTAAATATAACTGCAAAAACTTTAACTTTGCAATGCGGAATTATTTATAGCTCAAGCATGTGTATAATATAGCATTCCATCTTGTCCAATTCACGAAATAATGAACCAGAAGAAATTCTGTTTCCACTGCTTCCTTAAGTTGCTTTTACAAACATATACATTGTATGTTATATATTTTTAAAACGATGTATTTGTTTATTGTACTAAAACAAAACACACATACAAATATGCTAATCAAACATTTTAAATATTTATTTATTACTTATCATGTCACTGAAGTCACTTTACTTGACAGTTTAATAACTTCGTGAATAAACCAATTAAATTCTTGCCATTCCAAGTACACAAATCACCTGGTTTACACCTTTAGAGAAGCATATAGTGTTTAATGTATACAAACACATGTGCAAAAGCAGGATTATTTGATAATGTTTTTTTCTGGTATATATTCAAATAACATTGCAAGAGCAATAAGACTACAATTAAATCTAATTTAGCTAAAGAAATGAAAGGAATTACAATTGTTTAGAAAATAAATACATCATAGTGTAACACTGTTACCACAGATTAATAAAGCATACCTATTATTTGTTCTCTACTATTGTGCTCGCTTACTTATTTCTAAATTTCTAACCTTTTTGTTATACCCACTTTTTAATTTGCAAAAAAAATTGATCAGGTTTTATTTTATAAGTGAATTATAGAAAATTAATAAATACGGGAGTGTTTAACATCTCAAGTTATGGTGTTTACAACAGTGGCTAATTTTGTAAGATGTAGAGGTCCAGATGAGTTTTGGAGAAAACGAAAAATACTGAGACTTGCAGCGGTAAATACCTTTTAAATTACCTTATCTAGCTTCCAATCCAATGAAAATTACTACAAATTTTTAGCACTACGTAGGAAGGAGACGAAATTGCTACAGTATAGCAATTAGAAATGTTCATCGTGCTTTAGTGTATGCCACGAAAGGTCGACAATTGAGGAAAGACGACATGAGAGAGGTAATTTTTGATGACTTTCACTTACAAAGTTTTTTAATAATTGGAATTCTAGTTACATGAAACCAGAATAATTGCTGGTTGTGAACAACATGGTATAACCTACAAAAATTTGACAAATGGTCTCATGAAATCTAATGTGTTACTAAACCGTAAGTCCTTGGCAGATTTGGCAGCTTGGGAACCTTTTACCTTTAAAGCTTTAACAGATATTGCAAGGCAAAAGTGTATTGAAGATGGTATAAATGTTAATCCTAGTCCCCAAAAGCCAATAGATGTTTTAACAAGGGGAATGTTAAAATAATTGGCTTTTGCTGTTATCATTTAGTGTCTATTAAGTATGTTTTATCTTCTCAAATACATCTTAGCGTTACTTTTTTTGTTTTATTTATATTATCTTTCAAGTATTAAAAAGGTGACTTTATTACCATAATTGTACAGCACTACTGTAAAAAACTAAAATATTAAAAAAAATTAAACAAGACAGTTATGTAAAAATTTATTCACAAAGAAAAATAACTCTAACAACAACTATTATATAATCATACACAACTTAACATATACAAATGCTTTTAGTAAATGGTGATAAGCTCTAAAAGCATTTGTAAAGATTGTAAACATCAAGCAGATCATAACTAGTGGAATTATTGATGTTACAAAATGTTACATTTACTCAAATGCAGAAGTTACATATTTCTACTCTACTTTGGCTAAAATATCAGATTCCCTGTACAAATGGTATTCTGTGTTTTCTTCAATTTCTACTTTGGTACCCCCATATTCAGGAAGGAGCACTTGATCTCCTACTTGAACTGATGGTGCATTGAATTGCCCATTCTGGATAAAAAGGAAGAAGAGATTAAGTAAGTATCAAATGCTTAATTGATTTTGTGAAATATACCTGGTTACGAGAACCTTGCCCAACTGCCATCACAGTGCCCCTCAGAACTTTGCCTTGTGCTTTGTCAGGCAAAACAATTCCCCCTTTGGATTTAGTGGCTGCTTCTGCCTTTTTAATTAGTACTCTATCAAAGAGGGGGATCAGTCTTTTAATAGCTTGAGCGGCCTAAAAACCAAACATCATTTAAAATGTATAATGTAATATGCAATAACTTATTTATACTCTTTCAGCTTGTGCAGCCATTTTTTCACTTTTAATTGCTTATTTAGGGTTTCTATTCAAAGAAAAACTATTTTTGAAAAACGATTAATTTGACTGACGTATGAGTTAAAACAAATGAAAATCATATAATCTAAGAAAACTACGATTTCAGAAAATGCATAATAAAAGGATGGCAAACTTACCATTTGTTTTATTTCTTAATTATGTTTAAAATCAAAAAACCTTATTTTATGTACACGTGCTTAGAAAATTCTGGAGCCGGCTTGCAGCAGATACAGATGTGGATAAAGAGGTTCATGACAAAAATTAAAAACGATTCTTTAGGGCTAAACAGTATCCAATGCTTAGCTTCTACACGAGAGATGTCGCTAAGTGTTCTATAATTTTATAAGATTGTGAAACATTATAAAAAGTTGGAGGGGAGGCAGCATGTTGACAAGATTACCGGTGTTGTGAGGTTATGCTTAATAAAATTGTAAGTTTTATATTTTTAACGTTGATATTTTTGATTCTGTTTAATTGCACATCTTACATGTACCTCGGCTTAGTATTTTTGTATTGGTATTTTATGATTCATATATGTTTTCATAATTATTCTAACTTTTTGTTAACTTATTTGTAGTACCTATACATACATGGGTTGATCAAATAATTTTGTATTTTCCCCACATTTCATTTTCATCATAATTAACGAAATAAGTTGGCGAATTTTTCTTTACTATTTCTTATTTTAATTAGCATACAGCTTACACTCAATGATTAGGGAGATTTGCAAATATGTATGTACAAATGTAAGGTGTTATAAAAATTATTTTTCACACATATATAACTTTAATTTTTATTTATATTAATACTAAATAATCCACTTTATCGGAGGTGTAATAGATAAATACACATTTACATTCAAACGGATATTATACTGTTCATTATTTATTGAAAATACGGGGTGTAGTCAAAAAGTTGTTTTTTTATGTTATATAACTGTTTTTGAGGATTACCGGATTATTATATATTGGTTTATCTTCAGGTACCTATCGGAAGATTTGTCGCGGCGTGCCTAAAGTCAAAAATTATTGTTCGAAAAATGGCGTCGAATGTTAAAATAGTAGATCGCGTCGATAGTGAACGGAATAAAAAAGACATTAGTGTTCAGTGTGGTAGTTACTTGACCGCCGATGAAGAAAATATAATTGTCTTTAAAAGAACTAGCTCTCCAATTTTTGAACTTCCAAGTGAAACGGAAATGGCGAACTTTCACCAGTCTGGTCCTGCATTTGGCGAGGTATCATCAAAAACAGAGGATAATGAGGTAGGATTTTTTAGTTTTTGGGTCAGAATTCTTTATTTATTTTTAAATGGTGCTTATCTTGTCCTGATTTGTCTAACCTTTTAGAGCAGGAAAAACGGATGTATAATTGACCATAAGTGCATATATGTGTTTCTTCTATTCTTTTCTTTAATTATTGGCATTAAATAGACAAGGCCCTTAATTGTATGAAAACATTGCGTACAAATAATCATCTCTCTGTGAGATTGTTGATCAAAAACAAAAATTACTTACGTTTCACAAATGCTATTGTTTAATATAAATGTAATATGAGAAAATTGTTCAGCATTGGTCATTTGAACCTTAAAAAGGTGCTTTTAATTCATAATAATTAATTAATCATTTAATCAAATCAATTGGTAATGATGATGAAAATTTATGGAAAATATTCTTAAAATCAAAGGTTTCAGAACAAGATGCTAGGAAAACTATAAGAAGTAATGGAATATTTATTTTTTTAATTTGCTTTTACCTTTGTCTTACTTTTTACTTTTACTATTTTAACCTTAAGGAGGGGATTCTGTGCCCTTCAGATTCTGTCTTTGTATATATGTAAGGTGGCAGATTCAAAAGCCGAAATATGTGGACAAAACAAAATTTCGAAATGTTGGGATTTTGGGGCTGTTGTAAAATGAATTTCAGATAACCATAGCAATTTTAATACCATTTATAAATTAGAAATTCCTTAACATTGAATGGTGATCCTTTATTTAGAATATCTAGTCACTTTTCCCATATTCTGAGGAATGTTTTTGTATGCGACATTATTACCATTAATTGTTTCTCGGGTAACTTTATTATGCAGGCTAAATTAGTCCGGTTTGCCTTTTGTTTCGTGTTATTTATTCATTGTCCACTGGTCTTCCGTGTTACGTATGGCACTAGGTACCTCTCGTATATATGTGGATATAGTATTTACTTACCTTTGTTCGCAATCCACCCATCCACCCCTTACGGTAGCGATGTTCGTAAACCCTTTGCGCCCCATACACACCTATTGTTTTCGGCTTAATCTGTTGTTTCGCGACACTGGCGGACCGTTTCGAATATTGTGCTCGGAATTCCTTGTTTCGACGATCCGTCATGTACACGAATGTTGTTTTAGGATTGGGTATACAAGTATAAGCAGGTATATATGTCTAAAGTCTACCTTTGTTTCTACATACATATGTTAGTATTTTATTTTCTACAAGGAAAACTTTCATAAAATGGTATCTGTTGTACAGGGTCATTCAAACTGAGTGGTACATTAGACGTTTTAGGGAACTAAGCATGTTACAGATTTGAAAATTTGGGAGTAGGGAGGAGGGGTAATCAAGGATGATCTATTTCACTAAAATAATTGCAACTGTCGGCGACTTTCGGTTATAATGGAAGTTGATGTCAAGTTTCTTATTTTAATTGGAATGGTATATTTTTTATGATGAATTCGTATGAAATATAAAATTTTAAATATAAATATGGAATCAACAGAAACAACTACTCCGAGGGCTAATACCCCTATCGGCATTGAATTATACTATTGATTCCGATGGATTCTTAGACGAAGATATAACATATTCAAAAAAGAAGGAATTAAAATCCTTATTCGTCTAAATATTAAGATCAAAGATCTCACATTTGGAACGCGTCCTACACTGTAGGCACAACGAACCGAAGGCCATATCCCACGACCGGTTTCGACCTATCGGGTCTCATCAGGCGGGCGCTGGCAGAAAGGCCTTTACAGGCTATATTATAAATATAAATATGGAATCAACAGAAACAACTACTCCGAGGGCTAATATACCTACCGGTATTGAATTACACTGTTGATTCCAATGGATTCATAGACGAAGATATTTATAATATAGCCTGTAAAGGCCTTTCATGCACCGCCCAACTGATGAGACCCGATAGGTCGAAACCGGTCGTGGGATGTGGCTTTCGGTTCGTTGTGCCTACTTGGTAGGACGCGTTCCAAATGTGGGATCTTTGATCTTAATATTAAGACGAACAAGGATTTTAATTCTTTCTTTTTTGAATATAAAATTTTAAGGTTACTTTGATAACCAACTTGTATGCCTATATGCCTACGATGAATAGTTTCTGAGATAATTTAATTTATTGGAAAAAAGATTGCATCACAACCCAAACTATAAAAAATCATAACTTTCATAAGAAATGACTTAGAATGTTGAGATTTTAACTAGTTATAGCCATGTCATAAGGCTAACGTCATGTCAAAATTAAGTTTTATTATAATTTGTACAGGACGTTCAGAAAAAAAATCCAAAGTTTAAAACTTCAGACACGAATAAATTCATTTTTTCAAATGGCACCTAGCATATTTTAGTTAAATAGATCATCCTTGATAACCCCTACTCCCAACTCCCAACTCCCAACTCCCAAATTTTGAAATCTGTAACATGCTTCGTTTCCCTAAAACGTTTAATGTACCGCTCAGTTTGAATGACCCTGTATAATGATTACAATTAAAAAAAAAACAACAGCTGTTTACATTATTGATTTGATTTACATTAAACAACTATAAAACATAAATTGTTAATCATTTTCACTTATTTGTGAATTAATTAATTTGTGTTTTTATTTAATTATTTCGACGATAGATAGAAGGTACCACTTTTTTTCCATCTTGGGAAACTCCGCACTTTTTAATATCTTATTTTTTTAAACAAATTTTCCCGAGTTCTGTTGGTTTATTGTTGTTTGCATTTCATAGTAATGCACCTATTTGTTTAAAATTTTTACAAAGGGTCGTTTTAAGTGGAGAGTTAATTATTAATTTATACTATGAGTGGTGCATGTGTGGGTAGAGTAATGTAGGTAGCCATTGAAATGTTCGCAATTTGTCTGTGTATTACTTATATCAAATATTTACTGTAACAACAGTTGTTTGTTACGTAAATATTTATTATCTGAATGATTTGCTTACATGGACAGTTGTGCAGGGGGACATATGTTATGTTATACTAGGAAAACTACAACAGTCACGTTAGATAAATAAATATGTGAAAACATAAAAGTTCGTGTACAATCTGACGAAACTGTACAAAATTTTTGTTTGTACCGTTTTATTGTCCACGGAGCTGTTTACCCCTAGTTGATGTTTGACCATTTTTAATGTTGTATAGGCAGTCGTTAAGAAATGAAATGTAAAGTCTGTCTGACAACCGCTGATTATCCAGAAAATTTGAAAACACAGGAATATAAAAACATGGGCCTTCTGAAAAGTTTCGGTGTTTCAATAGTTTCATTTTAAAAATTAATTAACTTATATTGTGACAGAAAGTTTATAATAAATATAAATATAAATTTGGAATCAACAGAAACAACTACTCCGAGGGCTAATACCCCTACCGGCATTGAATTACACTGTTGATTCCGATAGACTTCTAGACGAAAATATAACATATTCAAAAAAGATTCCTTTGTTTTTGAAAGTTTATAATTTCAAAATTAAGAATTAAGCAAATCAGCAAATAACTTTGTTAGGATTAATTAATATTATGTGTAACGAAATTCTTTCTATCTTAGAGGATTCAAAAAGGACAACTAACTGTAAGATTAGTCGCCGATTTTTCTTCCGAAAGTTTAATCTTGGCCTCTGCTGGGTAACTAGGTATTTTCTAATGAATTTTCTTGTCAAGAAATGCCTTGGTGTCCACCGTTATCGCATTAATCCCGGTTCTGTCTGACGAAGTTACGTACTAATGTTTGTCGTACAGTCAAACAGGACTTGGAACATAAAAAATTCCCGTCATAATTCACGAGAAATATATCTTTGCACAAACGCTCCTGTCTGTTAAACTTCTCTCTTTGTTTTTAGACGCGGAATCTATCCAAAATAGTTCCATTTGTCTAGCTGAAAACCAGGCGAAGTGCTACCCGCAATACTTAAATAACATTTTGTATAATGCAACTAGAATGATAACAATTTCTAATTTTTGTTTGAAAGGGGAGCATTGGGGGATTTTGGGACATTATTTGTTTTCCTCTTATGTTTGATTGAATTGAAAAGCATATATTTTCCATAACTCTAAACCCAATAGTTATTTGTATAGTGTTTAGTGTACATAGCGTATAGTATATATTTTTGAGAAAAGTTTGTACCCATTACATTGACCTTTTAATTAGTCTTAATTGGTCAACAATGATTTGTTTCTTGTATTGGCTGGATAGACATTGATTTCGAATTACTGGAACAACAAATATTCTGGAATTTGCGAAAAAATATATTAATTAAAGCTTATTTTAAATCTAATTGAATCTTGTGAAAATTGGAATATTCGATTCTTAACGAATTATTCGAAAATTGCGAATATTTACACCCAACTAGGTATTATGTATTTAATGAACCGTAAGAATGAAGTTTTATTAATTGAGTGGAATTAATTAATGGATTATTTATTATACTAATCCCAGTTTATGACATAGGCATAATATTCGGTATAATGGCAGACGATCCAGATAAATTTGGGTTACGACTGTCGAGTTGTTTCTTCTATTATTGTCGCGGAGGCGGCGGTGAATAGTACTAGTCGACGACGTCTAAGCCGACGTCGACGTCCGGCGTCGTCGTTCGTAACAAAAAGGTGGCATTTCTTGGCCGTCATCTCTGTACCCCCACCCCATTATACGTAATCACGACGTTCACGTGAGAAGCTCCTGAACACTTGTAACACTTTTATGTAATACCTACTTACACTTAGTTATTTACTAAAAAAAAGTTAAAAATATATCAAGAATGAGATGATGTAATTGTCGAAAATCAGTCTTCGCTAGGTTACATAACTGTTTTTTCTCTGTGAACTTTTCAATTGGTTAATTATTTTAATGATTGTTTTGAGTTAATATTTGATTTTATCATTTATTAACCATTTTAGAAATAACTTTTGGGGTTAATATCTTCTTTATATACAATATCAAGAATTGCTTTTTAGTGGATGGTAATAATTTGGTTTGACACTGTTATTTCTGTATTTGCGTAGGTGTTCGTTGGCAACGTCACTTTACGAAATTGAAGTGTTCTAGTTCAATTTTGGCACTTTTGTACTAACTATGTTATAAAATACCTTTAGCGCCACTAATGAATATTTTGTTTTATAGTTACGTATACGCATTAAAATAATTCTTTTGAAAGTTGAAAAAAAAAATATTTCAATTTCAAAGAAGGAATTATTCAAGTTATATGTAAGCACATTTTATTAGTTTTAGTGAGGAACACGGTTTTAATAACTGAATAAAAATAATCCGTTAAGGTGTAAAGGTGTTTGTAATTCGTAAATTTGTAATTATGACTTGTAATATAAAAATATTTTCAACCCATTCTCCCTCTAAACTATAAATATATAAACGATCATCAAATCCTTATGTTATTCAAAAGAAAAAATAAATAAATAAATGGAAAAAGTTTCACCAATTGTTTATTGTACTCGACAATATCGTTTCGATCTACGTGATCATTATCAAGAGTATTACTAATTACTAAACTTAAATCTAAACAAATCACATATTTATAGTCTACTTAAAATAAGTGGGGAGGAGTAGGTTACTAATTCTAGTTGGTTGTTCATAAGTTCTTCTTTTTTATACAAAGCTTTACTTATTTCTAAGCATTCTAGAAGCGATAACTTTTTACCCTTTGTTATATTCGTGTGTAAGATTTTTGTGTTTTCTATGTCTAACTTATGTCCTAGACTTAGACAATGATCTGAACAGGCAGTTTTTTTGTCAGATTTTTTAATATTATTTAAATGATCATTTATAGGAGTTTCTACTGCCCTACCTGTTTGTCCTAAATAACTCGCGCTACAATTCTTACAAATTAATTTGTAAATTCCACTTTTTTGTTTAATATTGCTTTAGGTTTACCATTAACCAACATGTTTTTTAATGTCCTACCGTTACATTCAATTGTAGTAATTCCTAGTTTCTTAAGTCGTGATTTAAATTTTGAACTTCAAGAAAAAAGTATTAATTATTAAAAATATAACGTTTAATAATAACTATAAGCCGAATATTGTAGACATAATGATCAATCGAAAACTTAACAAGAAAGTTCAAAAACTACTATTTAATGATAATTTTAGTATAAAAACAGATAATATTAATTGTTCTTTGCAATTTGTCAATAATGTAAGTTCAAAATTCAAATCACGACTTAAGAAACTAGGAATTACTACAATAGAATGTAACGGTAGGACATAAGTTAGACATAAAAAACACAAAAATCTTACACAGGAATATAACAAAGGGTAAAAAGTTATCGTTTCTAGAATCCTTAGAAATAAGCAATGTTTTGTATAAAAAAGAAGAACTTATGAACAACCAACCAGAATTAGTAACCTACTCTTCCCCACTTATTTTAAGTATACTATAAATATGTGATTTGTTTAGATTTAAGTTTAGTAATTAGTAATACTCTTGATAATGATCACGTAGATCGAAACGATATTCTCGAGTACAATAAAAAATTGGTGAAACTTTATACATTCTTTTATTTATTTTCTCTTTTGTTAGTCAAAAATGTTTCAGAGTAAATGCACCCTAGAAAGTGTAAACCTTATGTTATCATTATTATTAAAGTCTTCTGATGGAGTGAAAAGGTTGGTTTATTAGTTTCAGAGACAAAAAATATTTATCTATGTGCTTACAGTGCATACCTAATTTAGTTGGGAAAATGTACATATGTAGATATATAAACTGTGTTGCTGGAATGGCATTTTTAATAGCCCCTCATTTTCTACATTAAAGCCCTCATTCAGATCCAGTTCAGTTTCGAAATGATATATTACGGGAAATATTGCATACATATAAACCTTTATTAACGCCCAAGGGTTTTCATTATGGTATGTATGGCTTTCGCCTGGGCTGCGCGTTATAGCATACGAAAATCGCATGCACCGGAACTTTTCTGCTTTTACGTTCCTGACGAAACGTTAGGTAAAGGTAAAATAGTCCTAGTAACAAAAGTCAAATGGAATTTCGTCCCGAATTGACCGTCAGCATATACAAATACAGTGGATTAGTAAATACAAAAAGAATTTCTTTTAAAGAAAGTAAAACAATGGAAAAAGTATACAATATGTTAGTAATGTAAGTTATAAATTTAAAAACCCACCTAAAAAACTACGAATTTCAGTAATAGAAAATAATAATAGGACTTTAAATAATTTTTTAGCAAATGTAAAACTTAAAATTAAGAAATATTTTGACGAATTTTTAGTAGGGTTAAATTTTAAATACATACAATGAGGGAAAAATTTGTTGCTGTTGTCCCGGCGGGGGCGTTAAACTCTCAAAAGTGTATTCTTTTATTGCTTAATTTTAACATGGAGTTTCAACAAGTAAGCGCTAATACAGTGAATAAAAACGAAACAATATTGTTGAGTACAATAAAATTTGGTGACACTTTTTCCATTGTTTTATTTTCTTTAATTGTGTTTATCATGTTCCACAACAAGTGCACCCTTGAAAGTTTAAGAATATCTTTTGCTCGGAAATGATTCGACGCAGATCATTAAAAAAATAAAATATATAAAATAAAAACTGTAATCAATCAATGCGTTTCACTGCCTAATCCATAGGCTCATGAAATTACTGATTTCAAACAAATGTCTAGAAATAACGGACATAGCGGCACCGTAATAGACATAATGACTATAGTTGTAAGTGTTAAGGAAAGTTATTACCACAGCTACGATTTTAAGGGTGTTATTTGCACGTTATTTTAAGAATTTCCTTTGTCGACTAAAATACAACGCTTCGAGAAAATATAATATCCGTTTAACAAAGTATCTGAAGCAGACTGCAATTTGAGAACTTTCCAACTAAAAGGATCGTTCGAACCACCCGACCGCTTGAAAAGTTTCGAGTGCATTTTATTGGTAGCTTCTCGTTATGATGCGAAAATTATGAAATTAGAACGCCAATTTCGTATTTCAGTTTTTCAGCTGCACTTCACGAAGATTTTTATAACAATTCAGAGTTGAGAATGGCAATAATCAATGCCACATAATCCGCCATTAACCCGCTTCCTTTACATTATGAACTTAATTGAATAGAATTTTATTAAAGCTTAGAAATCGTATTTCATTTTAAAATCTAAATGATTAAGAACTATAGCAGACCTTTGCGCGATATTGTATTCCTTTTTGGGACCATTTAAAAAATTTTTTTTAGTGGTCATCCAGATAATTCAGAAAATGGATTGTGGTAAAATAATAAACAAACTAAAAGGTCTCGCAGTCTCGTGCTAATAATAAAATGGAAACGGTATTGACGGAAGAGTATGTAATGAAGTAAATAGAAACGAATGGGAGGTGAAAGTACGGTAAAAATTTGAAACGAAAAACTAAGATAATTTAAGATGAAAAAGCGCCGGAGGCATAAAATAAACAATAACGAAGAGCCGAGTGGCTTTTAACACGAAAAAAAAATCACTTCTGTCTTCGCAAACGGTTTATTTTCACATTTGGAAATTTTTATTGAAAGTATGTTTGGAACACGGTTCTGTAAGGGTGTTAAGCGTGGGAGGTGGCTAAAGCTAGAAGCCTTTGGGATTTGATGTTATAAGACGAGATAGAATATGTTGGAGATGAGGAGGTACTAGAAAGAGTAGGAGATAGATTGGTAGGACACCTCTAGTTAGAGACATATTAGAATCAGAAACAGGAATAAAGTGAGGTACTTTAGATTGCTATTGCAAATAGTATTAAAGATGTGGGTTGTTCTAGTTTTTGGGAAATTCCAAGATTGTTTGAATATGTCCAACCTGTTTTTGGACATCGGTGACCGATCTTCATTGATCAAAAAACCGATAGCTCAACTAAAGGAAAAACTCCGAAATTTAGTGGTTTCTGTTTCTATTTGGAATTATTTCGTGACAAATTTATTATTTTTTTCATACGGTGGTTACTGCCTGTAAATTGTCAAATTGTTTTGGTAGGTAGTACCCACAATAATTACATAAAGTAATTATTACACTCAGCTTTATTACGGTTATATTACCAAGCGGTACGTGCGAATTTGGATTTGGTATTAAAATTGTGTTAATATTTCCTTCTCACCGTTCAAGATTTAAAAATCTTAGCAGTTTTCAAATCAAAATTTTGTGTGCACCTCTGATTAAAAAGAAAGAAATCATCCATTTGTTTGGTATAAAAGTTGTGATAATAATATTAATTCATTACTAAGCTTTTTCGTTTATATTTGAAAGCTGAATGTCGATTTTGTTATTCGATGCAGTTTTATGCATTTCGATCGCTCAATTTACAACGTTTGGCCATTTCTTTTTCTGCTACCGTCGAAGTTTTCAACATTGAGAGTACCGACGAATCCATTAATCAACTTTCTTCGAATGAAAGTAGCAGAAGAGGAAGAATAAGAATGATTGGTAAATTAGTCAGCCGTCGAAACGTTGAAGTTGCGAAAAACGCAAAAACACAATCATATTCGAACAAGTGAACGTCTACCGTATTGAAAGGAAAAATGACAATTGATGAGACTGCATCTATTCCTTTTTATAAAAGGTATATAAAAAGATTACTCAAAAATACCTTTAAACTAACTTTAACGAAACTTAGGGTTTCAATCATTCGTTTTTTCCTCATTGACAGCTATTCTCGTATAGACTTTTCGTTTTATTTTTAATTAACCATGTTCACTATTGAAATGTGGCGTGTATTGCTTCGTTACAAAGTATGGCTTTTTCGATACAGAGTTAGACAGCGGTATAGGGGTTATAAGGTCTTTTGTTCTCCAAATCAGCTATTCCCAAGTAATGTCTATATTATTAGGAGTCTTTCATGATGAATTTAGTTACCCATACAGTTAGTTTACAATGCATTTAAAACAAAAAATAATACGAAAATTTTGTTGTCGGTTTATGATTGGACGCAAATGGTAATTAGGTGATTAGATGTAGAAGTAGGTGATATTGAAATGAAAGGGACAGTGGCTGTTGTATGATTGACAGTGATAATTATCCAAAGTTATCAAGCCGAAAATTAAGAGGAAATAAAATCAAGATAAAATTAAACCAGAAGTGACAGTTTTTTAATTTAAAATTAATTGAGTATTTTATTATTAGATGCTTAATAAAAATAAGGCGATGTAATTACTCGATCTGTCAAGTGGTGAATAATTTATTGCCCTGCAGTTAAAGGGATCTTAAGAAGATGAAAACAATTCCTTCCGCCGGTAGGCTCTTTGTCACTGTTTTTCTTTTAGAATTTACAAGGTGTTATATTAATTGGATATTTCGAAAAAGGATCAACCATAATCATAGGAGAATAATTATGTCGCTTTACTGAACGAATTTCATGGCGATTTGATGAACAAAACTGCTTCATCTAGCAAAAAGGACTTCCCTTTCACCATGACAATGTACCGACGCATCCCCCCTATTTTCCCGATTTGGCACCGTTTCGTTTTCAGGAGGAGTTAGAAAAATTGGAATATCGTTGAGGTGCACCTGCACTCATTTCTATCCTGAGACAATCTTCGCATTTCTTGAAAACTAGAATATCCTGCTCCCCCAACTATTTGTGAATAGTAATCTATTCTAGGTCTTCTTCTGCCCCCTTTACTTTTGTTTCTGATCAAATATGTCTCCAACTAGCCCTTTATGTAAAGAAATAAGTTACAAAATTATTTTTAATTTACAATAATTATTTCAACTCACAGGATCTTCTAGCCCTTTATGTTTCCAAAAGTTTTCTACTATCTTATCTTTTCTTTTCCTTGTTTACTTCCATAGTGCCCTTTGTTCTCCTAATCTTTCTAGTACCTCTTCATTTCTAGCCTTTTTTATCCACGGTAGTCTTGTCATCCTCCTATAATTCCACATTTTAAATGCTTCTAACCTTTCCTTCTATTTTTTTGTATCCAATTTTTATATTGGTTGTTTTTCGAGAGTTAGTAGAGGTAGTTAACTGTAATATAATCTTAAATAAATGTTCAAGATTGATTCGTATTGATATCAAAAATTGCATTAATTCATTTTCTTCGGTTCGCTTCCGGTAAAAGATTGAGTTGAAGTATATAGTTGCATAACTTTGCAACAGTTAAAAGCATAAATTATGCAATTTTCAGCACGGCTTGCCGAATAATTACCAATTATCTAACTAATAAAGCAAAACAGTAATAACTTGGGCGTAACGAATGCCTTTCTCGTGGCATTTTGTACATTTAGCGCTATTTATGATGGCAATTCACCCCTAAATTAAGGAAAAGTAATAACACAGAGTCGGGATTTTAGGCGCGCACGAAGGGCCATATTGGGCGCTCCAACTTTTCTTGATTTAATTGTACAATTCGCTCCGATATGGGGTCCAGTTGGTTATCCATTTATTATTCCAAAACATATACAGCCTACAATATAGCAAGAAATATATGAAAAATTACTTTCAGGACCCGAGTAAATTGCTAGAGGTAATTTCAGGATCCATTCAACAACTTCCACCTGGATTATTTTTAGGGTTCGATATTCTCAATAGGGAATGAACGAAACCGTTTATAAATATCACTGACTAGTCTAATTGATTGATTGATAGATCGATTATCTACTTCTGTTTTGAATTTCTATTTATCCCCTTTTTTGATATGACTTATATAGAACTTAAAGACAAATTTTAAATAACAAATTTGATATTCAAAAAAGATGGAATTAAAATCCTTATTCGTCTAAATTTTAAGATCAAATTATCTCACGTTTGGAACGCGTCCTACCAAGTAGGTACAACGAACCGAAAGCCATATCCCACGACTGGTTTCGACCTATCGGGTCTCATCAGACGAATAAGGATTATATTGCCTCCTCTTCGTCTAAGAATCCATCGGAATCAACAGTGTAGTTCAATGCCGCTAGGGGTATTAGTCCTGGGAGTAGTTGTTTCTGTTGATTCCATATTTATATTTAACAAATTTGATATTCCGAAAAATATCCGAAAAAAGACCATTTCCTATTAACGCAATGGATTGACGAAATTATACGGTTTTTTAAACTTTAGTAGGTAGGTACTTAACAATGTATTTGATAAGCTACGGAAGGAACCCTTCCACGCCATTCAGTCTCGTATTCGACTGGCTTTATTTAATAATTCGAATTGTTTCTGCGGTAGGTTCATTGTGAAACATTTTGAATAATATGAAATTGTTTAAAATTAAACCAGAAACGTTTTTACAAAATTTACTAACAATCTCTTACACGTGTTTCAACCTTTCGGCCATTCTCAAAGAGAACTGCAGGAGTACTCCGGTTTTATTTTTTCGTTATTGTTAACGTTAATGTGTTTTTTCGTTAGTCTTTTTTTTGCTTCTATTTACAGCCCAGATTCTGACCGAGTCACTGATTATTCCAAAGGTCCCCCTGTCAATCTTTTTGCTCCGCTAGTTTTCTAAAAATAATTCATTTTGGATACGTTTTATGGGCGCTGTCACAAAAAATCAGTCACACCCACATCGTCACCAACTCTACGGATCTCCTCTAATAATTTGCTCATACTTTTTTTGTTCTCGTCACGTTAAATGTCCAGTTAAAATTAAATTTGGAGATGCCATAAAAGGACTGAGCCTAATAATACTTACTCTGGTTAATGTGACCCTTCAAATGATATTATCGAAATATTATTCCTGGAACACTATCTCGACAAAAAAGTTCAACCTTGGATGTTAAATTAAAGTCTATTTTTAGCTAGGTAGGAAAAGAGACATTACTTTGGCACAATTAATAAACCAATCAATCAGGGATTAATTAGTTTGACGATAACGTAAAAAAAAACGAAGTAATTTGTTGCCTACTTATTTTATAGGTACTTTCTTCTTACTTATTTTTTATGTATATTATTGAGTTTTCGCTTTTTAATCTCTTTTGACATTTGCAAGTAAGCAATTAAAAAGGGTAACTAAATTAACATACAGATAAGTAATGAACTCGTTAATTAGAAATCTAAATTTTAATTTATAAAACAAGTGTAGTGTATTTGGACGGGCACTGATAGACGGTTAGTTCAGTTTCTGGAAATTATTAATAAAGTAAACAATAGAATACAGTTTGCAATTGAAGTAGATAATAAAACAATAAAATTTCTCTATCTACCAATAGAAAAAATTCATGTACAGATTGTATTATACCTAATGATTCAAATCATCCAAATAGTATTAAATAAGCAGCCTGTCATGCTATGTTAAATAGATTAATAAATATTCCACTAAAAAATGAAACCTTTTCACAAGAACTATTAGTCATAAAAACAATTGTTAAAAATAATGGGTATAATCCTAACACTATAGATAAATTATTACACAAAAAATTAAAAAGAAAGTATCAACCTAATTTTTCCTATGAAAAACCAGGTAAGAAAAATCCCATATTATGGAAATATAAGTGAGAAACTAGGTAATACCCTTAAACAATTTAACATCAATGCAGCATATTTCAACCAATTTACGTTAGGTAAATTCCTTGTCAACAATAAGATGACTGATAAACCCGACATTCTTAGAAAAAGCGGTGTATACAAAATTACCTGTTCGAATTGTCCGGACGTATACATTGGTAAATCCAAAAGAGAAGTCTTGACCAGATTCAATGAACATGTGAATTATGTCAAATACAACAAACATGCTTCGGGATTAGCCAGTGATCTTATTGATAACAATCATCGTATAAACAAAAGCAATTTAAAACTGTTACATAATTTAAAAGGTAGCCCCATTTTAGACAGATATGAAATTTTTAAAATTAAAAAGCAATCACATCAAATAAAATTATTAGAAATGACCAAATAAACTTTGGAAATAACCCCTTCGTAGACCCTGATTTTGTAACCCCACCCTAAAACCATCCACTATAAAAATAAATGTACATTAGAATTAAATAAAACGAACAAGTTTCACTAAAAATTATATTGTCTCAACAATACTGTTTCGGCCAGTGCGGCCATTATCAAGAGTAAAATACAGATTACCAAAGTTTAAGTTTTATTAAGTACATCAGAATATTATTTAGTATAATTGATACTCCTGACGATGCCCTTATAAGGCGAAATACGTATAGAGTTTAGTTAATAAATTACAGTGAAAGTTTTCGAAGTTGTTTTATTTCAAATTTATTTATAAAACATATATTCGGGTCAATTTGGGAAGGCAATCTATGAAAAAATCGCTAGAGGGTTGTGATGTTATTAATGGTGAAAATCGGATTAAATTTTTTTGTTTTCTTCACATAACAAGAGCATATTATTGCGCAAATATCATGGTGATTTGATGAAAAAAGAATTTCTTTTTATTTTTAAACATGAAAAAATGGCTTAGTGGAAAAAGTTTTTATTCAATGAGGTGGTTATCGTTGAAACGGGCACTTGTTTTGCATAGTTCGAGAAAACAAATGCATGCTTTTGTTCCCATGTTTACTTTTTGGCCGCTGTAAACTATGAATGAGAGATTTAGTACACTTGACTAGGAAAATAATAAACCACGACAATTCCAAAAGCTGTCTCCATAATACATTGGAATTAGGTTTATAAGGAACAATTAATATTAATGCATAGCCAATTGGATTGAGCTTATTGTGTAGAAAGATAAAAATAAACCGCAATTTCTTACGTCCTCTTTATGTCATACAGAACTTACAGGGATGTCAATGTCTCAAAGTCAGGATTTGACCGCGCGTGTAAATGACGCCTCGCTGCCTCCTGTTGGTCTAAATGCGTAGCTTTCCTCAAATGAAACATTCATGTGTTATTCTCGCACATTTTTGTACATGTTTTCGTTCCCGGAATAATACGTGTATGTCTGTAGGTACATTGACTGGGCACGTGAACCAGTTACAATTTTTTTTGTCTTTCCTTTCTAATAATAGGTCGTCAAGTGAAGGAGATATGACGTATATAAAACCAATCTTCCCGACTCGTTAATTATCTAACGGTAATTAAACAAAAACAGGCGTTGTAATAAAAGTAAATCGATTTTGGCTCCGACAGGTCGATCAAATGTGGGCAATTACACGTTGAAAGAAATTAATTTGTAAACTGGTCGCTAGAAATCCGCTTATTTATTTTTCAAAATTAAATAATTATGGTATGTTTTAAAATAGATTGGAAATGGATTCAAAGAGAAAAGAGAAAAACAAATAAGGTTTACGAAATTTTTATTGTCTCGACAATATTGTTTCGGTCGATTCGACCATTATCTAGAGAATACAAAAGATTACTAAATATGTAAAATGTGTTCAAACAATTTATACTATTAAATTACAAGAAACGTGCTGGGGAGGATAAGTTATAATTTATACAAAATCAAAGGGAAATTATGGGATACTAATTCTAGTTGGTTATTTGCAAGATTACATTTATTATGAACAGCTTTTCTTATTTCTAAATATTCAAGGAGAGACAGTTGCCTGCTTTTTGGAATGTTACAATATAAAATTTTTATCCTATCTTAGTCCAGATGATGATTATTAGTAATGCAATGTTCAGCAAAACAACATTTGCTATCGTTTTTGTTAATGGCGTTATTATGTTCGAAAACGCGTTTTTTAATAGACCTGCCACTCTGTCCAATATAAATAGCATTGAACGAATTACAACCTAAATGATAAACACCACTTTTTTCTAAGGGATCAATGGTTTTACTTTTACATAATATGGATTTTAAATTAACTGGACTGTTTACTATGATTTTAAAATTAAAAGTATTCTCTAGTTTGTATTTGAATCTATTACCAATATTTTGAACAAATTTTACACTACCAAACTTAGGGATAGTTTTATCAACTACGACGTTGTTATATAATAATTTATTAGAATGACTTTTCGTTTTTTTGCTAACATCTTATCTATTAAGTTAGAATGATAACTATTGGCAACACTTCAATGTATACTACAGGGTAACATAAAATCGCCTTTATTTGTTCATGATATCCGAAATTCTACGGGACATAGTATCAACCAAACTTCGGTATGAATGAATAATCCTATTAACAACTTAACCTATTAACACTTGGAAAAAGTCGTGTTTATTTTTAAATCTCTCTATGTATATTTCGCCTTGTTAGGGCGAACTCCCTTCAGGAGTACATCAAATACGAAAGTCCATCTGATCGTTTACAAGAAAGTTATTGTTATCTAATGCTTTATTTATTTCCGTTATTTCATATCTATCCAGTATTGGAACATACAAGGCGGTCCAATACTGGACTGTACTAATAAAGATGCCCTAACCAGGCGAAATGTACATAGGATGAGATTTAAAAATAAAAGTGAAAGTATTTTTCTTTTTTGTTAATTTTTACAATATGAGTCAATATATCCTCTCGACTACTTATTTAAATTGAATAATCCTATATTTTCTGAGATTTTTGCTTCAGTTCAGAGATTTCTCTAACAGGAAATTAAAAATAATGCCTTGCTTGGAGATTTTTACCAAGAACTGAAACAGTAAAATTGTTATTAAATACTAAGTACTCATTATGATGGCTACTGTATATATAACTACAATTTCTAACGGCCTTTGAGGCAGCATCAATTTCTTTATCTCTCGGTTCTTTTGATATTCAATCGATTAATTTCTCATTAAAATAATTTATCGTCTAAATTCACCGACTCGACAGAAGACTTTGCTTTTGGTTGTTCAGAGTCGGGTTAAGGTTATCGACTTGACCGACGCGTTGCGTCGCGACGATCTTAGGGTTGTGGAGAAGGGGGGATGTGGGTGGTAGAAAGGCAATTCAACTTTTCCTTTAGATCGGTGATCCCTCGGGAACACAATTTATAAGACCTTATAATGGTATACAATTTTTCAGGGCTGAGATATGGAGAGGTTTTTTCCATGTTCTTTTCATTTTTTCGTTTACGTTAGAAGGGACTGTTGGACTGTTTTCTTTTTTTTTTACAAAAAACAACGTATATGAACCAAAATTATCTATTTATGTTTTCTTATAGTAAATAAACTAAATAAATTGTATCTATAATACTGAATGAATTCTAGCTATACATTGAGATGTTTCATTTTTAACACATCATTTTCACAAATTAGCAGCCTATGATTCCATGATACATCGGGCCTTCGAAGAAATGAAACAATAGATAATATCGCTAAAACAAACGGTTTGCAATAAAAAACTATACAAAATCTAATCAGTAAAAAACAATTCAAAATAGCATATTATCCCTTTAATAATAACCTTATGACTCTATGACATACTTGGGCAACCTTTCCCAAAATATTGCAAAAATCTTATCGTACCACAAACATAACCGTTAGTTTTAAGTATGCTGCCTCACTTAGGAATATATTTTTTAATGCCAAAGATAAAACGAATCTCTTTGAAAAATGCGGAGTTTACAAGCTAAAATGTTCGGATTGTAATGCCTTCTACATAGGCCAGACAGGTAGATCATACAAAAATTGCTACAACGAGCATCTACGATCTTTTAGATTAGAAAAAACAGATTGTAATTGTTCCAATCACATCACAATCTGTAAAAATCCTTTCCCGGACCCGGATGAACTGGAAGTTTTCCACATCATGGAAAAAGGATCTGAATTAAATTTATTAGAATCAGTTGAAATTCATAAATCAATAAAAAATCTAGAAAATTAGTTATTAAAACAGCAAACAGACCTATGTCGATCACCCTTATACAGCATACTGTAAAAACTATCATTATTTTACCCATCCATCGACAATAGTTTTGTATAGATAATCCCCCCTATATTACCTGTATATATTTATTCATTCAACGTGAATCTCTTGAAAATGATACATGTGGTATCGAAACGATAGTTGCGTTTGTAACAATTTAATAAACCATGATCACTTTGTATTATAAAAAGTAATGCATATTTTAACATGTCTTAAGTTTAAATTGCTCGATGATCAAATAAAAACTACTTTTATTTCACATTATTACGTGTCACGCTGAAATCGTGATCATAAAAATGTCATTGGAAGTTTAGAGCGGGCAACTCATCAATATAAGTTAAATTTTAGGTACTTGTGTGTATACGTATTATTATTAGTATTATGTATGCGCGATCTTTTTATAAAATGCATTCTGGCATTTTTTCAAATTCACATTTTAGACTGCCTCTTTCATTCATAATTTTTGGGCGCAGGATAGGCATAAGGAAGTTTTTATGCGTCTTAGTTGGTGTAATGTTTTGATGAACGATTTGACATCCCATTGCCTTTCTAATTATAAGCTTTTAGAAAAGTTGCTGTTTTTCTGACGTATCTACAAGATAATAAATAAAAACAATTGTTTTAGTTTCAAAAATATTTCATTGTCACCACAATAATTATTTTGGCACACTACGCCTTCTTTAGGTGGAACAATTTTACAAACTAAGGTACAAGTGCCAGATTTTATATACTAAATTACAAATCTAAGGGTAGGGGTAAATTTCTGAGATAAAACTACACTTATGCTTATACATATTGTGACGTGTTCAGTCATGAAAACACAATTAAACGAACGAAAACAACGAAATTTATTAAGAACTAAAATTAAATTAACTACAGTTTTGATTAATACAAGTCTACACAATTTTTCACACTAGTAAATCTATTTCTCCCGTCGCCGTATTCTTCGCCACTACTTATACTCGCGTTCCACTGCCGCCACTCTACGACTATCGCCTGTCTATCGCTCTTGTCACTTGTCAACGCGCGATGTAAACAAACTGATTCGGTCCGCCCAGTGCACTCGCTTTTATAGTTTTCAGCATTCCCTCTAGAACGTTCTACAACCCTCTCGTGTTACTATTATCTTTTTATTGATCGTTGCTAGAATATTCCAGACGTATCTAGGAATACCGAGAATATCCATTATCTTTTCCAGGAAGGTGTTCTTAATTAGGACTGAACCAACATAAATATACTTAAATTTTATCGGAAGGATGTATTGCATTTAGATGTTGATGGTTTCTTAAAATCAACAGTTTTTACCATTTTCTTTTTAGAATTTAAAGTTTGCAAGTGCAATTATTCCAAACATCATAATCGCATATACTGTGCTTTCTAGTGATTCTTTTTTGGTCTCTGTTAAAAATAAATTTATTGTTTTAAAGAGTCTTATGTTCGAAGGATATGTAGATATTTATAAGATGTCCACCTGGTACTGTAAATTCTTTATTGTCATCTTAAATCCATGACGTGTCAAACAGGCTATTTCGTAAGGAAATATTTACAAAATTGCTTGCACTGTCAACTTTATGAACTCTCAAATTTTTCAGATGCAATTTCAATTTAATTAATGTTCAATTTAATAAATAAAAATTTTCAGGTTCATTTCTACTTCTAAATACTCCTGAATAACTTGGCTTTAGCATTAATTAGTGACCATTCAAAAGAAACCTAAACATTGTATAAGACACGTCATAATCATTGAATTAAGATATTATCTTTGAGGATAATATTTTTTTTAACATAATTCAACTAAATATTTAACGAACCGAATGATTTTTCTACGTATCCTAGTCACTCATATATTATATATAATGTGCTAGTTTCAATCCATTCAAACATTATACATTTCAACCTTTGACGAGGGAACATTACGAGGGTATCGAGTTGATTTTGAATAACAAACTAGAAGTCTCGTTATTTATGCGAATCGGCTGTCAGGATAACGTAGTATTCGAAGACGAAGGATCGGAGACTGACGTTCTACAGGAAACAGAATAATTTGTTATGTTACCTAGATATGTACCGAAGACGTCCTTACGTAGGACGATTAAACCTTCATGGTACATGACGTACAAGATTATTTTTACATTTATCCATTCATAACGCTCTCGAGGTGCAATTACAGGTTGGAACTTGCGACGGACCAAAGGGTCATACGAACAGAATCGGAAGTGAAATGTTTAATGTTTGAAGGAATTACATTAAACGTTTTGAATAGTTTTTGATAACAGAAATGGAATCACTGGCGACATTATTATGAAAAATTATTATTAATAATTTAACAAAAGAAAATAATTTGCTTTTAAATGCTTCAAAAGTTTATTTAAAAACTCTACAATTATTACAATTGTACTACTGATGCAAATTCTTTTGTTTTGTTCAATTATTTATTGTAAATAGTATTATTGTTTTATATAAAAGACTTCAAAAATGAGGTGGGTAAATAAGGGTAGTTTAACAAAAATAAAACACTCAGTTTCAAGAAAAGGACACACAACAATAATTGTTTCACCACACAGTGACTTCATCAGGTGATGACTTACAAACTTCAGAATAACAAGCAGTATATATATATATATATATATATATAATGATCCTAGTCGCAGAAGGGAGGGGGAGTAAAGTAAAATATATTTAATAACGGTGAATTGTTATAATCGTTTTGATCATTTAACGATAAGTTTTGGAAATAGATTGTTTGCTCGGCACTTGAAACATTTTACTAATTAGTTGAAGGAAAAAACACTTGGTATACGTTTCATAAATTTTATTTAAAATAACCTTAACAATTGTTTCGACATTGACGTCGTTTTCAAAAGGATGAGTAAACGCTAATTACTAAAGGTTGAAGGTAGTTTGTCGTATACCAACTGTTTTTTCCTTCAACTAATTGATAAGTTTTGTTTAAAATTTCTATTTATTTCTAAACTTGTGTCACAATAAATTGTTTTCTTTCAACAAGTATCAGCTTATTCTCTAAATAAGGGTAGCTTTTATCCATTACTATATTTTTATGATAATAATAACACGTAAATTTACACTTTATTTTTTTGTAATACTATAAATTGCCTGAAAATTGTTACTATCGCACAATATACGGGGCTGTACGAGCGATAAAACAAAAGCTGCTTAACTTTTTACACAGTTATACATGGGATCAAATGTAGATTTTCAAAAATATATGTGACGATATAGAGGCGGATTTTACATGCAGGTTATCCGCGAGCAATTCGTAATACTCGAAGCAAAAGTAAAGCGGCGTCATATGACGTCGCCACGCGATGCGTCGCGTCGTTTAAAAGATTAACGGCCAGTTCCGTCTGTGTTGATGATAAGGCGTGGGTTGTTTATTGTAGCAATTGTATCATACGTAGAATTCAACGACAGATGAAACGCCTGCTCCCTTACAACTTTTATTTATTGCGGCCAAATCGATTTGCGCTTTAAAGCTTTGGAAATAAATGGTGGCCGGTGTGGGTTGCGTTATGACAAAACAAACGTTAAAGAATGAAAATATTTGTATTCGATTATTGTAACTACAAAAAAAAATGTAACTGTTATTTTTTTAGCAACGGAGACAGCTTCGAAATAGATTTTCAAAATTTCCGGGTGTATTATTAGACATGAAAAATAATTTTGTTTTGAAATATTCCAATCGTTACTCGCATATTTTACCGCCTAACCACTAACACTAACCACTCTACACGATATATGTCTGCAGTGCTTGAATTAATTTTCAATAGTATTCGATTGTTTACTGTCAGAATGTAGTTTGATATTCTCGTATTCTGTAACTAACATCTTTGTCCATGACAACTGATGGCTCCGCCTTGTTCTGTTCCCTCGGGATGTTGTCTTCTACGTGCTCTAGTGCAATGTTAAAGACGTCAGTTACAAAACGATCTGTCTTTTCGAACTCAACAAACCGGTAACAAACAAATTCAAATAAATTATTATTCATGATATAACATTACGAAAACCCACGACAAATCTCAGTTTTATAGCGTATTAGCTGTGCTATCAGATAACCAAAACGGTTATAAGCATGTGATGTAAATACATGGATCCATAAGGTCTGATGTGGCTACAATATTTGCAGCACCTTTCCTCAGTTGACAAAACGCCATTAATAAAAACAAAAATTTTACAATCCAAAAAAAGAAGGTATTTAAATCCTTTTTCGTCTAATTACAAAGGATCACAGATCCCACATTTGGAACGCGTCCTATACAGTAGGCACAGCGCACCGAAAGCCATATCTCACGACCTGTTTCGACTTATCGGGTCTTATCAGGTGAGTGCTGGAACAAGGCTTTTAAAAGCTATATAATAAATATAAATACGGAATCAATAGAAACAACTACTCCGAGGGCTAATACCCCTATCGGCATTGAATTACACTGTTGATTCCAAACGATTATTAGACGAAGATAACAATCCAAAAAAAGAATGTATTAAAATCGTTTTTCGTCTAATTAAAAAGGATCCCAAATCCCACATTTAGAACGCGTCCTACACAGTAGGCACAACGCACCGAATCTTCGTCTAATAATCGTTCGGAATCAACAGAGTAATTCAATGCCAGTAGGGGTATTAGCCCTCGGAGTAGTTGTTTCTGTTGATTCCATATTTATATTTATTGTATAGCTTGTAAAAATTTTACATTCAAATATAGCAAAAAGTAGGAAACTATCTTTACTAGAGAGTCTAGAAATTAAAAAAGCTATCAATAATCATGTTAATCTAGTCAATAATCAATTAGAAATCGATACATCTAATTCATCCCTCATTTTACACAAACTCTAATAAGAGCGTCATTTACCACCACCCTTACTCAAATATTTCTAGTTAAATAACATATGTTTTAAACTTTAGTATAATCCATTTGTTACTTTTGAGAATGACCGTATCGGTAGAAACAATATTGTTGAGTATTTTAATTCAATTCTGTGTAAACATTCCAGTGTTTTATTTCATATTACCTTCGGTTATACAAACGATATTTCGCCCTTGCTGTTATGCCATTGATGTGAAACAATCGATAATGTGAGTAGCTGTTGTTTTACTGTAGATATATTGTAGTTTTGAAATAAAAAGTTCTTAGTTTTTCCGGAACGATAGCGGAACGTTACATTATTATATAAAAGTGCGACTTTGTTTTTCAAGTTTCAACAACAACACAAAAGTTGTTGCCTCAGATTTTGGGCTATATCTTCATTCATTATGTGACGGTGGTAGGTGGTTGGATGCGCCTCTGATGTACGAGTTAAGTGAAAGCATTAGATAGATTGCACATAGCCAGCTATTGTTAGAAAAAGCGGCGCGTGCGAGATGGAGATGATGTTGTAATGGTTTTCTTTTTTGCTTTGGCCGCGAAAGAAAAGTACGAATGAATGTTGCTAAGGAGGAAAGTATTTAAAAATGTCCCGGAAACTATTTGAATCGCGTATGTCGTTTCAAAAGCCTTTCCGTGGATTTGGTTCCTAAAAAAAAACCTTTCCGGAAACAATCAGATTTTCCTTACATTTTAGAGTATTATTCAATGAAAAGAGTTGAAAAATTGGGTGTTTGGTTTTTTAATAAAGCCGTTATTATTACCATAAGGTCGTCAGTCCGAAGACTTACCCAATCTTCGCATTTCCCAAAAACTAGAACAATTCACATCTACATCCTTAATTATTTGCGAACAGTAATCTTAGATAAGTCTTTCCGTGCTTCTGTTTATTCCTGTTTCTGCTTCTAATATGTGTCTAACTAGTCATACATGTCTCAGAAGGTGTCCTGCTATCCTATCTCCTTATTTTCTTATTGATTTCCATAGTGCCCTTCTGGCTTTCCCAATCCTTTGCGATGCAAAGTATATGTAAATGTTGATGCATTTAAAATAGTTTAATCATCAAAGGATTATCTAGATTCCTATTTAGTTTTCGTTGCAATGCCTCTGTATAAGAAATGTAAAACAAATAAATAAATAACAATGCCTCCTCGGATCTTAAAATAGGGCATTTACAAAATGGGTGATGGTTTTTTGAGCCTCTTTTTCTGAATGCCGTATTTTAAGAACTGGTCAATGTTTCGAATTGCGCTTTTTAGGAGTTATCGACCGATGTCTAGTGGAGACTCACCTCAAACCGCAAAGCTGTTCTATTAGTTCTAATCCTATCTTTACATACAAATATTTTTATTTTACGAGGCATGTTTTTAAGTATGTATCGTTGTGAAATTAATAAAAAACGTGCAAAGATATCTTAATAATTTTATTTTTACATGAAAGCCTGTACCTTAATCTACTTTTCTATATAAATTATTTCAATATTGAGGCACTTGTCATAACGTTTGACCACTTTTTGAAAACCCTTCCATAGAACTCTGCCGCCTGACTTGTTAACTGTTAATCACTGCATCGCAACTGTTTTGACCTCGTCATCGTCTTGAAGATGGTGACCGGCCAGATGTTTCTTTAAGTGCAGGAACAAATGGTAGTCACTGGGCGCCAGATCGAGGCTGTACGGAGGATGATCTAAAGTTTCCCAGTGAAAAGATGTGATGAGATTTTTGGTCCGATTAGCCACATGCGGACGGGCACTGTCATGCACATTTGTGCGGCCATCTTTAAATGCTCTCACCCACTTTCTTACCATTCCATCACTCATAATGTTTTGTCCGTAAACTGCACAGATCTCACGATGAATATCAATTGGTTTTATTCCTTTAGCACTAAGGAATTGTATAACAGCCCGGACTTCACAGTCGGCGGGACTCACGATTATCGGAGGCATCTTAAATACTCAGTACACAACGTAAACAAGGGCGAATCAGACTGTGAGGATGTAGGTACACAGTGCGCATGCGCGGAACGTTGACCGCAACACTGCGGCGGCAGAATTTCGAAACGGTACTTACTTAAAAAACATGCCTCGTATTTTTATTGATTCCATACTTTTTGAGTCATGAGTTGGGATAAAATAATGAGATAATAAATCATGCTTGTTCAGTTTTTTGGCTCGAATTCCCGTAAAATTCGAGTGAAAAGTCTAAAAAGTATTTGTTACTGTTAAGACTGCTAAAAGCCCCTATGGATTGCGACCTTCGTACAATAGAATTTATTTTAGATAATTGGGACGCCGTTTGGGCTCATCATCAGTTATAAATAATATTAAATAAAACTACGGCAAGTAACGGCAGCTCTGTCAGCCTTTTGCCGTGACCTTGCGAGTGCCTCGTTTTTGCTTCATGCGAAACAACTGCGCGTCTGTAATAAGGAATTTTTGGCAGGACCTTATAACAATATGGTCGTTGATAGATGAACTTATTGTGTGTACACGGAAGATAATAATAATTATTGCGGGAAAACAATTGCCAATGCCGCATACCAACTGCGCCTGGTAATTACTATTTGTCAGTTACGCGAAATTAATAATTCCATTTTAGTATTAGCGCATTAATATACGTACTTGCATGAATATGGATGCACAAAATTTGCCAACAGTGATTCACGTACGTGTCTAATAGGTGTTCAGTTGTTGGTAATAAGTTAATTAAATTGTCAGGGGTGGGTGCAAATTTTAATTATTAAGTACTTTGCATATTTGTTGTTTCGTCAGCTATAAGAACTAATTATAAATCTCCAAAAAATAAAATAAAATAAAAATTGTTTCAACACATATATATTTTCTCGACGAATCGTTTCTACCAAGACGGTCATTATCAAGAGTACTTGCTATACTGACAATAAGAAAGTCTAATAGGTATATATATAATTACAACTGGATCTTCTCGAGGAGAGTAAAAGGAGAAGGGGGTGAAAACCATGAAGTTATAAGTTGCTTAGCAACAAGTATTGCATGTTGATAATTCAATTTGGTTGTTTATTAAATTTGACTTTGTAAACAATGCTTTTTTGATTTGTAAAGTTTCTAGGAGATTCAACTATTTACTTTTGGGTTGAATATGTAATATTTTTATGTTATTCGTATCAATTTCGTGGTTTTCATCTACAGAATGATCTGACAAGCTTGTTGTACATAGCTTTTTCTTAATGCTACTTACATGTTCCTTCAGTCTAACATTAAAGGCACGGCCACTCTGGCCGATATAAATAGCGTTGCAATTTTTGCAGTTGATTTGATAAACTCAGTTTCTTTTCATTATTTCGATTTTTTGTATGTTATTAACGAATAAACGACCTAAATTGTTTTTATTGGTTACCACTGGGTGAAGATCGAGTTTCTTTAAACGTGTTACTGTTTTGTTCGTAGCAGTCTTAACTAAATGAATAGAACAATAATTAATCGTATTTTTGTTAGTGGTAGGATTACTAATATAAATGGAAGACCTGGTTTTTGTTTTCAGTTTTTTACTAAGTATATTGGTAACTGTAAATGGATCGAGAGGATCCAGTTGTAATTATATGTATACCTATTAGACTTTCTTATTGTTAGCATAACAAGTTCTCTTGATAATGACCGTCTTGGTCGAAACGATTCCTCGAGAAAATCTTCAGAAGTTACTCTGAGCAATTTGCGAGTAAATTCTGAAGAAGCCGGCATCTTCGCATCTATTACTACCAGATCACTGACCTCCATAATTTAAAAAAAATCTGTCCTGTTTATATTTGATACACCCTCGTATATACAGGATCATTCAAACTGAGTGGTACGTTAGACGTTGTAGAGATTTAAAATTTTAGCAGTAGATTTCATCAAGGATTATTATCTGTTTTACTAAAATAATTTCAACTGTCGGCCACTTTTGGTTACATACCTACATGTATGGAAAGGATTCGTCTGTTTCTAAATCAAAATATTGAAAAGTGCCACAACGAAAGTTAAAAATGAGCTACAAAAATAATTGTTCATAGCATTCGAGAGTACAAAAATATGCCGAGAAGATATAAAATTTAGAGTCATGGGTCACTTGTACATAGGTATTTATATATATGGATAGTATTCGTGCGTTTCTAGATCTTTTTTTTTACTTATTTGAATGCTACATTATTTTTGTTCTTCCCACTTGTTTTAGGTTGTAACTCACAATTCACGATGTACCCCGCTCACTATGTTTCATTTACCACAAACGTTTGGTCAGACATTTTTGAAACCAGCGCTTCTTTCAAAAACGTTTAGGCGGATTTTTAAGTACCGAGTGATTCGAATTGGCATCGACACATCCGTCATTGCGGAGCTTTTTATACACGACGCATATTTCAAAAATTGTTTCTTCTTGTTTTTAACAGTTTGGAAGTTACTAAAAAGACGCGTAAACTCCGACATGTTTTGCAAATGAGTGTACTTGAGAGATACAGATAGTATTTATAGATGTTGGTAAAATCTGACATTCTGTTTTAAAATGTACGACCCATTTTTCTTGAACTAGACAGACCATTAGCTATTAATAGTTTTGCAATTGAAAATGGCATCTTGCTTTGATGATCTTAATGAGTGTATAGTATCAACATATGTATGTAATTCGGTTAAGTAATGAACGAACAGCAGTAATGAATTAGGTTTAATAGTTTTGTTTATTAATACTTTAAAGTTAGATGATTTAAAAATATTCTTCTTTCTTTTGGATCGTCTTATTTTCAGAACAAGTATAGCGCGTTCTATATGAGCTAGTCAATCAGGCTGGGGAATTCCCGCGATAGATAGATCACCAAAGGTTGAATAAAGTCACATAACAGCCGGGCTGAAAAGTTCGTAGGCTGACCCATAGATGGCACTACTAGTATCAAATCCATATGATTTTTAGTTAGCCCTAACCCTCAAAAGACGCGTGTATAAATTTGACAGCTGTTGCACTATTAGTATCTGAGTTATAGCATTTTTAGTGAAAGAACTTTTGTTACTTTGAAAAAATAAATAAAAAGGATTTTAGTGTGTTAATAAAGCATTGCTTTTTTGGCGAAAAAATACTGTTGAAACCAAGGCTTGGCTTGATAAACGTTATTCGGACTTTTTAAACGAGGCGAAATGAGCACCGAGGGCGATGCACGCAATGGACGCCCCAAAGAGGTTGTTACCGACGAAAAGATCAAAAAAGTCCACAAAATAATTTTTGATAACTGTAAAGTGAAGTCGATTGAGATAGCTGAGACCCGACCCTAAAAATATAAAAGAAACGTGTTGGTCATATCGTGAATGAATATTTGTATATGCGAAAGCTCTGTACAAAGTGGGTTCCGTGCGAGCTAACAATCGACCAAAAACAACAACGGATTGATGATTCTAAGCAGTGTTTGGAGCTGGAGCTGTTCAATCGTAATAAATCCGAATTTTTGCGTCGATATGTGACGACAGTCAGGCGAGTCGAGTAGACTGCACGTGATGAACCGACTCCAAAGCGTGGAAAGACGTAAAAGTCGGCTGGCAAGGTTATGGCATCAGTATTCTGGGATGCTCATGGTATAATATTCATTGACTACCTTAAAAAGGGGAAAACCATAAATCGCGGAAAAGCGGCCTCATTTGAAGAAAAAGAGAAAGTGCTGTTTCATCATGACAATGCACCGTGTCACAAATCAATGAAATCGATGGCAAGATTCCAAGAATTGGCCTTCGAATTGCTTCCGCATCCACCGTACTCTCCAGATCTGACCCCACTGACTTTTTTCTCTTCTCAGACCTCAAGAGGATGCTCGCTGGACAGAAATTTCGCGCAGATGAAGAGGTAATCGTAAATCACGAAACTGAAGCCTAATTTGATGCGAAAGACAAATCGTATTATAAAAATGGTATCGAAAAATTGTATGACCGCTATAATCGTTGTATCGCCCTCGAAGGGAACTATATTGAATGATAAAATCACGGTCTCTATCAAGAAAAAAATTTTTTTTTCTTTGCTAGTCTACGAACTTTTCAGCCCGCCTGTTGCTTCACTTTTGGATGATAGCTGAGTTTTCTAAAGGATTTTCAATTCAAAGGTGACGAAAACAATTCTTTCTTACAAACTTTTGTGGTGGCAACGGATACATACGAATAATAATTTTAACATCGAAATTGGCTTTGTGGATTTAACCTCTTGTATTTTCGTTGTTTTTTAGTTGAGTCCATCCCTGTTATATGTTTTTGGCGTGGGAGCGATAGTAATCTACTTACGGGCTCTCATCGCCCGCTTTTGTGTTAGTAATCGGAAATAAAAATACACGCGTGTAGCGTGAAAATCGGGTGAAGATTCAGCTAAAAATACGGTCTTGATTCGTATTTACGCACTGTTGCATAATAATTCCGAATAACGAACGGGTTTTTTGATCTTGTAACGTTGTTGGCCGGGTCAGTTTGTCGTTGACTCGGTTAAAAATACGAAAAGAATTTTGTTTTGCATGAGACATAAGAAGCTCATACCTCTGTGCGATTATTTTCATATTTGCATCCGTAAACACCATCCGAAACACGTGAATTTGTGAAGTGAAGCGTTTGTGGTATTCAATGCCAACACGAGCAAAAACAAACAAACAATTGTTGTAAGCGTAATTTTATTTACAAGTCATGAAACTGCGCTCATCCTTTTGTGTTACGTAAAACACCCACATTAAATACGCTTCGAGTAAAATATCATCCTGGTACTTTTTACGTAAATGTTGCATTTTGCTAGAAAGCATCAGGTTATACACTTTTAAGTATATGTATGTATAATCAGGTTACTAATTAATGTTGGAGTTGGACTTGCACAATGTAGAGCAACTTCGGACACTAACGAGAAAGTTGCGTGAAAGTTAGTTGATAGATTGAGATTTCGCTTTCCAGGTCTGTGATTTATCATAGTAATGACAACGCAAAGCTCACAAAAAGCGCCGTTAGAAATGGGAACGAAAAACATGTACAAACATTAATACTCTTTTCCTTTAACAACTTCTCTAATTTTTTCATCGGTTTTACTCTGTTGTCCGATGGCGTGTTTTGAACTACAAAAGTACGATGAACTCCTAAAGCTTTCCATTCCTGTGAGATGTGTTTTGCTAAAAACCTGAATATAAAATAATAATAATTACATACAATTCAATTGTAGTAACTTTAAATTTAATAATATTTAAAGTTTCGAGGGTGAACTTATTGTGAAACATAATGCCAACACGGAAAGATAAATAAATAAAACAATGGAATAGTTTCACCAATTAAATTTATTGTAGTCGATATCATTATCAAGAGTATTATAGTTACTGAACGTAAAACTATAAAAGTCACAAATTTATAGTCTGTTTAATAAAAAGTGGGTGGAGTGTGTTTCTAGTTCTAAGTTCTAATCGCTTGTTCATCAATTCTTCTTTTCTATGTATGGCTTTCATTATTTCGAGTTATTTTAATAATGATAACATTCTACCTTTGTTTATAATTCCTTATTTCTTAAACTTAATTTAATTAATTAATTAATCTTTTACTTCAATCTGAAAATCGTGTGTTCTTCAGCTTCGCTGCCCTTAATTGACGACCAATCGCCAGAACAATTTGAAATGAAATTTATATGACGTCCGTTTTATTCCAAGAACGATTGCACTCTATTTTCTCCAATTTGTAATCAGATGCCCAATCCATGTGGAATACAAAATCGGCTAATCTCATGAGTCAAGCTGAAACGGTTTCTATTGGAAATGTTTCTATATGTAATGAGGCGCTTCTATCAATCATTAGTGATGAATCGATTGACATTTTTGTCAAAGCGAACTGTTAATCTTCTCGGTTTTTTTGGATACCGTTTTGACTGCGAAAGTATTTTTGAACTTTTAATTGGTAAACTTTTATTATTTTAGTAGTTTTATTCATCAGACGTAGCGACCTAAAAAGGAAAGTTTTCTAGGTTGCGGATTCAAAATTGTTCCTCTCTCGTCATTTGCGGTTGTTTGTGCCGTTGGTAAAGTTGAAAATTATGCGATAGAAGAGCATTTGAGAAAGCAGAAAGTACTAAATACTCTAACAAATTTTTATGATACGTTTTTTAAATTACCAGAATCCCAATTTTCCTTGGTATGTCAATAATTATACGTATATTATAGTCTGGTCGGGAATGCACACAAGACATCTAGATTTATTTCAAATTTTTAACTATACAAATGGAAAATAAAAATGTAAGAACAAAATAAGTTGTCTACTTTTTCCGCTTGTTACAAAATAAACAAATACAACTTTGAAGAAATACACATTGGAAATCTGTATCGTTTCTTCCTATCAGGAATTTATAACTTTGTATAAATAAAACATAGAATGTTGAGGATTTTCACAAATTATGTTGCTTTCCACGACAATTGTTTCGCTACACAGTACCTTTTTCAAATGGTGTTACACTGACAAATATACAAAATAACGTCTTATACATACATTCAATTACGGTGGGGGTTGCTTTAAATCTATCTGTGTACCTGTGTAACAGGTTGATCATTTAAGATAAGAATTACAGAACATTTTAAAATGTTATGAATATCATAAACAAAATTCTAATTATGCAAATCATTTACTTCTGGAAAATCACAATTTCAGTAAAGTTTACAAAATTTTACATAGTTTGAATAAACTATTCCAATTAATGTATAGGAAATTTTAATACTAGAATAAATGAGCATAAAAATCCTACCTTCACAAAAAGACAAACTCAAATTACGCAAAGCATTTAATAGACCATGACCATGTTTTTAATGATAATTTTGAAATTTTGCATACCATATACAATAATAGTTTTAAATTGTCATTTCAAGAAATACTAGAAATAAATAAATATAAAAATAGTGATAATTTAATAAATGAAAATACAATTAAGTACCTCACCACTGCTGAACCTCTTCCCTATCCCAGTCACCCCAATATATTTAACAACAAACCTTGTAAGATAGATTAAGTTTTATGTAAAACTTCTGAAGAAGCCGCAGTGCGCGCGAAACACGTGTTAAGTGATTATTACATTTATATGGAAATTAACTAAATTGGCGTTTTATTAATATTCATAATGAATTTTCATCAAATAAATGTAGATTCGATTATATATATGGGTTTCTGTTACTACATAGAGATGATTCACTAGACCTAGAATTTTTCAAAACCCTTTTCATTTGAGAGCGTTAGATGGTTGGTTAGTGTAAACTTATAACGGCCACTCCTACGCATAATAGCAATTAACGTTGACCATCAGTTTCGATGATTGACAGGTTTGACTGCGATTTCCGTTGGTTTGTAAAAAGAAACGTGTAAAAAAACCGAAGACAACAGTTTGTCTTTTTCCATCGAAGAAAGAAGGATCTCTCGACTAACGAAGCGCAAAATTTTATTACCGAGTCGTTGAATAAAACATTTGACGATGCCCGTTCGCAAGGATACGGGAAGGACAACGAGGATTCGTTCGAGTTATTATCCACATTGAGCTCATGTTTTGGAAGTTTATCTATCGGAAATGTAATGCCTGTTGAAAATGTATTCACAAAGACCACCGATTTACCGATCTCTAAATAGTTTTCGTCGAAATCGAACTTGCAAATGAACGTTGTTTATATGTATTTGTGATAAAATTACAATATCTTTCAAAAGTTACGCACCTTTAGTTCTAATACATACAATAACATGCACGTTAATGCTAGCAAATGAATTCAATAAAATAAAAGAAAGAAAATGCAGAATCTCGACACAGTACTTGCTCTCACATGAATAAACTTGATCATTCATTAGAGTTAATAGTAATTTATCATGTAAAAAATATTTTTGAAATAAGTTGAAAGGAATTTTGTAAAATAACACAGTATTGATTATTTCCACAATTTTATTTGTTCTTGACAATTGTTTCGCCGCTTTGTGGCTTCACCAAAAGAGACAATGATGTGATTGATATTAACTATAATGATCCTGTTACGAAGAATCCAGATTTGAATTCAATCGTTGGTTATTTGTAATAGAAATTAGGATTTTAAGGTATTATTTTAAATATTCACATTTTTATCCCAGGGTATCCTAGCTGATTAACTGGTTTAATTTATTAATAAATCATTACGCACCTGATAAAGCCATTGTGTGGTGAAGTAATTGTGTATTTACAATACATATATGTTTGAAACTGTGTATTTATAAATATAAATATGAATATGAAATCAACAGAAACAACTACTCTGTTGATTCCGATGGATTCTTAGACGAAGATATAAGATATTAAAAAAAGAAGGAATTAAAATCCTTATTCGTTTAAATATTAAGATCAAAGATCTCACATTTGGAACACGTCCTACCAAGTAGGCACAACGAACCGCTGAGCGCTGTCAGAAAGGCCTTTACAGGCTATATGATAAATATAAATATGGAATCAACAGAAACAACTACTCCGAGGGCTAATACCCCTACCGGCATTGAATTACACTGTTGATAGGATAAGAATTTTAATTCCTTCTTTTTTGAATATGTGTATTTATACTTTTGCTACGTTCGGATGAGTTTCAACAAATAAGTTTTTAAGAGAAATTCTGCTTTCAAAATTTATTTTAACAATTTAACTTGTTATGCCAGGTTAATCGTTAGCTTTATTGCATTGTGAATAGTGTGCTTATATTGATTTAACATCATGGTTAACATTTGCTGTGATAGCAATGTGAATTTTTAAAACAACACATTAGAAGCCGAATTTCTATTACAAATAACTAACAATTGAATTCAAATCTCTGTTTCTCATAACAGGATGATTATAGTTATTTAAGAAGGAGGATGTCTGCAAGAGTTGTATTTTACTTTTAATATTAATTGGAGAAAATTTTTAAGTTAGTTAGAATTGTTTCCAGAGCGGCGCAAGGTTTATATTTAACGACATTTCATAGCCCACACAAACTCCTCTTAACTTTCAAAAATAATTTTTATGTGATAAATTACCATTAATGGAGGTCTATTAAGTGACTAGTTAAGTTTCATTCAAATTGAAAAAAGTGTTTTCATCTAAGGGCAAGTACATTGTCCCGGCCAACAGAAAAGAAATGTCTCAGAGCTTTTCTTTGTTGTGATAAAGTTAGTATCTAAAATACGAAATTAAGTCTAAAGTGACGTTTTTTTTTTTTTGAATTGGATACCCCTTCCGGGTATTTTTAGTAAAAACCTCGAAATAGTCGAAAGAAAAAAATATACACATAAAAGAAAGAGACAACGTAATGTTCACCATTTATTTACTTAAGAACTCAACAATTGTTTCGGGCGTTACCCATTATCAAGAGTAATACAATATATATATATATATATATGTGCTATAGTGAGGAAGAAAAGTTCCCTAATTCCAGTTGATTATTTACAATGTTTTTCTGGTTGCGTAACGCCCTTTTTATTTCGAGATTTACTAGCATTGATAACTTCTTGCTCTTATTAACATTAGTATGTAACAATTTAACATTATCAGGGTTGATGGTTATTAATGTTAGAAAATCTCGAAATAAAAAGGGCCTTACGCAACCAGAAACACATTGTAAATAATCAACTAGAATTAGGGAACTTTTCTTCCCCACTTCTACTTACCGAACTATACCAATTTGTCACGTATTTACTTTAGTATTGTATTACTCTTGATAATGGGCAACGCCTGAAACAATCGTCGAGTTCTCAAGTAAATAAATGGTTAACATTACGTTGACTTTTTCTTTTATGTGTAGGTAGTTTATTTCTGAGAAAAATATACAAGTATTTATACTTGCGAGTCAACCTACCTATTAGATAACTTACAAATATTCAAATTGTAATCTCGAAACTTTTCTTCGCTACTGTATAAACACGTGTGTACATGTTTTTTGGAGTTGAGCCAGGACACATGACGATTTCGTTGTTATATCGCATGCGGCTGGTCTAGCGCTCGGTCTGGGAATCTTCCTCGACGTACAAAATCAACTTCAATATACCTACGAACCAAAAGAACCCGGGAAACATCTCCGTCTTTTAAGTTGCAAAAGGAAATTTCACGCCAGAACACTTCAACATAATTTTCACTCCGTTAAATGCCGAGCTTTTTATCACAAGCGAGAAGATAAAGGATTATTTACAAAAAAAAAATGGGAATACGCCCTGTTGAAGCGACTCGTTTATTCATAATGATAGCGACCAGCAATTATTCCGGTATTTTCACCAACATTTCTGATTTAACACTAAAGAGCCGAAATTTTAACCATTTTACATTTCTTCAAGGGAAAGACGACAGGCAACTAGAATATTTCAGAATTTTTGGCTGATGTGAATTTCGTTATCGGAATCAGCAGCAGCGGTTGTTGTCATCAATTTTCCTTTGTTAATTGTATTCGTAAAGAAAATTAGCTCGTCTATCCTTGAATAATTAAAACAATTTACAACAGAATAAGCATTGTCTGCAGAAATTAACCGAATTATTCTTAAATGACTTTTGCACTTTAGTAAACAAATTAATGAAATCATAAATCATTCGTGTAGACCATATCTTATTAATGGGATTAAATTTCAATTAAATGTGTGTTAGTTTGATCCATCTTTTATTTATTTTTAATTAAACACCATAAATACAAAGCACATTACGATATATATATTTTATTTTGAAGGTTATTTTCCTAACAGTAAATTTTGCGTGTCAACTTGCACAATTCTGTAACGTCTAAATAATAATAGTACAAATTCTAAAGTGCACTACTATTAGTACTGTATGCGCCCACATTAACTAAACTGTATTCAGGATTCGAAGGTCGCGATAAATATAGTTCATAATAGGAAGAAGTTATAATAGAAAATAGTGTCCATGCCAAGTTTCTATTATTTAATTAGATAAATTGGCAGATGCTCGGTCCTCATGTCACCACGTTCCTTGTTCTAAATAAAACTAAATAGTATATACTTTTACCAAAAATATACAATACATTGCCCAAAGAACAGTAAATACATATATCAATTAACCTACAGACAAGGCACGGATATGATCGATTTTTATTTGACATTATTGTCACAAATACTGCAAGTAATATTGTTAAGTTATTGAAAATCGTTTAATTCTTTTTTTCCTCATCGCAACTCACCGAGTAAGCAAGGTTGTTACAATTACAGGATTTACATTAACATAGAAATGAGTTACATTTTAAATTAAACTATGTATTTAAATAATTATTAAATCCTTTAGTGTAGCATCTTATTACTGTTTCTGTTGGCACATATAGGTACGTACCCTGTGATTGTATATATATATATAACAACTGAGCAGTTACAACTGTCTTGGTTTTAACTTTTTGTTTTTGGATCTGTTCCGTCGTGTAATAGGAATCAAGGAAGAGTTATAAATAATTTGGAAAGCAAAAATTTGGACTGAAACACCATTTGTAGTTTTAAAATGTTTTGCGAGCCCACTGAAAAGCAATTGTTAAAATTTGACATTTGTATTGCGTCATTGAAGATCTGGAAATAGATATTTTTTTTGGGTCATTTGCGATTTAAGAAATTCGCCTGCGTTGCTAAATTTCCAATAATAACGTAGCACATTGTATTTTTCCGCCATGACGAAAGCCTTGAACAGGTTACTTGGCTTCGGTGCAAATATGTCAATGGATTTACATAATGTACATTTTCTTTTGCTTTATTTACCAAGTTGAAAATTTCCAAAATTTGCGATTCATTGACTTATTTAGTTCATATTGAAACCAATGAATAATAAGTCTTCTTGCATAAATGAAAGTTATTGTCATTAATTACCCAATGATGTGATTACTCGAGGTATCCTTGAGATGTTTCCTGACCTCACAAAGAATTCCTCTTTGAAAAAAAATACAATGTCAGTCTACACTTAAAAGAGGACTCGCAGAGGGAATATTTTGGAAAACGGAGACCTGCCGGATTTTGCAGCGAATAATTAGCGATTAAATCTGGTATAGAGGGTTTTTAATCTGATGTGGCAATGCCAGCTTAATATTAAGCTGGACATGCCACCATTTTTTCGAAAATGGCAAGTGCGGAAAAATTACTTTTTGTGCAATTAAAAAGCGAAAAATTACTATATGTTGCTAATAAGGTTGTGCTAAAGTGGCAATGCCACCTTAACAGACCTACTATTAGGTCAGTTTGTCACTACTTGTTAGGTGGAAATAAAAGCCATTAGGTACGTGATGTGCCTGGGCAGCGTTTGCGGTTTGCAAAAGTCTCATTTTGCAGGAAATTGGGATATGGGCTGTCCCAGAGCTATTCAGGGACTGGGAAATATAACCAGGATGCGGACGAACAAAGGTCTCCACCTCCCCTATGAACTGCATAGGTTGCGAACGACAAATTCTCAGCATCGGCAGGAAGGGAGCCAAGACTCGCGAATATCTTCATAGGCCGCGGAGAACTGCATTATAACAGAAATAAACTGGAATTAACCATCAATTCTTTCTATCTTTTCTGTGATGGGAAAGTGGAAAATGATCTCCATAAAAGGATATTTTTCTTTTGAGGCGTAAGAAAAAACAGTAATTAAAAGGGTAACCCTGGCAATTTGTAGAACAGATGTGATCAGTATCGGCATCAACTGTCATTTATTAACTCCTCAACGGAAAATGTATTCAGTGTAAATCATTGTTATATCTTTTCGAAACACCGACCCATAAATTCCCTCTTTTCGTTTTCAACATTATTTCGTAGCATAGAATTTAAGTAATTAAAATTTAACTTGTACATCTCCATAGAGAAAGTAGAAATTTTAATTGCTCTAAATTGGTTGCAAAGTGGTCGCGGTTGAAGTATGCGGCGGTGAAATGAGCAGATTTTCTCTTATCATTAAATGCAGAAATGACATTTTTGTCTCTGTCGAGGATTTGCAGTCGTGTTTGGAATCATTTTACCGCAAATTGGTAAACACAAGTTCAAGAGTACTTGGACTACTAATTTTCTCGTATTACGGACCGAAGAACTGACAAATGCAAATTTGTATTCATGCCTGTAGGCGAAATTAATAGCGGTATGTTTGCGTTTTGCCTCCTTGACATCGTCGTCGCGACGGTGACGTTTGAAGGATTTATCTTGGAAGGCAAACGGGTTAGGACGAGGGCGGTTTTCATTTACATAATAAAACATCAACCGCTGGCTGGAAGAAGCGGCTCCTGCCACTATAGAAGACAAAAACCTATGTCACGGAAAGTTTAGAAACGATAATGGCAAAGCTCGCGAGTCTTGGGCGCAGGGGATCTCCTCATGATACGATTCCCCGAGAAAATTGCGATTTCACGTCACTTAAAGAAGAAGCGGGTTGTAGTATGTTTAAAGACACGAAGGGAGTTAAGACCTTGTTCATATTTGGCGGTTACTATCGCGGACCGCGCGGTAAAGTTTCATTTAAAACAAGAGACATACAATAAACACATTAAAGTGAAAACTTGATGAAAAGTTTCCAAGATTTCTTATTTAGGGGACAATCTCTTTAAAAGATGCCTGTTAGTGATTAATACAAGACGACGTTTAGTTTTCTTCTGTACTAATGAACGTCGAAATTCTAAATGGTTCATTAAGTTCTTGTGAATAATATAAATTGAGGAAGTGCTTTAGTTCGGTAAGTAATTCTAGTCTTCAACATATTAAGGACCGCAGCCCTTAATTTAGTGTTATTTATCAGAAGCTCATGTAAGTGCCTTTGAGAGAATTATTGCTAAACCCGAATCGTAAACAGTGAACAGTGAAATGGGTAAAATGTACAACGTGAAAATATGTATTTGAATAAAGGTATCTTATGAATGTCCCTCCATTTCCCTTTTTATTTTTACAACTTGCTCTTTTTCTACGTCTTGATAAAGATTATTACCCCGTCATTTTATCTTTATTCTGATAAATAAACGGCTTTAAAAAAGGGGATTTTTCCGAGTTTGGAATATAGCATTGATGAAAAAAAGAAATATAAGTCACCCCACGCCGTGCAAGATATGTATTCAGAGAATGTATGGAAAATTTCTTATCATTTGTTAGCATATAAAGTGGACCGAATTGCGAAATGGGAAATAGAATAATACCGAAATTAAGTATATTTTTATCTATCTAGAATTTAAATTTATTATTTTCCCGGAGGTACAGTTTTCTGGGAAATATTTAATGGGCAATTTCCAATAATGTTTACAAAAAACCAGTAGGGTAAGCTTAATAAATTAAAAAAAAAACGGATGTACAAGTTCATGTTTGGTGTATTCTTGATACTGATTACTCTAAAATTATTCAGAGATTGTAATCAACTCATTTGTAAGATAATGTCATTAGAAAATACAATATATAACACGCGGGGTGAAAAGTTCGTAGGCTGACCCATAGATGGCGCTACATGATTTTTTAGTTAGCCCTAACCTTCAAAAGACGCGTGTATAAATTTGACAGCTGTTGCACGATTAGTATCTGAGTTATAGCATTTTTAGTGAAAGAACCTTTGTTACTTTGAAAAAATGGATAAAAAGGAATTTCGTGTGTTAATAAAGCATTGCTTTTTTGCGAAAAAAAAAATAGTGTTGAAACCAAGGCTTGGCTTGATAAACGTTATTCGGACTTTGCACCAGGAAAATCAACCGTAAAAAAGTGGTTTGCTAAATTTAAACGAGGCGAAATGGGCACCGAGGACGATGCACGCAGTGGACGCTCCAAGGAGGCTGTTACCGACGAAAACATCAAAAAAGTCCACAAAATAATTTTTGATAACCGTAAAGTGAAGTTGATTGAGATAGCTGAGTCCCGACCCTAAAGATATCAAAGGAACGTGTTGGTCATATCGTGAAGAATATTTGGATATACAAAAGCTTTGTACAAAGTGGGTGCCGCGCGAGCTCACAATCGACCAAAAACAACAACAGATCGAATCGATGATTCTAAGCAGTGTTTGGAGCTGGAGCTGTTCAATCGTAATAAAACCGAATTTTTGCGTTTGCGTCGATATGTGACGCTGGATGAAACATGGCTCCATCACCGGAGTTCAATCGACAGTCAGTCGAGTGGACTGTGGACTGCACGTGATGAACCGACTCCAAAGCGTGGAAAGACGCAAAAGTCGGCTGGCAAGGTTCTAGCATCGGCATCAGTATTCTGGGATGCTCATGGTATAATATTCATTGACTATCTTAGAAAGGGGAAAACCATAAACACCAAAACTTTTTAGCCCGCCTGTTATGAACACCATCTTTGCTACTTATTGTGGTATTCAATTATATTCAATCTGAACCCATGGTGTTTATAGGTCCGTTACCCATATAGAACAAAAATGTGTGTTGCTACGCCGTTTGGCAAGTCGGTATCCTTGTTAGAAAAAGACCTTGTTGAACATTATTGAATCCTTTAATAACACTGTTACTGCACATACCTTATTAAAATGGGCTATCATGTTATACGGTCTGTTGACTGAAGGAAATTGCACGAAATGAAGCGTCGCCGTTGGGCCGACCTAACGTAGGTCGAACTCGATAGAATCCTGTCAATAACTTTCCTTCCTCAGGTAGTTGCTTGGGGTAGGTTGCACTCGTGGGAATCGCTATATAGCAAGTATAACTAAAATGAGAGCAAGAACAAAAAGAGGAAGGAGAAGAGGAAGCGTCCTCTCGGATTCATAGACGGACGCGGTGAACCGTCTCTCTCACAAAGTTTGAAGACGAGGCACCGGGAGTTTCCGATTTATCGCTGACCCCGACATCGATTTTGTCTTTTTCAAAGGAGAAATGGCGATAGACTCGATTCGACTTGACGCCACGCGACGTCGGAACCACTCTTGGTAATTGAGTACGCTAGAGGGACAACGTTAGTGAATTTACAAAGGGAATTTCTCTTTTTTTCTGTTTCAGAAACTGATGGAATTAAAAAAGGCTAATGATTGCAAATTTTCAGTCCAGAACGAAATTTATTGAATGCGAAATGAATGAGAACGTTCAATAATGATAAGTCTGTCAATATTATTCAATTAGGAGACGTTTTTAAGATAATTATAACTTTCTAGACGGTTTGGTCAAAGTTGACTTATATCGAATCTTTTGGAGGCTTATTGCTCATAATTACTCATGTATCGGTCCATTTAAAAAAAATAAAAATATTCAATCATTGAGTTACTAAAGATTGAATACAGCCTGTCACTGATGAAAGGGCTTAGGCTTCCACGGCCGGTGTTATTTGAATAATACTTACTATTCGGGGTTGATGGCCGTGGTCTAGGATTGTTCTTCCGTCGGCGAGAACACTTTTGAAATTGTTTATCTAACGTTTCGCCGACTGGTGTCGAGTCTACGCTCTCGCTACGATTCCTGAGGATGCCAACCACAGCAGTTGGCAAAACCTTGGATTAAAAATTCCATCGGTGTTCTCGCCAAAGGAAGAAGAATCCTACGCCACGGCCATCAAGCCCGACTAACAAGTATTATTCAAAAACTCTGTCATTGGTTTACTAATCCTCAGTGCTACCAAAAAGCTTTCATCTAATGTTGCTGTCACAGTTGGAATGGAAATCATTTTACAAAGGCGTTTTATTTTAAATACGTATGTATTATTCATTCCTCCAAGAATCTTTTTCAGTCAGGCATTTTTACAATGAATAAATAGGTTGTTAAAACAAAAATACTGAGAGAAAAGATCCTTATTCACAGATAAATTTAAACGGTGTTAAATCATTTACGTTAACAACTCTATTACAGTTACATGTACCTACATTGATATAAGCAGTTAAGTAAATAAAAACCATTTCATTAAGTCGATCGTATATTTTACCAACTGATTTTCCGGACAACGACGGCAGGTTTTAAATTAAAAATGTGTTCCATCTGAAAATTTTTTGGAACCCGATCAAAGTGTCTGTCAGCCTTTACAGCCTTCTATTTGTTTTAATTACGTAACACAGAAATACCTACATTTCAGTGATGAACGTTATACTAACTAACAGTAGTAATACATCCGAGATAAAATAATTTATTTTTTAAAGGTTTACATAGACCTAATAGTTAGTTTTCTTTGGATCCCTCAAAACGGAAATCGACCTGTTACAGTAAATTACATCGAGCAGAAATCGAGAAAGTTCGCTTAATTCATAGGAAGAAGATTCATTTTATGCCACTATCACATCCTGGTTTTCGTATTTTTTTTTTTCATTCTATAACTGCGGTATTTTCTTTTAACTATGTTAATCATCCAAAAAAGAAGGCATTAATATCCTTTTTCGTCTATATATTAAGGATCACAATTCCCATATTTATATTTGTCATATGTTATTATGTTCGTGCTGCAAGGATAATTGTTATTATTTTAAAAAGTTTATCACCACTACAAGTTTCGCTTTTAAACTTCAATCGATTTAATTCCGATTAACTACGCACGACTAGTATAAATTGGTCCGCTTAAGATATTTTAGTTTAGTTCTAAATCATTTCCTTATGATGCTAACTTGGTTAGCGAAACGTACGTCGAGTTTTAAGTGTTCTCAGTTCTGGTATTGTAAGTGCTATATGCTAGGACTTCATCACATTTTGAGTGAGTCAGAAGGTTCCAAAAATCCCAACTTAGAATAGAAAAGCTCAAATTTAGCATCGTTATATATTATTCAGACACCGAGGAGTGTGGTTAATGGTTTAGGTCATTGCTTAACATTCGGAAGCTCACTGGTTCGGTTCCGGCCCTGGTCCAAGTCTTCTGTGGTTTCCTTGGATCATTTAGGCAAGTCCTGGGGCAGTAATATTCCATAGATAATCTTTCACTTCTCTTCTATCTTAATTAGGTCCGTTTCATCTGTCGTACCACCCACCCCTAAGATACGCCCTACTTTTTGGCTTTGCACCACAGTGTTTACCGGAAGGGCTGCTCGCCCACCAGTAGGAGTAGCTGGTGGGGCTGAAACACCCAAAAGTTTTAAAAAGTTTTTATTACATTTTTTTCAATAGTAATTGTACTTTGTTCGTGATTAGACGTTTTTACTATTAATTCACTTCAATTCCATAACACCTTATTATGATTATGCTTATAATTACTGACGTAGTATTAATATGTAGTCAAACCTCTCAAACCTCTCCATCCATCATTACATGAATGTGAGTCATTCTAAATAGTCTGAAAAGAACACTGTTTCATATAAAAACAGAACTATTTTATACAGTTCCGACATGTTAAACGGATTGCTATTATACGCGGAGTCATTATAAGCGGTAATTCTAATGCCCAATTAAAGTTACTTAATGGTGTATAGGAAATAGCATTCCTACTGTATTTCACTGACATTTGATACTTTTGAAATGATAATAAACCTCTTAAGAACGGTAAATGATACGTTTAACTTAAATAATTTTAAATTTTATTAGTCGTGATTCTCATTTTTGAGCAGTTTGAACTTAATTAATTGCATACTTGCTTAGATTCGGCTCTCGTTATAATCAATAATATAATTAGATTTAACCCAAAGTTTTTTTTACTGTGTCGGTGCTTTCGGGACCCGGACGACGACTATTTTGGAATCCATTTTGTGTATCCTTGTGCGTGTTCCGGTTGTCTAACCCTTTCACAAGATATCTATCTCCGAAATTTTGAAAAGGTTTCTCGTGGCTTTCAAGTCGAACTTTATGAACCACGTACATACAAAATTAATTAAGACTAATTAAATTATCTAAGATTTACAAGAATGTGGAATAATAAATCTATTAAATAATTATCGATGTAGACCAAATAATATTTCGTTAATTTAGAATACGTATCAACTGTACATTCTATGGTAGGATGAAACAATTGTTACTACATACACATTTTGTAGAATGGCGTCTTTATTTAGAATAATAGGGTGAAGTGTTAATACAGACACATTACAATGCTTTGATACGTTTAATGCACACCTAATTATTTCAAGGCGACGCTACGGCAGCGCGACGCTTTCACAGATGGTTTGTATCTGTCTTTGAACATTAATATTTGCTTCACAAGTTCTCAGGTTTATATACAGTATTATAGACTCGCTAAATCTTATATATATACATATACCTACGTATATACCTATATATAGTTGCTATACAGGTACTACATTTGACTGTATGTGTACATGCATTCTAAGATACAATAGGCATTGGTGGTTGGAGAACACAGGGTGTGCACCCACTGCTGTTTTTGCGAAAAGAGAAATTCTTTAAATTTGTTCTCTGCTAATTTATTAAAGTAATATAGTTAAATTCTGATAAATACTTTAAAGATATTGTTATGAATGAATGCCGCAGCTAATCGATATCGGCGGTACCTTTGATATACTCGAAAGTTGGCAGCCGTATAAATAAGTGATCAGCATTCGACGGGATGTACTCGATATAAGATAGTTATACAAATAATGCGTGAACGAGAGTAATAGACAGTGTTAATTGTCATACAGGTCGATTTAACTGAGTGTAGGTGTTTTTTTTCTGTTGTTTGATATTTGATTTGATTATGGATTGGTTTAGCTGAGATAAAATTGATGATTATGAATTATTTAGAAACACTATATAAACTTTATTAAAAACGAAACGAAACTATTTACACACTTATAATATTGTTAGACCTAGTGGAGAAATTTGAAATTAGAGGAGTGGAGCGTACGTTTGATTAAATTGATTGAAATTGATATTATTTGAAGATTGATTGGTGATGACTTGGACATTTTGATAACTCATGCAACTCGGTAATACCTCTACTGGTCTTTTTCAATACTTGAAAGAGAAAAAAGTGCGGTCTAGATAGTCGATTGGACAATTGATTGGTTAAGGTAGATTTGTGGGGGTTGAAGGAGAGATTAAATAGGACTGTAAAGGTGGAAAAGGATGTACACTAACAGACGTTGTTCTAGAAAAAATTTAACTGTCGCCGAAGTCAAGGATTTTGGACAATATAGAAATAAATAAGAAATTTCGAAAATGTTTGACAAAAAGTTTATGACAGTAGAAAGAGTAATTGCAGGGTAATAAAAAAAGAATGTTCGAGTGTTTGCGATCTTAACAATAGTAGCAGATATTTTCATTTTCAGTGAATTGAAACGAAAGTAAGTTATTGGTCGTAAAAACATAAAAGATTTTTTTTAAAAGCGTGACGGATGCAACAGACAGTGATGTACATAACCTATTCTCAGATAAATAACTAGCGCGTTTAATAACGAGCGGCGCAGTTTAGTGCTTTAGATCATTGCTTAACATTCGGGAGGTCACCGGTTCGAACTCGGGTCCGGCTGCTCTGGTCCAAGTTTTCTGTGGTTCCTTGGATCATTTAAGCAAATGCTGGAGCAGTAATATTCCACAGATAATCTTTCACTTCTCTTCTCTCTTCATTTAGTCCGTCTCGTCTTTCTCTTCCTAACCACACCACCCACCCATTCCCACGATTCCTGCAAGGAGGCTGAAGAGGACCTTCCGCCCTACCCTCCGGCTTCGCACTGCAGTGTAGATCGGAGGTACTGCCCGCTCACCAGCACGAGTAGCTGGTGGGAATGAAACACAAAAAAGTAGTAGTAGTAATAATGATGTCAGTTCATTTTTACTGACTCGTAGGGCAATTTTTAAAAGACAAACCTTTGGAAATGTGGCACTTTATTTTAAAATTACAGAGTTGGAGTAAGAACGGAACCATGAAGGTAATAAATGTAAAACAAAGATACCTCCAGATATGTTAATCAACTGCCGTTAGAATTGTTAGAATGTATTAGTAATTAAATTAAAGATGACCAATTTTTAGTTTCAAGTAATTTTTATTTGTGTAGTTCATTCACCACAAAGTCACTTAATAATTTCTACTAGCAATTAACCAAATTAATATGCCGATAATTTTCATTTTTAATATGGGAATGTGGGCGAAGTATTATTAAAAAGTCATACAGAATGAGGTGTGTATGATACCGATAAAATCGATACAAATGACAGACAGTACGCAATACATTAATTACGTTAATTAATTTACAACAGTTAGAGCGAAATGTATATTAGAATTATGTTTACGAAGAGCAACGCTTTGGCGTTTATTTGCGATCCATCATTTGCGTGTTTGAAATTGAAACCTTAGTTGCAGAGCTTTAGTGCTTCAGTGGTGTGCTTTAGAAACGTATCGGAGTTAATGTAATTTTAATCTATAATAGACAGCCTGCAATTACTTTTAAAATGTACATAAACTTCTTGTGCCATAAAAAGCTGTTTAAGGAAATAATGAACATAAAGTTGAAACAACTATTATTAGTAGTAGTAAATTAAATAATGCAGAGTTGTGTCCAGAAAGTTAACTTAAACTAAAATCCTTGTTTAGAAAGAGTTGCTTTCAAGCCAATTGGCTAAAACATTTTGTGCATCTACAAATTATTTTAGTTGTATTAAGCATTGTATATTAATCTGCTACGTGTCAGACAGCTAATAATCATCGCTTCACTATATAACACTGGCATATTTTTTAGGTTTGTAAGTTAATTTAGTGGAGCTATTTCCTCTCCTGATACAGAATAATGGATTTATCTGATTATTAAAAGATGGAACTAACTATCGCGCTTATTTTCGATATGCAGAATGTTGCTGTTTAATGCGAATTTTTAATTAAAAATTATAGGATATGGCAGTGTTAAATTCCCGCCGACAGATTCATAAGATTACATTAGGTTGCAGTATCTGTTTTTTTTTTGTTTTCGGGGTGTAGAGGAAATCTTCGAAAGACAACCAGTCGCCCGTGCAACTGGGTAGCGTCGGATTCCCGAGAAAGGTGTCCTCGGACCTACCGACTAAAACCTCGGTATTTGCAGTATCTGGACGACTTATACCAGTCATAATATAATATAAAATCTTTGTTTAAATGATTTTATAGTCGATGATCTACTCATTTGAAATCAGTTGGTTTCTACCTTTACTTTTACCTTCCATAAATAAATAAATTAAAAATAAACACACTTCGATTGTGGTCGTTATCAACGCCAGATTCCCTTTGGTTTATTTCTTTTTTTGCCACATGCTCCATTTTCTACTTTAAATAGTCAAATTTCAGATTTCCTCACTATATCTAGTGTAATTCTTGATCTCTTTGGATTTCTTTCATTGTATATACATCTGTGTTTACTTATCAGAATGTAAAGTGTTGATATTGTATTTTTTAGTGTTAAAACTTTACACATTGCTATTGAGCGTACGATTTTCTTTGGAAGTTTATTTAGAGATTAATTTTAGCGTTGAATTAACTTAATTTAATTGATAGGTAGGTAATAGATCGATTTTCGTTTAGCCGAGATTGCTTCCAATTTAGTGTCCAGCGTTGGTTGTTTTAAACTTATCGTCCAAGCTGTTTGAAAGCCCAAGTCTAGAACTTTTCAGCAAATCGAACAGGGTAAAAACGGATATGCTATTACGGAAACAAACGGGGAACGTGTGCCAGAGGCACATACGTAGAACACAAGTTTATCGCGACGGACGCTGTGTTTGCTACCATACTCGGGCTCACTCTTGCAATTGAACAAAGAACAAGAAGTGCATGCAAGCTGCTTTACCATTTTTATTGCAACTCTTCAGCCAGTTTCCCGGTTTTCTTTCTTCCAGTATTGTGTGCTCGTACGGTTTGGTATTCCGGGTTTTACTGACCTGCCCCATCAATAAATAACAGACCCGTCATTTTAAAGACCAAATAATCTGGAAAACACGTCGATTACCTACAGAAAACCTTGCACATTAAAGCTCCCATGTTGCGTCGCGGCGCTCCCGTTCGTAATAAATTGCCGCTTATCCGAGGTCTTGTTCGGCAGAACTGACCCGCTTGAAATAAATTGAATGGCTCAGTAAAAATAACTATTTAAATTGTTAAGCGCCACTTGCCGATGATAGGTAGTTTTTCTCATAAATAACGTGTCTTAAATACCATTTACGAATAGGTAGAAGTTTACAGGTCGACTATCATAAATGACGAATAAGCACGAAGTTGGGTACACCGGTATGTATGAAAAAAATTGAGAAGATTATAGAAGTTATGGTTTGTCCAAAAGAATGAATAAATTGTTGTCCGTGAGGAATAGCTACAGGTGTCAAGTTGAAATTAGACACTAAGGCTATGTAGTGATATACTGGGCATAACTTGAAACTTGGTAAATTTAATAACTTGTAATGATTCTGCGGTCGGGTAATTATGAAACATATTAATTAATATAAGTAAAAGATAAAAAGATTCTCTTTTATGTTTCAATAAGTTTATAAGACTCTAAAATTGTTTCGGCATATTATGCCTTTTTCAAGAGTATGATAAATACTAAAATTCTTAAAGTGTAGAAAGTCTTCAATACTATATACAAACCGATAATACAAACATACATACAAACAAGAAATATTTTCTATTATTGCCGGAAAACCCTAAATATGAATCTATTATTAAATTGTTCCTAAAATCTGACTGTAAATTTGTGATATTATGTTTGTGGGTAGATTAAATACTGTTTAAATTTATGTAGTGTTTATTTTCTATACAGTGTGTGCTAAAACCTGTAACTTTTTTACATTCTTTGGTATCTTTTACATGTTCTTTTAATCTTTGTGACAATTTCCTGCCTGTCTGAAAGCGTTGCAATTTAAACAATCAATTTTATAAACTCCACTTTTTTCAGTAACAGGTATGGTAGGTTTATTATTTACTAGTAATTTGGCTAAGTTACATTTGTTCACTGAGATAGTGTTTAATTCTAAGTTGTTGAGTTTTTTGCAAATTTTGTTGCTATTGTTAGGGATATAATTAATGAAGCTAAACTTGATTTAATCTTTTACAACACCCAAGAACAATTTTTTAGTAATTAGTTTCTTTTTCATTTTTTGGATAATCTTATCTACTATTTTGGGATTATAACCATTATTAGAAGCTATGAGTTTGATAGTTTCGTACTCTCTTTGTTTAAAAAGTAATTTGACAATCTGTAGATGTAGCTATTAAATGTAGACATTTTAATTTTATGCGATTGGTTGGACTTTTATTAATTATGCAATCTAAAATTGCTGGTTTCCTGAAGATATTGTACTGTAATTTGTTGTTCACAATTTTAATATTTAAATCTAAATAATTTAAACCATCATTATTACCAAGTTGAACTGTAAATTTTATTCTATTATTTATGTTATTTAAATATGTAAAGAATTGATCGAGTTGACGTTGTGTCCCTAACCATATACAAAAAATGTCATCATACCGTGTCCAAAACAGAATTTTATCCTTAAATACTTTTAAATCATTGAATAAGTTATTTTCAAAATCTGATATAAAGATATCTGCTAGAAGAGGTGATGGGCTCTCCTATCTCACTTGTTGAAACATAAAAAAGCATCTTTTTATCTTTTACTTATACTTGGTAAATTTGTCTAGGTTGTATAGGTTGTATGCGAAATAGTAATGGTTGGCAGGATCTTAAAATGCCACATTCACAAAATGTGTAATGATTTTTTGATCCTTTTTTCTTCTTTTTATTTTCTGTGTGGCATATTTTAAGAATTGGACAATATTTCATTTTTTTTTTTAATTAATATCTACTGAAGATTTACTCCAAACCGCTTCCACTGTATTTCAGACGGTTTACATTTCATGAATATTTTTCAAATATCTCGCTTCCGATAAAAACGACGTATTTTCTGCAATTTTTGGTTTCTGCGACCTCAAATTAGTCTAGAAACAACATTTACATCCCCTAGTATAGCGAATAGTACAGAAATGCGATTGTCACTTGACGCGGAACGTAGGGGTGCAACGGTTAGCTCACAATAAAATGCACCAGCCGTAGCAGCCCCCAAAGAATGGCAAATGGTTCGAATTCCGGCCGCGTAATTATGCTGTTCCTTTGTGATCGACTTTACAAGAAAACAGACATGAAAGAAATGTTTCTCGCTCAAAGGAGGTTTCGTTGCTGCCTCTGGTTGCTTTATTTGAACTGAATTTGGACCGACCGACGGCGACGATGTAGCTGACGAATCTGCTTGACTTTGAATATAATATGTATATACTCATTTCAAATAGATGTCTATATCTAACACAGCCATTATTTATTCTTTTGCCTTTCAAGGGTGAAGTAATGATACTAGAGGTTGTTCTCGTTAGGAGTGTCGTTTATTATTTTTTTTTTTTAAATAAAACACTATGACCCAAAACTATTTATTTTCTATTTTATGACGATATACGCGTTGTAACCACCAGTAGCACCCATTCGTGGATATTATTAGTGGGAGAGCAACACTTAAAGGGTTGAAGAGCCCATGTGGTTCGCAAGCCACGGTTTTCCGACCACCGATTTACGGTGCATTCAAGAATGTGTAAAACATTCTAAAATGGATTCGGTTCATTTTTTGAATATTTTCTAATGAGCAAAGGATAGACATTAAACCATTATGATATTGTTGGCAGATTAGATGTAATAAGGGGTAACTTAGGCTACTTTTATTTTAGAATTTAATAACTATTTATTAATAATAATAATTAATTTCGAAAATAAAAGTAGTCTAAGTTACTCCTTATTACATTAGCTATCTGCCAGTGAAAGTCCCGTCAAAATAGTCCCAGCCGTTTCAGAAATTAGCCGGAACAAACAGACAGACATACAAAAATTTAAAAAAAATGTTATTTTGGTATATGTACTGTGTATACGTCCATATGCATTTAGTAAAAGGTGGTTATTTTAATATTACAAACACACTCTAATTTTATTTATCTGTATAGATATCTGCCTCGTCGTTTTCTATAGATGCCAATATCAGATAATGATCTGCCTGATTAAACGCCCTACTTCCCCGTTCTCGATTATCAATTTAACTTATCCGATATCAGAGCCAGAATGTTTGAGTTTGCACTTATACCTGGTGCATTTTAATTAAAATGGCATTTTTAGTAGATACCGTTACCGTTGCATCATTTTTCGCTTGATAGAGACGGAATTCGTTTGTTTTGCTTTTTGTTTTCGGATCTTCGCACTTTGTTCATTAATTTGGGATGGAGGAATTAATGAATCAGGAGATGAACTTGCCTAGTGCTGGAAGTGACTTTAATTCAATTTCGATCCAATCTATTCGCAAATTGCCAAGCGTACCTCCGGATATGGGATGTTAATATATTGATTTAGTTTGAACCTAGAAAAGAAGGATAACTCGTGCCATACGTGGACGTATACGACTTGTATACTATCTATCAACATATGTAAAAATATTATTTATACAGGCTGAACCAAAAGTCCGCTAACAATTAAGATGGTTATACAATTTTATAATTTTCTTTTTGTTTATAAAATATTAATAGAAAATGACATCACTGAAGTGTGATAGTTTTTCATTTTAGCACTCCTGTAATCTGGATCGAAAATTATCGCTGTTTCGAGATTTTCATGATTTGCATTTCTTCGCATATGTTCTTTTTTATAATATCAGTAGACATAAGGTAAAGGTGGAATGTTTCTGAACATTTTATTGTTAAGATAGCTCCAAAGGAAATAATCCATTGGGGACAAATTGTGCTCAGTTAATGTCACCTCTTTTGGATATGACATTTTGCTAAATAATTTAACGAGTAGTTGAAAATATAACAGCTGTATTTAGATGAGAATTTGACGTAATTTTGTGTGAGTTTTCGTTTAATTGTTTGATGATTTTTTTTACTAGTTGCTGGTTTCATGTCGAATGATATTTGTGTCCGTTCTGGGGTGAAACATTAAAAATCTGTACAAACAATTTCTGTGTCATTTTCCAGTTTGATTCGGTTTCCGGTATTATTTAGTCATTCGCATTTTTCCGATCGGATTTAGCATAATTTCCTAGCAATTTTCGAAATGAAATTGTTCGACAATTGAACACACATATGTGTGCGTTTGTAGTGTGTGTATTGGAAACGACGAAGCGGGTACAAAGCGATAATCAAATCAAAGTTTAATCGTAGTCCAATTGGCGACTAATTCCTGCATTTATTTATACATATGTCGCTCCGTAATGACAGTAATCACTCATTCAAATTCATTTTTTATTCCTATTTATCTATTAATGATCTAATCAAATCGAACGTCTAATTACTGTGTTATCTAATAATTACGGTAAACATTGCGCCAATGAGAATGTAGAACATTTGTTTACATAGTGAAACTTATTTTGAGTTGTGAGGAGATATAATTTATGAAAGAGTTCTTGCTGTTATTTTCACTTTACACGCTAAAATTAATTGCGGGTAAAATCCGGTTAAAAAAGTTGATTCGTAGTTTTGAAGTCAATACTTAAATAACTTATACATATAAAAAGAAATTGTTGATAACATAAGGGAAAGGTAGGTAGCTCTATGTTGTTTGAATTGAATAGTAATATAGCGAAGTTGTTTTGAAGAATTATATTAAAATCTATTGATTTTTAAATTGTGAAAACTTAAAAATAATAGGGTTATGTAGTGTCCAAAGAATTAGAGGATTCTACTGTCAGTGCATACAAGGTGTTCTAACAGTTAGTCCATGAGCTCGTCTTTTCTTAGTAACTTAAAGGTTTGAAGTTGGAGTCCCGAATCTGAGGATTACTCGGCTTATTAACCCTCAACCAACGCTTCGTAGCTTCTTGGGATCAATCCATTCTACGTAGGGGAGACCCCAGAGAGCCAGATTACCATCCTGGTACACCACAATTTTGGGGTATGTGGATGATCCCTAACAGAACAGGTACTGCACGTTAATCTCCTTCAGTTATAAAGTGGTGTCATGTGTGAGGGTAGATGCAAGTTAGATTCTCATTGAACGTTAGATCCTATTGTAACCATGTTCCCATTATCCCACGGAACACGAATTAAGTACATAATAATCAGTTTGATGATCAATTACAAGATGGTACCAATCCACCCTATATAGGGATTTATTGGAAATCAGTACGTAATTAAGAAAACAAAAAACATGTATGTCATACAAGAAAAACATTCCCTAGAGTCATTATTTTCTATTACGTTGTTCTTTTGCTGTTTCTGTATTCTATTTCATCAGAATCCATTAATTTCATCGTTAATTGCCACTTTTACCATGAACCACACAATATTTAGAAACTGTCCCCCACTGAAGAAATATTTTGGCTTGAATTTTATAGATAAGGAGAAAATTATATCACGATCCTACACCATAGTGTATCGGGATGGTTTGGCATCTATTTTGATAGTTTGTATGCGGAAGCTCCATATAAATTGGCTATGAAAAAAGGAGGCCTCCGAATGTTGACGATATACTACCGATAACGTGGACTGTCGTTCGACTTTAATCTCCGAGCTGGCGGCGTACTTGTCTCCTCCCTCCTATTTATATCCTCTAATTAAGCCCCAATTTCACCTGGAGCGAGTTCCGTCTGCGGCTAATCCCAACTTGTTACTCACAATAGCAAATCTCAATTACAACACGGCGTAATTGTCGCCCATGTTGTTCACTCTCTCTTCGCCAATTATCGATTAATGACTAGAATAATTTCTAATTTTGAAAGCAAATGGAACCACGATGTCCATTTTCTGTTCCCATATCGCCCATAAAAAGATTAAGGTTTACGTTCATTTGCATTTAAATTACTAAAATGGTAACTCTCATAGACAAGGATTTTCATTGACTAGATACTTTTAATATTTCAATTACAAATAATCATTGCCATAAAATATTCTATGCAAGATAAATGAAATTTTGCATCATATCGAGAAATAATACAATTAGCCATCAGAAAATATAAAAACAAAATATTTGGTGTTTTTCTGTATTACTACATTATTCTTTACTGACTGACTTTTTTTTGTTTTAATTTGTATACGTATAACCCTATTAGAATAGAACTAATGTTTCAAAAATATAGTTAGAGTCACTCCTAATATATAAATATATTATATTTTAGGATTTTATACGGTAATCCTTAGAGGAAAATTAGTCGGCTGCATTATGATATATGGCGTAAATAAAAATAAGTCTTTCAAAGTTTTTCTGGTGACAGCTTGTTCGATAAAGGATTAGACCGGGCAAAAGGGGTGTAGGTGTAATATATTGTATAAAAAAAACTTCTTTTCGTCCTTTTGAACTCATGGGTGTTCTAAATTAGAAATAACGAGAAAAGTTTTGCGATCACGACCGGAAAATCAATTCTCGCTGGCAGTTTTTTAGACAAACTTCTATTATTGGTTCGGTAGCAAATGTAATTGTTGGACAACGTCCAAAAGTCCTAGGTGTTAGGTACTAATTCGAAACCGAAAGAAAACGTGCTTTTGTTTTGTTTAGTAATTGCAAAACGATGTCGATTTAGTCGTATAAAAAAATCAGACATAACAAAGACAAATGAAAAAAGCATTTAATATTTGTTACAAGGTATTCTATGTTTTTTATTGCCTTTATAAAAGTTTTTTGCATTTGTTAAGTCTCTTGTTTTGTTTCAGGTAAGCAACTGTTGATGGCTTCCAGTTTAGTACACCATCAGTTGTAAGTAAAATAAAAAAATGTTTTTCTATGTTGATTTTTACTATATTTTTAAAATAAATAAAAGTAGGAGACTCACCCCAATTACCACTAATAACATTCTCGACAGTCTCGCGTTGATAATGCCCACGTTTGAAGTGGGCGAAACACGTGTCCGCTCAGTAAAATTGTGTTAGTGGTAATTGCGGTGAGTGTTCCATTTTTATTTATTTTTTCTATTCTTTCCAAGTTTAAAATAATAGTTGTTTTTATATGCCCACGGAACGATAATGCATTTCAAATCAGGCTTGAAGGTCCATCAAAACGAGACCTTCTACGTTTGTCGATTATGCATTGCATGCACTGTTTATTACTGTCCTATTCAGTAAAGTGAATTGAATTCACTACCGCTGTTTATCAGAATTTCAACGCACGTAACAGGGAATGATAATGTACGGTGTAGCATTGTGATTTTCTAAAATCCGGCTCGTTGGACCATCACGGCATTTGTTAGTGCGGTCGATCGTTTGCGAGATCGTAGTGTTGCACTTTGATAGATGCGGTGTACCCTAAACACTATTATATTACTGTATTTGACAATTTCCATGCTCGTAACTGCGAACGTGCAACGTATTCAGTCAGTGGAGGAGCTCGTTCCAAAATACTCCAGTTCGTTGGTTTATTCAATGGTAATATAATTGGCGTGTTGGCATTCCTTCAACGAGATATAGGACTTGCTTAAGAGGCTTTGAATAACATCGGGATAAATTGGGAAAATAATTATACTTATAAAACCGAAACAGGAAGAAGGTGATAAGAAAGGGAAAGACCAAACGTTCTCGTAAGGTTTTTCCCGAACCTTTTGAAGTTGTTTATGTTGGTGAGGAATGTTGTAATTTTTAGATTTACTGGATAACTACTTACTATTAAATCTTAACCTCTTCCGAAATAGAAGGAAATCTAAATGATTAGCAGCCATTTTTGGGACAGGGTAAATGTGATTACAGACTAACAAAGAATTGATTTCATTTATTAATAACGCTTTAAACAAAAACTTGCATGATTAATGATCTAATGGAGTTTGTTTTCGTATGTTGTAAACACAACTTGGTTAGTTTGTTCTTGTGTTTTGAATATGTTATTAATCTAACTGACGAAACCCGCATTATGAACATTGTGACGTATATAACGACATAATTATTTTATAATTGATGTTATCCACTTTACTAAATGAAATTACATATTATAAAGACATAAATAGCACTACGATTTTCAGTTTCTACTAAATGAGTTTAATAAATATTGTTTCATCACACTGTGGCTTCTTTGAAAATTCCGAAGAAGTCATAAACTTGCATTTTTATTAATACTTGAATCAAGGTATCAGAATTGATTATTTGATAATTAAGTGAAATATTTTTCAACGAACACTTGTTGCTGTTTCAAATAAACTATGATAGATTAAAGACAGTATTTTGTAATCGTCTAATAGGTAATAAGTGTCAGCTACTATTTTGATTCGCTATGAATCATCCTGGACTGCAACTTGATGAAGTCCAGGTAATTGTGTTGAATTTTTGGATTGAAGTAAGTCGTTTGAATTACAAGTCTTTAAGCAGGGTTTTTATACATATATTTACACTTTATTCACGGATAATACTGGTAGCAACTATCGGGAAGCGTTGCGTCACGATTGAATTGTCGATTGAATATTGATTAATTGATTAGACTTGTTTGTTGATATAAGTTGAATAATGCTGATAGGTAGATAGTTTAATGTGAATTGATATTGCTTGTTCTTTTGATCTTATGAACTCTTTTTAGAAAAAGGTTATTTATAGATTGTAGATTAAGTTGGAAAGGGATGGAGGTGTGGTTAAATTTGATGAGAACAATGATGATGGGTGGGATTTGAATCTTGTTGTAGCGTATTTGTGTATGGTTATGAATGTGAAAGAAATTTGATACAAATTGACGAACGTTAGGATTAGGGGGTTGACAGTTACAGGTAGAAAAATTATCGGAATTTATGGGCGATTTATGGTAGTGCAATTAGGAAAGGATTCGAAACTAAATTGACAAAGGAAAGGAATTAGTAATAAATGAACAAAAGAGCTAAAAATCAGAATTTAAAAATCAGCATAAATCAGTTGGTGGTCCAAGGGACGCAACAGCTACTGTTGTAGTATTGTGATTTGGGAATGATTAGAGTGATGCTTCTTCCTGTGGTATTGATATTCCCGTGACCGTGGAGTTTTCCGGTCCAGGTGGTCGAGCTTTGCGAATTTTCCAGCTGTGGTGGGCCGTATATTCGCCACGCTGGCTGTCTTTCCGTTTGCCTGCTGGCTGGCTAGCTAGCTAGCGGCAGCGTTCGGTTGCGAGATTTTTCACCACCACGCTCGACGCGGCGGTACATCTTTCGTCGACCGCCGCGACGTATTCGAGTTTGTACGCGCTTGCTTTTTAGTTGCTCTCCAAACGTCGGACGCGGTATCATCGTCGTCGTTTCCCGTGAACGTATTCAGTCAGTCGCATCAGGCAAGTGTCGAGTGGGCGCGACAACAACTAAAACACATCGTGTTTTAAACAAAACTTCTTCCTTCTTCGTTTGTTAACAATAATTGTATTTGTTATTAAATTTTGAGCACGTGTCACGTTGAGATTCATCTCACTTTGGTAACAAATGGGACTTCAATGAACAGCGGATAAGTTTTTTTGAATCGTATCTATAATATAATAGGTATGTAAGTACTAATTTATTTTCGACGAAGCGGACTGTTGTGTACGAAAACGCAGAAACGTTGCAGGATAAAATAAACACCCAAAAACAACAATAAATAAAGGGTTTATTAGAATTGTATTATAATAATAAATGCAATTTTTTGTCTTGCTTATAAATTATCGGCTAGTATTTAATGTAAATTTATTGGTGGTTATTGCTATTTTGTTGTCAATTACACTAGATTTGAAAAAAAAAATGTGAAATATTTTTAAGAATTTTGTAGATAGGTAGTTTTGAAACGAAGGAATCAAAGGAGTTGACATTAAACCTACATATTGATAAAAAATCATACTACCTATTGTATATCGTAACTATAAAAAAAAATCAAATCTTTCAAATTTTGCGATACTTGAAATTGTTTTTAGAGAGGTTTAAATTAATTGAATTTCTTTAAATATAAACTTAAGTATTCTCTACTTGACTTTTTAGTCAACTGGGTTTTAATGTTTTTTTTTTTTTTTTAATAGAAATTTTATACTTTTCGTGTGATTAATTTTTACTTTTGATAGGTCGCTTTTTGACTTATTTGTTCATTAATAATAATGAAATTCTTACTCGACGAAATATCTTTTTAATTTTTTAATTTAATTAATAAGTTTCCTAGTTTTGTTCTCTAATTATAAAAAAAGTTCAAAAAAATGGAAATATAATGTACCTGCCTGTACAAAGAATTTCAGAAATTAAATTTTTTAAACCGAAGGAATCAAAGGAGTTGAGATTAAACCTAAATATTGATAAAAATCATACTACCTACTGTATATTGTAACTATAAAAAAATCAAATCTTTCCAATTTTGCGATACTGAAATTGTTTTTAGAGAGGTTTAAATTAATTGAATTGCTTTAAATATAAACTTAAGTATTCTCTACTTGACTTTTTAGTTAACTGGGTTTTAATGTTTTTTTAATAGAAGTTTTATACTTTTTGTGTGATTAATTTTTACTTTTAATAAGTTTGATTTATTTATTCATTAATAATAATCAAATTCTTACTCGACGAAATATCTTTTTAATTTTTTAATTTAATTAATAAGTTTCCTAGTTTTGTTCTCTAATTATAAAAAAAAAGTTGGAAATATGGAATTATAAAGTACCTGCCTCTAGAAAGAATTTCAGAAATTAATTTTGTAAGCGCATTTTCCTCCTTGCTATTTATTTTCAAACTGCGTTAATACAACTATACATACATACAAGCACGTAAATATCTCGAAAACTATGCTGGCATGATGTGGTTTAATTTTTAGTTAGAATTTCCTCAGTCCAATAAGACTGGTCTGTAACGTGTGAAAAACCAGGTGATATAGCATTTTTGCTGGATCTTGAACAACAAGAATTCAGACCGCCGTGATAAACAGAAGGTTGTGCTCAAAGCGTTAAAACACAGTACAAAAAACGAGTCCTTGAATATGCAAAAAAACTGTATGGTTATGAACACGAAGACGAGAGAACATTATTTATTTCTTTATGTACTCAGAGAGCATAAAAAATGCCCTGGACGTATCTCGAAATTTAAATTTAATTTTCTTCGTAAAACTACTTTTGTTTGTACAGTTTAAAATGCATCAATTTCAAATTTGAAATTTGTTTCAAGCAGTTGTTAAATGTTTTTCAATTTGTTTTCCGAAAACTCCTGGTTCAAATTTTTAAAAATATCTTCAAATATTTTCCTGATTGACATTTATCTGCCTTATCCTGTATCCTTATAGTGTTTCTTGGGGCTTAAATATTTGGCAACACATCATTTTTATTTTGGAATTTCACATCGATGTAATTACCAGTTTTTCGTAACATGTACCGTCGCTGTGTAATTTTTACAACAGAATAAATTTTGTTGATTTACAATCCACTTTACAATTAGTAAATAAACCCCTTTGGTGTCTTTACGAAATGTCACACGTAGTCATTAATAAATTGGCATCCGGTAATAAAGAATATGTTATAGCTATAATTAGAAATATTTTTTCTTTTCAATTTCGAGTCCTAAGAATAGTATTTGTCTACAAAAATGACGTTGAAAAGGTTTTCATTGTTTTAACTGGACATGTAAAAGAATTAATGAAAGGCGTAAGAATTTAGAAGAAAACTGCCATAAACAAGATAGAAAATAAATATAAATATGGATACATCAGAAACAACTACTCCGAGGACTAATACCCCTACTGGCATTGAATTACACTGTTGATTCCGAACGATTATTAGACGAAGATAACAATCCAAAAAAAGAAAGTATTGAAATGCCGGTAGGGGTATTAGCCCTTGGAGTAGTTGTTTCTGTTGATTCCCTATTTATATTTATTATATCGCTTGTAAAAGCCTTTCTGCCAGCGCCCACCTGATGAGACCCGATAGGTCGAAACCGGTCGTGGGATATGGCTTTCCGTACGCTGTGCCTACCGTGTAGGTCGTGTTCGAAATGTGGGATCTGTGATCCTTTATAATTAGAGGAAAAATAGAAAATGTTAGAAACGAGGAGTAATCGAAAAGAGTAGCAGAATAGTGGGGTGGTAAGGTCTTTTATCAGACATGAAGGGCTAGTTTTAGAGATACATTAAAAACAGAAATAAGAAAGAAAAATTATTAGATTGGTGTTCGTAATTACTTAGGGTGGTAGGATGTTCTAGTTTTATGGAAATGCAATAATAGGTTCAGAATAGGAAGGAGTACATGACGGTAAAGCGAAATATTTTTTTTGATAGTGTACTTAGGCAGAAACCTTGTGTTATTTTAAAAAGAACAAATTGTTGCATGATAGCGCAACAAATATTATTTTAGGATGTTTGTCTTTTTTCTACTTGATGGTTGTCATTGAATGTAACATATTTGTGTGATGAAGATAAGATCTTTATGTATGTAAGCAACGGAAAGTATGTGTTGTGTTTTTTTTTTGTTTGCAGGTTGTTACGAAATATGAAATGGCATCACTTTTTATTTAGTCGCTCAGTTTTTTTTTTATAAAACTATTGTATATAATCGAAGTATTTTTTAATTGGAGATTACTTTGTTACTTAACTTGTAATTTTTGTTTGTAAAGTAATTGAAAAAGATAACATTAAACTTAAAACACTATCAGAATCGTTACAAAATCTAACAGTATACCGTGTATGTGTACAATTTAGTAACTTATATGTCGCTCGTAAAATTCACAGTTTATTTGGAAAAAATAATTTGCTATTCAATTTATTATTCTTAACTACGTCCGAGCAAGTTAAAAATTAAACAAATAACAAAACAAGTTTCTATAACGGTTAAACTCATTAAAACTTCTAATTAATTTAATTGCTTTAAATGTAAACTTGGGTGTTTTCTAAGTGTTGACTTCTGGAATTTTTGGTCTACTCGTGTTTTCTTTAAAGTATTCTTTTAATGGAAGTTCTAAAGCTGTTCGTAAAGTTTGTCGAAGAAGGTCGGTATTTTTTGCATTTAATAAACGAAAGATCATTTTGTGATTGAGAAAGTTTGTGTCGCGTCTCGTTCCCTTTCGTGAGTCTTCAGAGAATAATTATCCACTTGATATTTTATTTTAATAAAGATTTATCAAGGGCTTTTAGAATCTTTGCAGCTTTCTGCGAAGTTATTATTGCTTTTTGAGTGGCAATAATTAAAAGCACAGAAATAAATGCAGCCGTATTATCTTTTTGGTTTGTACGGTTTTTTGAAAGTTGTATAATTACATTTTTCGCAACTTTAAAATTCTGTTTTTAATCCTTAGTTAACTTTATGACAGATATACTTTTAATAAATAATGAACTTTAACTTCTTTTCTGTTAATATGTATTGTAAAACGATTTTTTATAATATCTAGTTATGGCACTATATCGCCATCTTCTGATATCTACTACTAATTACAGTTTCGTCTATTAGACAAGGGTCTTACTAAGGTATCTACTTGTCCAACTGAATTGACGAAGCAGCTTATATACGTAATAAGCACGTAAACTAAACTATCAGACATGAATCGCGATTTCGATCTTATAAAACTTCATCAGCACGTCAAAGGTAGTATTGATAAAGCAGCGACCATATCGAAGGAGCTCTTTGAAAAAAAGTCATATAATAACACTTCTATCTAATGATATCTGTTGCTCACTTCCTATCTAATCTAATAAGATCGAAATCGCGATTCATGTCTGGTAGTTTCGATAAATTACTGATCAAGAACTTATACTGTACTTAATTTAACAGAAAAATAAAAATATTCGAACATTTTAACACTATTTATTAAACAATCTCGACGAATCGTATTGACCTAACGGTCATTTTCAAGAGTACAATAAAATACTAAAAATTGGATTGATTCAGCCGTTACTCTGTGATAATTCGTCTTAACGATAAATGAATAAACACTACTTTGTTTATTATCACTTTTTTATTTACAAATCCTTTTGACTATAGTTTCGATACAATACTAAATGTTATATGGTACAAACTATGCTTAAATAATTGGTACAAGTTGTGATAAAGAGCAGTAGTAGGGGGTGAAAATCATGAAACTACAGATTGTGTAAAGTCACAGCGGTGTTGCTTACAGTTAATTCTCCTTGGTTATTGATAATATTAGTTTTTGAGGTCAAAGGTTTTTTTTTATTTCTAGGTTTTCTAGAAGATTTAATTTTTTGCTTTTAGGTTAAATGTGTAAATTTTTTAAATTGTCTGTCAATTTCATGATTTTCGCTAACACAGTGTTCTGAAATATGAAAATGTTCATACAATTTGTTCTCTTATTTTTTATTGTATTAACGTATTCATTTAACCTGATTTGAAAAGCCCGATCAGTTTTAAGGCTAGTTTGTACCATTTTACATTTACAGTATCGTATTCTACCCTTGAAAATGACCGTCAGGTCGAAACGATTCATCGGGATTGTTTAACAAATAGTGTTCAAAGGTTGGAATATTTTCCTTTTCCTTTTAAATTTAAATATGTTCCATTTACCAAACACCACAAAGAACTTAGAATTTATACTGATCTTACTATTTTTTTTTAAAAATATCTAAAGGAACATGTAAAATCACAGATTGATTCTTGAATAAAAGTTGCAGGTGTACAAGCGATTAAATCATTAGTAAACGGTTTTCGAAAATGAAAATTAATGGTTTCCGCCCTCGATGGCCATCGGCGGCTTGTGAAATTTTATTTTACGTTAAATTGTGCTTGGATATGTTCACAATTGTAGGATTATATTCGGACGCTCTCACATAAAAGATTACCGTGGTCGCTTGACGACATAAACCAAACGACAAATTGGATCCACTTTAGTTACCTAACGTCCTGTTCTGCGAATGCCAAATTAACATTCGATCAGGCTATCTGTGCACTCTACTGTTGACTAAATGACGACTAGGTTGTATTGTTTTTTCTTGTCAAAATAACACAATATTTCGAAAACAATTTCTACTTATTTTTCTTTAATAATGTTTGGCGACTTATTTGAAAAGGAATTTAACAAGATAAAGAACACTTGATTTGTTTCACAAATTTGTTTGTTTGAAAACTCTGACTGTCAAATCAGTCTCAAAAAGTGATGTAGAAGTTCGAGTTACTTAAGGTAAATTCTAAGGTTCGCAGTAAAATGTAGAATTTACCAAATACCAATGATAAAATCTCGAACTGTTATAAAATAAGTAGTTAAACTTTTACCAACAGTCACGGTAAATCTTTCAATTGGGGAATTAGGTTTTGCTTTATTGACACAAAATATATTGAAAAATATCATATTTAGACACGAATTACTTTTATAGATGTCACCTACTGTTCCTAAGTTAGATAAGTGCCAAGTGTTAATAATACTCATGTCTAAACCTGCAGATATACCATAAGACTTTAGTGAAATAAATTTTAATACTGTTGTGTAAAAGTAATAAACCGAAATGTTGAATGAAGCCTTTTTTTTAAATTTCTATATGGTGTGAACACATATATAAAATTTTAATTTACTTCATGGGAACTATTATTTAACTTAGAGTCCATACATGTCGTGTTTTGTACCATTTTTCTTTCCATTTTTAAAATCAATTCTATGGCAGAGCGGAAATAATGAAAGTCCAAGAACAATTTCGCTCATCGATGCACTTGAATTGACTGTCGTTTACAGCTGGGTATCTTAAACAATAAGGTACTCCTGATACCTGGTGGGCTAGCTGCTGGACTGGAAATTTGTTCCGATTTAAATCCAGATCGGACAATTAACGTCACACCTCATATCCGATCCTGATCATAAATTGTTTTTAGAAAGGTATAACGTTAATAAATATACTGGAGATCAGGTTTTGTTCTGTTGTTGTTTACTGAATTAATACATAAGTAATGGTATTATTTATAGTAATACTATATAGTGCAGTATAATTTACCTGTATATTCGGTATCATGAAAAGCGAGATATTTCTTTTGACAATTGAGATTACAGTATTGAATACATGGTCCCGGTCAAAGGTGAATTACTGAATTCCTTATAAAGTTTTAGTAAGGAATATTAAACATAGACCAGATCAGATGTAAAACTAAATTCTACGAGGGTGGATCAAATATAAACGGACTGACTTCTCAGTCAGGTAAAACTTGCTTATCGCCGAAAAAGGAAGACGCACCCCATTCGTGACGTGTTACTCTTGCACGATAACGCTAGACCGCATATCGCATGCTTTAACGCAGGCCCAAATCGGTGAAATGCACTGGACTCAGCTGGAACACTCTCCATATAGTCCAGACCTATCCCCTTGTGATTTCCACATGTTTGGGCCCCTCAAAGAATCACTAACAGGCGAGCGATTTCAGACTGATAAACAGGTGGAGGGAGGAGTTTGTGCGCAACTGGATAGACACCTACCCTGCTTCTTTTTATGAAAACGGGACGAAAAAACTACCAATATTTGATCCATCCTCATATAATACGATTTAGTTCAGGACATCGGATACGATCCTGATTGAAACAACGTACTCGGACTGTACGAAAGGTTTTCAGTATCAGATCCTGATATCCGGATCAATGAATGCCACACTGTATTCGAATCAGGATAGTAGTACTACAAAATACTCGAGAAAGTCTGAACTAATTTTTAGTTGGGTGAAATGAATTTTCGTAAGTTTCATTCAAAAGTTGACTAGTTCCAAATGTAACAATTTTACTATTAAAGTTAAAATTAGGTATTTTGATTGGTATCGAGCTAATATTTGACCTTGGTTTTTGGGACACTCTGTGTAATAATATTAATATATACATATAATGCAAGAGAGAGAAGGTTTGTCTGGTGCATGTAGCGTGAGAGATTGGGTGTTAACTGTTAAAGGGTGCGCATTATGAGCAATTTCAGTTTTCGACGTTTATTAAGGCAAAGTTCACGTGGTGTTGTGTACACGATGGCGATGGTTATTGTATTAACTGTATCCCTCATTTAATCAAAACGTCATTTACGTATTTATTCACCAATTCGCAGACTAATAAATTATTCGGTCGTTTAACCAAACTAAAAACTATTTCATTTTATACTCTCGTTAATTTTCCTATGTAGTTTGGTATGTAACATATATAAACGACGAAATTTATTTGCTTCTGTTGGCGCTTTGGAAGAGATAAATTTTTCCTATTTCGCATTCGTCGCTTGATATTAACGGTCATTAAATGTAATAAATTGGTAATTGAAAAATATTATCCACTTATTTACACAATGGTTGAAACAGTTACCGTTTTTATTATAGTTGATTGTGGTTTAGAACTTTAAATAACCAGTTTTTTTTGTGCTAAAGTATCTACGGTACTGTATGTATAATATTTAATACGTTGCTTACCAATATTTGTAGGTGAAGTGAAGACTTACTTTTAAATAGCCTTATAAATTTTCTATCCTCTACAGCAACGTTTCTTAACCTTTTAATGATAAGGGATCATTTGATTACGTGTTTTTCTACCGTTAATATTAACTTATTTTCGAAAATTTTGCATTGAGTTTGTTTTAATGCGATTTTTGTGACTGCAACTGCCGAATTCTTTGTTCAGTGCTACCAGTGCCAAACGAATGTTGGTACCTGCTCCCATTATATGTGGTTGCAAATAAAGTTAGGTAACGTAAAGTATTTTTACGAATTTTAGGAAGAAATTGCTCTTTGGTTCCACAAATCTTCAAGTTTAATTCCTGTTTCAAATGTATTCTTGCAGTTATTTATTATCGTATTGCAATTCGATTAATTCTTCTCGAATTTCATCACCGCTTCTGAAATGTTGACAGTGAGAAGGTTGAATTATTTTTGTAAGTTTTGCAAATAAGAGTGTAATGTTCTTTTGTATTTCTTCTTAAATCTTAGCACACTGTCCGTCAATAATTGGATCTAGTATATCGCAGAAAAGTTCTCGCATTCGACGTTGCTGATCTTCAAATGCAAATATGTTGCTCCTGCCTTCTAACCTCATATTTCCTGGCCCTTGATATTGAAAGTTCAATTTATTTAATTAAATTTCGACCTTTCGTCGACTCATTGTTTGTTTTATTTTAATAATTGTATAATGACTTCGTGGGCCACTTCTGGTGCTTCCAGGATGAACAACGGGTAGGGAACCACTGCCCAAAAGGGACATACCGCCCTTTTATAGTCTTTCCTTTTCTCGTTCGTAACTTTTGTTGCATTCAGTTATCTGGCTGCGAATTTTTGCTGAAAAATGATTATGGTCATTATAAAATGCCAGTTATTACTTATAAAGTGTAATATTTAGTTTTTTTTCGAAAATTCTGTACGTTTGAACGTTTCCTGAGCGAGTTTTGTTTACTAAAATTAATTATATTACCATGATTCACTGAGGGTTAACGGTTTCAACATTTTTAGTACTACCTATGTTTTATTATGTAACATAACAAAAGTTGGTGATATTTTGGCAGCTCTTTTTTATTTTTATTAATAAATTTCTACGTAGTGACAGAACCTCAAGTGTGCCGTAAAGAAACTGTATAGTTGTCATAAAAAGATTATTTACTCGGTAATGATCGCAATATGAGTCGAGTCAAATTAAAGTATCGAATCAGGATTTTGGCATCCATTTATAAGAAAATTGTGATGAGATAAGTCAACATGACCCGACTGCGGTAAAAAGTAAGCCATTGATGTATTTTAAAAATAGAAAAAACATTTAAATACCGAGGAAATACAAATAGAAATGAGTATTAATTTAGAAATCGTATTACTTATTTGAAATAAATCACACATGAGTAGTTTATTGTTAGGCGCCTGACGAGAGGAAATGATAGATAATGGAGTTGGTATTATTAGCTTAATAATTGACGAATTGGCGCTTTAACAATATCGGCCAAGGTTCAGTATCGTTATAAAGAACGAGCTCGAGAGCACATTGGTGAATTTATGACCGTCTTGTATTTCCTATGTTTTAGGCGGTAGTTTCGATTGCCAAAAGTCATCGTTCGAAATATTAATAATATTATAATACGTACCGACCTTTTAGGACCGTACAGTGGAGAATTTAATTATGTTTTTAGCAGCTGGGCCGACGCGACGGGTACATGTCATCGTCAACCTTGGGCTCAACCACAACCACAACCACTGACTTAATTAATTGTGGACGGCCAGTTGAACGGACACTTCTGTTTCAGTCTATTTTAAATGCGTCCATCCCGTACATACACACACACATATATATACTCACCGGGAATGTGTGTATTTGTCCAACATGTGGTGCCAAAAGTTCGAGCTTAGCCGTGTCGTAAGCCTAACAATATTTCATAAATAAATAGCCTTTGTGTGAGCTGAATTGTCCCGTTCGCTTCTGTTGCCCTTTTGGCCAACATTTTGTCGTTATATATGATACAAAATCTCAATTTTAATCCCAATGTCAGATTTGGAAGAAAACTTCTACGGTAGCAATTAACAACTGTCCGAAATTAGGTACACAAGTTGATTATATTAATGAAGCTGTAATTAAGCCATTGATTCAAAGTGAGAGGGAAATCAAAATTACATTCTGATGGCGCAAAAATTTACAACATTTATGTTTACTTAGGCATTAAAAGTTGTATTTTTAACCAAAATATTTATTACAAAATTACTATGAGTTTATTATAAGATTTTTGGTCTAGTTATTGTATAATAACATAGGCCAACGTGGATCAGAATGTTAATAGTCAGAGATATATTTTACGACACTGATTTCGAATCTGTTTTTAAAATTGTCACAGAATATTCAGATTTTGATACAAGTACTGATTGTACATATGAGTTCGTATAAGAAGGGGATTTTTATTAATTTGATGTCAGATTGGTTAATGTTTAAAAGAACATTTAAATCAATATAATTTTACTTACCAATAATTAGGAAATAGTAAATATAATTAACTATCCACTTAGACGAGAGATGAAAGCGTGCGTGAACAAGTATAAATATATTTGGCTGGCTGGCGACTATACAAAAGTGAGATGACGACAAACAGGCGTTCTCGCTTATAGGAAATTATCACATGAAATAATAAAAACACTTACCGATCTGTTGACAAGATCATAAAGTAATTAGGTACTCACCGGGGTTCCTTCGTAACCCCTGCCCCTCTGGACGACTTGCCAATTAATCTTCATCGATCTAGCAAAATCCGTCAATCAGCAAATCAGTATTAGATACCTGTAATTATGAGTTTGCACTCCCGCGTCTCCAGACAGGATACACATTCTGGAGACCAACAGGGTAGATCAAACCAAATCCCATGCCGTTATAGCACCATGCCCACCCCACGCAAGGCAAGTTACCGTACTACAGGATAGGCAGCACCGGAGATATCTGTGTCTCTCCTGTACAATACTGGGGTGACAGATGTAACAATATTGTTCTAATATGAAACTAGTTTTATATTACTTTAACAAAAAATAGTTCATAAAAGTGATAACAAAACCCTATGTACAAGAAAAATAGTGTCGCACAACATTTATTTGAAATAACTACACTTAACACTTCAACTGCCTCAAACTTTCTGAGTGATGTTAAGAGCGTTCTTATTAGTTCTCGTGTTTCTGTCCCATAATTCGCAAAATGTGTTGCCTACCCAAATGGTATCACTTTATGAACGCAAGGCGCAGTCTAGTTATAATCACGTCTCTGACATCTGCTAATTACATCGTAAATAACTACCATATTCTTTTTCCTTGTGTTAGTTTAAAACTAGGTTTTCTAAAACATAAACCGTAAGTTTTTGTATCCTCTTGTCTAATTAAAAATTAATTGAGATTATTCAATTAATGTCAATTCGTTATTTTTGTATGAATAATAATTTTCATGGGTATCGATATTTTTCGGTATTGATTGCTTTATATTTGGATTGAAACAACATCAAAAGACACAGAATCGAAATTAATTATCGAGTCATTAGAGTATCATATGATGACACATTTAGCTATCTCTTTGATATGCAAGTTAATTACTTTTGCTGTTGTGTTTTTCCTTCCACCCCTTGTCGACATGTACATAATTTGATCCAGGCAACCTAGTGTGTTACTAGCCATTTTCTGACGAGCAAATTTGTTCATTATTCGTGACAAATAACAGAATTAACTGATTGCAGCGCAGTCCATAATATGGCCCATGTTTTATTGCAAATAATGTATCTAATTAATATCAGCATTGATATTCAAAAAGAAAATAAAGTTCGTCAATAAACATCACAGTATTTATTTTGAAAAAATATACAAATGTACATTTCAACCGCTGATTAATCATCTTCGATGTACGACTTATACTAACAAATAAACAAAGTTAGAAAGACACTAGCGAAATGAGAGGGTCATTTAAATGATGTATATCAAAGTTCATTGGGTATTTCCTATACATGTTACTGTAAACAGCTTCTGTTGTAACTAATTCTTAGTATTTATTAACTGGTTTTAATAATTCTAAATTACTTATATCTAAGGAATGATTTGCATTTAAGAAATGCTGCAGTCGATTTCTCCGGGTTTTTATTTTTCAAATGGAGAAAATGTTCGTTGTACTTAGTATGAATATTTCCTTGATATATTTCTCATCTCGCTTGTGTCAAAAAAATTATAAAAGTAGTTGTAATTTTTCAAATAAACGTAAAACGTCACAAAAAGTTTCAAGAAATATATTGATTGTAGACACTATAATTGTTTCGGTTTACAACAGCTTCTTCAGGTGAAGATTTAACAAGTTATATATACCTCTACAATTTTATGGAGGGGGTGTCTTAACAACTAAATTTAGATTTAACAAATGAGAATTCTTAAAATCCAATTGGTCATGTAGGATTTTGTCTTAGATTTTGTATTTATTGATCTCTAAACTTACTAACAGGTCTAGTTCTAAGGTTTTATTTTGAACGTGTAATATTTTAGATTCATGGTTAAAGTTATGATTATATTCATTTAAATGTTCAGCATATGCTGATTCTGTACTTTTGTGGATTTTTTTTTGGTAATGTTTATGAATTCTTAGCTCGAAAGATCGGCTTGTCTGACCAATATAGACTTTTTCAAAATCTGAGCAATTAAACAAATAAACACCTGAATTTGTTTGTTTGGGTGTTAATAACATTTTGACCTAATAACAATAGAATAATCTATATTCCCCAACGTAAAAAACTTCAATTGTGTCACTTATCTAGGTAACGTATCAGTTATTGTAGCAAAAAACATTAAAAAATCAAGAATAGTCCTGTTGCCTTCAAAACAAACAATACATTAGGTCAATTTTTCGTTTTTTTTGACAAGTGTTGATGTTTATCCCGTTTGGGAATAAAAGTATTAATTACAATACAAGTATATGAAATTTAAAAGATTTTGTGACCGGTTCAGGACTCGTCTGTGCGTAAAAAAACAGCCGCGGGAGCCTCTGCTTCCATATAAATGTTGTGATTCAAGTTTGTGTTGTCCTTGTAATCAAATCTCATCAGTACACTCTGTAAAATATGTTTCTCTTATTTTATGGGTAGTTGAGGTACAAACAAAAGGTAGTAACAATTGCGTTATTGCTTTTTTTATTTTATTTTACGCATTGTTTTCATTTTCACCTTGGTGTGTATGTAATAGGTGTAACTGCGCAATTGTTTTTAATCTCTTTCGCACCGACCATGATCCCAATATGAAATTAATTTTCATTATTTTTTTATGTCGTTTTTATTGCCTTTTTCGTTTGTTTTTACTTACTGATAAAAACAACACTATTGATATTATTTCCGCTTTCTATTGTAAAATAGTAATGTTGCGCGAATTGTCGTTGAATTAAATCCTGATTTACAATAAAGTTTAAGTTTTATTACAATTTGTCAACTACCTTATTTGACAAGGACGCGATAAAATTATATATATTATATTATATATGATAAAGTTTTACCGAAAAATAAAAACTTCAATACATTGAATTTGATTTTGTAAATTTAAATAAAATAATAACCAAAAAGGAGAAGCTTGACAGAATATATACTTTGTTAATTTTCCAACTGTATGGTTGCTATGTAGTATTGTAGGAAAAATATTTTGTCAGGTCATTCCCAAAGTTTGTTACATTCGACCAAGGACTTGCTTATTATCCTGCAACGTTTCGGAGCGTAAACCGTACACGAATTTCCGCAGTTCGTGTATTAAAAGTATTCACGTTTTTCAGAAATATCTGCACTACGAAAATCAAAGAATACATAGACAGAGAAAGAAAACAGAACGGAAACACCAGCGGCAGTAGCAAGTTTGCAATAGTTTTTAAAAGCGGCGATTGTGTCGTCGCTACGTGGTGCAACCGTATCGACTGGTACTGGTACCTACCTACCTATCACCAGGAGAAGCTGGTGCAGTAATTCGCATGGCGTGCGGCACATTATCGGCAACAACCCCCGACAAAACAAAATCCCTATCATTCCGTGTAGTTTAATTAGATCTACACACACAACGTAGGTCGTTACTATATCAAGGATCGCATTTTTTCTTTGATTTTTTTCCATACAAACGCTTCAGTGAAAAATCAACTATCTGCCTTTTTTTTCGGACGACGAGTGAAACTGTAATTGTTGTTCTTGTGAATAATTTAGTGTCGAAAAGATAGTGTTTCGTAACGATGCAACACCCAGGATCGTGGTACTTGCCCTGGGGTGTACCTCTGCAAAAAGTTGTGGCTATGCCGCTACACCCCGCGGGGCCGCTGCATCACTTGCAGAGACCGCAGGCTGCTGTCCATGTGCAGCCCATGTTGACCAGTCTCGCTTCACCACTCACCACAATCACCAGCTTTATTGGTCAACCGGCAACCATTATAAGGCAACCACATGCTAGAAAGGTTGGTCCACTTTTTCCTTACTATTTTTCAGTGAATCTCTATAATATTCCATATATTATATATTATTTCCAACTACCATCCACCTTCAGAAGGCTGAAGAGGACCATCCACTTTACCAACCTCTTTGAACCATAATTTAGCTCGTTGCGTCAACTCAATGGGATTTTCCAGTTATTGAGAATAAAACATAACAAAGTTTCAACAAGGTCCAGTCTAGTTTTGTCTCGTTTTTGGCGGTCTCACTATTATCTTATTTCGTATTTTTGTACCATTCCTCAAACACCATTTGTTTACTCTTTATTTTTCTTAGTTCTTTTCGTAATTATTCTTCTTTAATTTGAGTTCTTTTTTAGTTAATGAAGAATAAAATTCATTTTTAATCGAGAATATGAATTCCCAACAGCACACCATAGGTAGAATCCATAAATTACCGACCAAACCAAAGCTGTTCCGTAAAAGAAAGTTAATTTAATACCGCGTTAGAGTCAGTTTGTCGCCATCTGCCGATATTTACTGCTAACTGTTGTATTTCATATGTTAAGTAATTTATCGATCCTTCCTAAGGTATGCTAATGAGTTCTAATAAGATCGAAATCGCGATTCATGTTTGGTAATTAGAACTAAATGTTCTTTATTAATTTGGTTTGTGTGCCTAATCACGTGATATTCCTTCTCAAACATACGAATGGTCACTGTTAGCGATAGATTGCGTTATACTGGCTTTAATACAATATCGAATAATCTTTTTTACTTATTTGTATCTGTTTTCTCGTTCCATCGATTTTACTTTTATATGCCCTTTTTGATATCAAGATTTGATTACCTTGTATGCTACGAGTACATATAATAATTAAATTATTTGACGGCTTTAATGCATTATAGATTATACGGTTCGTGAGTGTCGTGCTTGTTATACATGTCGTAGTTTGGTCGAAGTTTCTGAGCTATAGTTGTAGTAGCAATTCATCGTTGACCAGAGAGAGGACAACGAGATGGGAATCTGTGGTCCAGTGGAACATCCTCAGCTTTGACGCTTGCAATTCATTACAGTTACAATACAAACTTGTAATTAATCCATTAGTTCAGTAGTGGCGGACGGCTCGGCTAATTTCATAATTTCCGCCTGTTTCTAGCGCACTCCAAACTGCACATTTTAGGGCAACTCTAAAGTTACCTCTTTGCGACAAACCACGTTAGATCTACGCTAAATTTATTAGGATTTTACGTAATCTTCTTAAACTTTTTCTTTATTTATGATATTTCAATCTTAGACTCTCGTGTTTTTGTGTAATTAATAATTTGATAAATAAAACTAGACAACAATAACGATAGTAACAATAACAATATATTTAACAACAAGAAGCCGGAAGGAAATGATTTTTACAGTTGGAAGATTCAGATCGGACTCTCTAATCAGAAGGAAAAAACAGAATCAATCGAAATTCTGAAGTAAAAGAAAGGGTAGTAGATAAGAGTAGGGTGCCAATTGAAAAGTACGAATGCATGGAAAACTTTGAGACGAGAAATATGACCAAATAGAGCAACGACCCAAATCACCAAAGAAACCTATCATGAGATTGTAATTAGGGAGGACAGCGAAGGACAGACGTCATGCGGTTATCACGCGAAGTGTATACAGTAATAAAAGTTATTGGTACAGATGGACAGAATACAAAAGCTTTGGAAGATAGTGTTAAGAAATATTTACATAAATACACAAAGAAATTTAATACAAAAGAATTTGAACATGGAATGTTATATACAGGATATATCGACCGCCACACCATATTAAATAATTCTATGCATGTATTGAGAATTGAGAAGTTAATGCAAGGGTTTGTTTTTCAGATTGAATGGTAGTAATTATTCGTTTCATTTGTAAATGTTCGCTTCCCTTATGAAACTGTGACAACAACACTAGTAATATCAAAGTAGTATTTGTAATTCGAATTCTGTACAGCAATCGTCGAAAATGGCTTTCCTGATTAATAATGTCTCTCGTGCACGGGTAGGTGGGCGTTTTTAGCTGATGAGAATATTTTGACGGGAAGTAAATGTGGCGGAAACGGAATTATTTATTGACCGAGTCATTATCTTCGCGAAGGGTGTCAGAGATTAAACGTTTCGAATTCTCGGGTTGCTCTGAAGTTTGTACTTGCGTATTTCAATTAATCCAAAATTTACGTACTGAGGACAAACGGGATGGGATATTAGGTAATAAAACTAAATTGAATGGGAATCTATACCCAATACGACGCGTTGTACGCCACAAATTGATTATTTATAAAATTGGATAATGTATACCGGAACTAGAATATAAAGAAAAGCATTGCTTTTTAGCGAAAAGAAAATACTGTTGAAACCAAGGCATGGCTTGATAATCATTATTCGGACTTTGTACCAGGAAAATCAACCGTAGAAAAGTGATTTGCTAAATTTAAACGAGGCGAAATGAGCACCGAGGACGATGCACGTAGTGGACGCTCCAAAGAGGCTGTTACCGACGAAAACATCAAAAAAGTCCACAAAATATTTTTTTTATAACTGTAAAGTGAAGTTGATTGAGATAGCTGAGACCCGACCTAAAGATATCAAAGGTACGTGTTGGTCATATCCTGGATGAATATTTGGATATGCGAATGCTCTGTACAAAGTGGGTGCCGCGCGAGCTCTCAATCGACCAAAAACAACAACAGATCGATGATTCTAACCAGTGTTTGGAGCTGGGAGCTGTTCAATCGTAATAGATCAGAATTTTTGCGTTTGCGTCGATATGTGACGTTGGATGAAACATGGCTCCATCATTTCACACCGGAGTCCAATCGACAGCCAGTCGAGTCGAGTCGAGTGGACTGCACGTGATGAACCGACTCCAAAGCGTGGAAAGAAGTAAAAGTCGGCTGGCAAGGTGATGGCATCAGTATTCTGGGATGCTTATGGTATAATATTAATTAACTATCTTAAAAAGGGGAAAACTATAAACAACGTAGCGTTATTGGAGCGTTTAAAAGACGAAATCGCGGAAAAGCGGCCTCATTTGAAGAAAAAGAAAGTGCTGTTTCTACAAGACAATGCACCATGTCACAAATCAATGCAATCGACGGCAAAATTCCATAAATTGGGCTTCGAATTGTTTCCGCATCCACCGTACTCTCCAGATCTGGCCCCCAGCGACTTTTTTATTGTATGACCGCTATAATTGTTGTATCGCCCTCGTAGGAAACTATTTTGAATAATAAAATCAAATTCTATAAAAAAAAAAAATTTTTCTATGCTAGCCTACGAACTTTTCATCCTGGGGTGCAGACAATCTATCCTGGCACAGTCGGTGGCAACATGACTGATCCTCTAATGATTGATACGTAGAACCTAACGGGGGCCCAGCCTTGGCAACGATAATAGGCAAATAGAATGGCCTAATGGTAAAATGCGATTGAACAAATAAAGATACTTGGGTCACTAATCTAACATGAGTGCCACCAACCAGCAGCCATTGCTATCGATTAATCGCTCACCCATCGGCTGTATTGTAGGAGTGGCGGCTCCTATACTAGTAAAAAGAAGGATTAGTACGTAAAGTTTATGTTCTGATCGCTGGGTCTATTCTATAAATAAATGCCGTATCATTTTACTGAAGTTTTTACAGAAAGAAAGAAAATAAACGGTGATTTTTTTGTGTGAACATGTTCCTACGTAAAAAATGGATTCTAGTTTGAACCATTTGTGGCACTTAGCGTTCTGCTAACGTCTGTAATAAAAATACTGCTGACGTTTTATATCAAAGACAAATTTTTGGCTGACTCTCGTTACCCGATGAGTTTCCATTAACGACGTCCCTCTCTGCATCAGATCATCCCATTTAACAAAGGCCTTTCTCTTGACGGAAAAAGTCCTTTGGCACGGACCTTCCTCCGCAATGCACGATTTTTACATCCCAAAAGGCCGCAAACTTTTCTTTATGTTACCGTAAAAGTTAAATGTGCGCTTACGGGTTTGTAACTTCACGATATTATATCATCTATTCGATCCTTTCTGCAAATTTACTTTATGTTGTTTTTATTGTGATCTACTATTCCGGTTTGTGTTGCAAACATTCGACATTATCCTCATTAAATGTTGGAAAAGCTTATAGTTCATTAAATGGCGATAACTAGGCGGAACATAAACTTGCTTCACTAATAACATTATCGGGAACAAAGTTAATTCAACAAGAGGTATTTAATGCACAACTGTGCACAATAAAACTTTCTACTTCATAAAGTTTTACTTTTCCATCAGAAACTCGTTGCTCTCCTCGTTTCTATGTGTGCATAGCAGCATTAAGTTGAGAACAAACTTTACAACATCGTTATTTTATCTGTACCTAAAGATAGTATCACTTGTGTGTGATATTTATGTGTGTGCGAGTTTTATGATTAATTGTATATTTAAAGAAATTAACTGTTCATCAAGAATAGCTAGCTTCCAAGTTATCCTGTTTCAAATTCTTCCAGGTTGGTTGAAGCCTGCGGTATTTTTTTCAGTTCGATTATTAATTAAAGCATAAGAAGTATTTCCCTTCCATTTACCTGTGATATAAGATCAAATCGAGAGACAGCAGTTTTTTGCGAACTGTACTTGCGGTTTGTGTTGGTTCAGTTCTATTTAACAACACCTTCCTGGAAAAGACAATGTATATTCTTAGTCTTCCTAGATACCTCTGGCATATTCTAGCAACGATCATTAAAAAGACAATAGTAACACGAGAAGGTTGTAGAACGTTCTAGAAGGAACCCTGAAAACTATAAAAGCGAGTGAACTGGGTGAACCGAGTCAGTTTTGTTTTCATCGTGCGTTAACAAGTGACAGGAGCGATAGACAGGCGATAGTCATAGAGTGGCGACAGTGGAACGCGAGTATAAGTAGTTGCGAAGAATACGGCGACGGGAGAAATAGATTTACTAGTGTGAAAAATTGTGTAAACTTGTTTTCGTGACTGAACACGTCACAATACAATACTGCAGCAGCGTGCTTGAAAGAGTAAGGATATGTGGTTATCATCTCTCGGATTTCTCTCCTTTATCATAGCGCTCTATGCCAATCAGGTCGCATTAAGCGAGAAAGAATATCCCGGTACATGCAGATATATGCTGCCTCCATGTCTTAGTACTCTAAGACTGTCATTGATTTTCATACTTCAAAATAAACGTACGTTGAAGATTTAGTGGAGCAATACTCAAAAGGACGTTTATGCTTTTCTTACGACACAGTGTTTGTATATCAAATGGCCACCAACTAAATTTTGTGTATTAGGCTAACTTTTTTTTTTCAAAAGTTAGTAGTTACGTACGGTTTCAACTGTTTTCGAGAGTGTATTGTTTCTTTTAGATGTGAAGTGCCCGGTGGTTGGAATTACACGTCAATTCAGGGCATTTTAGAGTCGAACAAGAGCTGTATGCAACGTTCCCATTTGTTAGTAGAAAAAAAGGCCACTCCACACACATAACGCAGCTGTTACACTACCGAAAACAAAAAGGCAGAGAAAAAAAAACGCAGTAGGTAAAGTACTGAATTAGTAGCCTCGCGGATGGGGACGTAAAACTAATTAGTTGCGCACTTCTGTTCTCATTCTCTGCTTCTCTCACTCTAACTTCCTTTTCAAGGCTCGAGTACTTCCGGATTCTCGACGCAAGTGAAAGGAAGGAACGTTTCGTTTTAAATGTCCCTTCAGCTTGATTTATATGATTACAGTGTTTCTTCTTAAAAGAATTTCGAAGAGAGATTCAATTTGATATAATTTGCTTAAAAGCGGAAACAGAATGAATAAAATTACAACTAATTGAAAACGAGTTAGCCATTGCTGTACATAGTTTTAAAGGATTCGCAGTCAAATAGAGAAATAGACGAGAATGGAACACTTATAGTATCGACATGTCCGGACTGTCATATTCTCGTAGTTTCTGAATAGTTTTAGACGTATACAAATGAGTTTCCTAGAGATACTTATACGAAGGATCTCATTTTATATGCAGTAGAAGATATTTTTAAGTACCTTTTTGCTTACTACAAAATGTCCCTATAGTTTAATGGCTTCTAAAAATGAATTTGTTACTTTTTATTTTGATGGCTCGTTTTCGAAATATTAATGTTGAGAATTGTTTGCAGAGTATGCAGTATGAATCAATATTACTAATGGTATTTTAGTTTAATATCTTCTGGAATAGTCGAGGAGTCTAAAAGGAGAGCCTTAACTTATTTTTAAACTGACATGAAACTTTTTTTATTCATGTAGGTAAACGAGTTTCCAATTTTGTAAAATGTGAGCTAAATCCGCGAATTCTATTTGTACCTTCGTATCTTTACTACCTAACTCTTGGTTAGTTGTTGTTGTCGTCATTTGTATTTTGTTTGAACAGGATGGAATGAAAATAATGATGATAATCTTGTATGTCGGTCACGCATCGTTGGATCTTACTTTCATTGCCGTACAGACATTGAGGGGATGACGGAGTGGAAGAATTTAATATTCTTATTATCCCACGCGATCGCATTTACATTTTTATGTCCTTCGCTTTTTACCCGTTCTTTCCTCCCTTGATTTCTGTTCAAGTATTGGATCGTAAAGTATTCAACTACGCGGTAATCCACTTCAACAGTATACAGAACTGGCTGGCACACCGTATTTTTTAAGAGATTTGATGTTTTTTTTTTCACCATCTATCGTTTTTATGGGATTGATACGATATGGATGGTTTGTATTATTGGGTTTTATAAAATAAATAGAGCAAAGCCAGAAGAGATCAACTGGTTGAAAAGAGAGACCGTTTGTGATATTTCTGACATTATGGAGGTAGGTTGGTTGGTATTCTGTCGGAGTTGTCTAGGGCGTAATGATGAGGACCAATGAGTTCGAAATCGCAATACACGTCTGGCAGTTTTGACACAATACTGACGACGAACATTTTTATTAAAGATGTCCAAAAAAGAAGAAATTATTATCTTATTTTTTTATTAATTTATTTTTTTAAAATATATATCTTTTGTATTTTTGTCTAACAATATTCAATGGAATCAACAGTGTAGTTCAATGCCGGTAGGGGTATCAGCCCTCAGAGTAGTTGTTTCTGTTTATTCCATATTTAACATTTTTATTTTTATATTGTATCGATGAGGCTTTTAACTAACTCTTGCAAATCCATAATCATTATTAAAACAAACTCGTTTTGGCTTTTATTTTCACTACTATGATTATTTCCGCACACAGTACCTTCTTCAGGTAGAAGATTTACAAATATATTTTTACAATGCAAGTCCTTATATACTAACTTAATCATGTAAGGGTAGGGGTACATGTTGGGAAGATACTTAAACTTTATTAATATTTAATAAAGGTGAATTACATACTTCTAATTGATCGTTTAGAGCCAAATCTTTTTTATAGAGTTTATTTGTTTCTAATCTTTCCAACAGATTAAATTTCATTTCTTTGTTTTCTTTATGAAGGATTTTAAAATTTTCTTCAAAAGTATGTTTTTGTTTTTGCAGATGTTCAGCATAGGTAGATTTAGTATTTCGTTTGTTAAAACTGCTTAAATGTTCTTTAATTCTCTCCTTAAATGGTCTACCAGTTTGTCCTATATACGATTTCTCACAACTTCCACACTTTAATAAATAAATTCCTGATTTTTCAGCTTTATTTGTTTCATCCTTATTATGTGTTATGGAATGAAACTTAATTTGTTAGAAACATTAGAAATAAATAAACTCTATAAAAAGGTTTAAATTAGAAGTATGTAATTCGCTTCTATTAAATATTTAATAAATTTTAAGTATCTTTCCAATATGTACCCCTTCTTTAAGTTAGTATATAAGGACTTGCATTGTAAAAATATATTTGTAAATCTTCTACCTGAAGAAGGCACTGTGTGCGGAAATGATCATAGTAGTGAAAATAAATATATTTTGTAACCAAAACGAGTTTGTTTTAATAATTATTTTTATTTTTGCCTCCTTCCGTAGGTAGGAAGGACGAACCAGTTTTGTAATTATACTTATTATTATAGGCTTACAGTAGCCTTCTTAATTTTTTGCACATTTTTACTTTTATAGCTATGTTTTGTAAAAGCTTTACTTCAACTGTCGGCGTATTTACTATGCGATGATATGAAGATACGGTACCCTCAGAGCGCGAGTCTTAGTTATTTATATATTTTATAGCAAGTGAAACAAGAGAATTAAATAAACATTCAGGCAATAATCAAATGTTAGTACAAGGAACAATAAAAAAGGTTTTTATACGCTACCGACTCTTAATTGATGCATTGAATTATAGCTTTGTAAAATGGTAAAGTAAATTACTTGAGTTTGTTACCGATGTTGTTGCTATGGCTTGCATCGTGAACTTTTGAGAGTTTTCGTACTTGTGCTCGTTTAGACTAGTAAATAACATTAATTCAGTCATTCATTGCATCGAGTACGACTTCTCGTGTCCCAGGGCGCGTCTATACGTGCTAGTGCTAGCAGCGCTCTCACTGTCTGCCAACATCCTCGAGCTTACTTTTACGAGATGACTGACAGGGCAGCCAGCCTCCCAAGATTAAGTATCCTAAACTTATCTGTTGCTATGTAGTTTTGCCAGCCAGTTGTGGATAACACTTCTCTTGGTCGTTATCGTTACAAAACAGTGTAGCAACATTAAAATTAACTTGCTTGTTATTTAATTTAATTAGTACATTATACGTACTATCCGGAAAAGTTTATTATGAAACAGTTTACGCAAATATATACGAGAAACAAGTGTCACTAGGAGCGCTGAGAAAATAGAGAGAAAATATGTATAAAGAATTTGAAGTTGAAAAAGAATTATAAAATTAATGAAGATTGAAAATAAAATTAAGAGAATGTTTATTTATTACAAGCTATTTCTGTATTACAGAACGTTTATTGATGTCGTTTATATCAATTTCAGTTTCTTTTTAATTTTTTGAAGCATAACTGTAGCATTATCGTCTGCATAGCCCAACACTGTTTCTTCACACCAAATAACTAAAACGTATATATATATATATGGGCTATGCAGACGATAATGCTACAGTTATACTTCAAAAAATTAAAAAGAAACTGAAATTGATATAAACGACATGAATAAACGTTCTGTAATACAGAAATAGCTTGTAATAAATAAACATTCTCTTAATTTTATTTTCAATCTTCATTAATTTTATAATTCTTCTTCTATATATATATATATTTATATATATAATAAAGAACAGCGGTCCAAGTATCGACCCTTGAGGCACGCCAAATTCTTTAGTTTTTGTTAGCACTGACTTTATTGTTTCTACCTGGTAAATAACTGACAATTAAATCATAATCAGCCGCTCTGATTCCAATATCATTTAGTAATAATAATAATATCTCAGGAAACACATAAATAACATTTAACATATATACGTGGTTGATAAAATGATATTAACGTACTAATTCACAAATTCTAAACAATAATATTCTTGTTCTAAGGTTATTCTACAAATTAAATTAAAAATATATACACGTTTTGAATGGTTTTATTTTGATCTGTCCGTTTTATAGTATACAATTTTATATTGTAACAAATAGTATTTTTAATAGTTTTATAAATAACCAGCCATTAAATAGATTTATGACTGTCGATTCAATAAATTAGTTCTAATAAAATTTAATTATTGACATATGGTTAATCAATAATTATCCGATAGTGACCAGGAGCAACATAGATGCTCAGGTTGTGACCTACACTGCCTCAATTTCCGTTGCATATCAGTTTTGGTTAATAACCATTGTCATTTAGCCTAAGGTGATGATAATGGGTAGAAATCAATAGTTTGGAATCGGAGGGGTTGTCATTGTAACAAAGGAATTAGATATAACAGATAAGGGGTAAAACAGGCAGTACAATAAATTGTAGACACAAATAGGAGTGGTATATCATTTCATAATTATGTACCTTGTTACACAAACAAAATACGAAAAAAAAATTAAGTTACAACTTAATAATTTTCAGATTTCTAGTGGAAAGTGCCCTATCGATTTTGGTTATTGGTCAATCGTATAAAAAAATTCAGAGGCTTTACTTTATATAGAAACTTGAATATTTTGTAAAAACATTTGGTGAGGTTCGTTATTAATTTCAACAGAGTGCTACTTTTCATTCCTATAAAACAGTTGATAGTTCAGCTTGACAAGAAAATAATAAAGTTAGGTTCTTCCGTTTATCGTTTCTTAGGTGTAAAACCTTAAAAACCAAAAAGAGGTACTTAAAATTCATTCGTTTGTTTCCAAGTGTAAACCGCTTTTCAGATCTGTTAAATTGTTACTTTATCAGTGACCTTTAAAAGTTAGTTTCATTTAGCATCGTTTTCACTGCCGTTTGCTTTACGTAAATTGCATTTATATGGTAAATGTTTACATTGTGCAACGGCAACCGAGAATGAAACAATTGAAGATCGTTATCATGTTAGTTAACTGATAATGGTATTAACTTGAACCGTAAAATTATCCATTTTAAAGAAGGCCGTTTACGGTTTAAATAAAATGTCCTTGTGTGTTAGTACGTTATGGATCGTAATTCGGTTTCATTATGCGGTGCAGACAAATCGACGCCGCATAGCCGTGACGTCCGACGCGTCGTGACGGTCTAGTTCATTATTTGCACTGATGTTTTAATTTACCGATGCAGTTGATGAAACCGTTTATTTAACGTGCAGTTTTTCCTTGTTTATTATGTGTTTAGTTCCCGAAGTGATTTTATAAACTCAAACGTGATGTTGTTTGAAGTCTTAATTAATCACTTTGCTTTTTGAGATTGTGAATGAAAAACTGTTAGAATTGAATACATAAGTAAGCAGAGATGATATATAAAGACTAGGGCCAACAAGAATATAAAAATGGCCTTCATAACAGTGAGTTTAATAGCTTTTGTTTCATTTGCTTCATAATAATAATTCATAATATTTAGGATTACTCTAATAGTTATACAATTATTTTGGTGGTGAAACTTGACCATGTTTGGCATTTTGCTTTTTTGTTTTACTGTTTTTCTCATTACACAAAAAGTTTCAAGAAATATATTGATCACTGTTACTATTACAATTGTTTCGCTGTACCACAGCATCTTCAGGTGCATATTAAACAAACATAGTCTAAGTTACAGATATATATAATTCAAAATTATGGAGGGGATAATTTTTACATAAAGCTGAAATTTAATAAAGGAGAATCTTTAACATCTAATTGGTCATTTAGAACTGTACTTTTCTTGTTTGTTGTATCTCATTTCTTTCTTTCTTTTAGAACAAATACTGCTTTAGGCAAACTTCTCTATAGCAATCCAAAAATACAAATTGAGGTGTTTATTTATTAAATTGTCAAGAATGTAAAAAAGTGTATATTAGTCAGTCAGCACGTTCATTTAAAAGACGCGTTAAAGAACATCACAGGGACTATATTAATAAAAAAGCTTTATCAACTTATACGGAATATTTAAACAGTAATAATCATAATTTCGATCACGAATATAAAATTCTACATCCATACATATCAGAACAAGGGCTTAAAATTAAATTTACTTCAAAGTTTGGAAACAAACAGATACAAAAAAATTCTTCGTTGTTAAATCTCAGCTTTAAAAATTATCTTCTCCATAATTTGTATATTATATATATATGTATATCTGTAACGTAGACTAAGTTGGTTTAATCTTGGTCTGAAGAAGTTGTGGTACAGCGAAAAAATTGTAGTCGTTCTTTTAAATTATTATTATTGCAACAAATTAAGGTAAAAAATTATTTAAAATTAGACTGTACATGTCTAGATCTTTCTTAGATTTTATCAATGACTTCTGCACTCTTTCTTATGACGAATTCTAATTCATTTATTGAATTCCTTTATTGTATGTGGTTACCAACTTTTCTCACGAATGGACATTTTTCACTTGTACATCAGTACATTGTGATGTGACAACCAATTTTTATGGGCAGATGTATCGAATTATTTATTAATCGACCCTTATTCTTATGGTTTTATGAAAGGCTCTTTTATTTCACAATTAGCTGAATAGTTTAATTAAATAAGACAATTCTATTTTTAATTGAGAGCAGGATTCGAAAAGAAAATTGCGTGATCTACTAAAATAAAGGTTAATTGTGAAAGGAAAACGGACCGTTTATGGCGTTAGAAATTTCTGCGTAAAATGCGTCCTTTGCAGATTAGAATCAGTAATTTCCGGTTCCTATGTGACAACTACTGTGATAACGAGATGATTTAGTTTGTCATGCGTTTTACTTTATCTTTGCCTTCTGATTTTTGCCAAAACTATTCATTTTCTTAATTTATATGTTTTAATATCTTTACCATCTTAACACTTCAATATTTTTATTACTTCTCTGTGATTCGCCTTCGTGAGTGTTTCCTATTCGTGGAAGTTACGATCGATATGATGCAATAGTGAATGGTGTAATACACAAGAACCTTTTGACTCATAGTATTAAAAAAATACATTTTCTGTATGTTATAGACCCCAAAAAAACAAAAAACAAACAAACTAATTTTTCAATTTGCGGGGGATTGGGTGGGCATATAAATGACGTTTGTTTAGAATTTGATCTTACGATGATTTTACAATTGTACTCAACGATTCTATAAGAATATTTGATGGGGATATTTAAAAGGTAGAACTGCTACTGAATCTTAATCGCGACTTTAGATGACGTGTTTTCATTTATCTTCCAGTTTTGTGGCATTCACTTCTTCTATATACAGAGGTATTAGGTACACGTAATACAAGGACAGAATATTTGTGAAACCCTAAATAGCTTATATTTTTTTGACATGCGATGTACATGTTTGGTTGACATTTTCGTTTTTATTCTGTCGAAACGAACGAGTTTGTCGGTCTCGCAAAAAAGAAAAAAAAACAGACAAAAATAATATCATCCAAAGGGGATTGTGCTGTCTATACTATATGTTTGTGGTGGTAGGTGGTAGGTGGTAGGTGCTTGCACTGACGTATAAATCCGACACGATGGTAGTGCCATACCGAGACGGTTGACGTATTTGTGTAATTTGGAGCATTGCGAAATGTAAATTACGACCAATAAATAACGGCGTTTATCAGAAGATGCCGCGGCACCGTTCCTAAATCCAAATTGAAAATTATGTTTCCCATTGAGCCACTGCAACCAACCAAATATAATAGAATTGTTCGAATACCTGCCTAAGATTTCCTCAGGTAGTAAATAATAGGGAACTGGTAGTGATGACATCAAGTTTTAATTAGTCCTATTAATTATTAATAAAATTTAAACTTTCGCATCGTTATGTAGACGAGATTTTATGTATTTGGACTGGGTCTAATAGACATTTAATTTCATAAACTCATTAGACTCGAAAATAAATTTCACACTCGAAAAGGAAAAAGAATGTAACATTATTTTTTTGGATTTAAATATTTCTAGGTCTAACGATAAACTAGAATTTGATATATACCGTAGCCTACCTACTACCACAGACAACATTATACCTGCGGATTCCAATCATCCCAGAAAAACAAAATTAGCAGTTTTTAATTCCTTGATAGACAGACTAATAAACCTACTTTTATCCGCTACAAATTTCAAGAAAGAAGTATTAATTATTAAAAATATAGCGTTTAATAATAACTATAAGCCGAACATTGTAGACATAATGATCAATCGAAAATTCAAATCACGACTTACGAAACTAGGAATTACTACAATAGAATGTAACGGTAGGACATAAGTTAGACATAAAAAACACAAAAATCTTAAACACGAATATTACAAATGGTAAAAAGTTATCGCTTCTAGAATCCTTAGAAATAAACAAAGCTTTGTATAAAAAAGAAGAACTTATGAACAACCAACTAGAGTTAGTAACCTACTCCTAAACGATATTGTCGAGTACAATAAACAATTGGTGAAACTTTTTCCATTCTTTTATTTATTTTCTCTTTTGAAGTCTACTAATTATTGTTTTTGCGTTTTTTTGGTCTGTTCAAAATGATGTTTAAAATTACAATGAATATTAGAAGAATGACTATAAAGGGAGTTGTCTAAGTCTTCAGCAACGTCGAAGTCATTATTTTTTTGTGATGGAATTAAACTGCAATTTATGTTGAAATGCTAGTGTTAATTATTTATATAGTATCCTAATTCAGCTTCATTTGTTTATTATTATTGTGAAAAATAGTTAACTTTTCGAGTGTAGGGGTTCAGTTAGAGAATTTCAATGTTTTCAGCTACTCTTCTGATCTGATATCCGTTTGACTGTACAATGGCCGCTTTAGAATTCGCTTGGATTCCTGTACATTGCTTCGATTTGATTGAATATTGATTGTGTAAAAGGCTTTTATGTTACACAGTGGATGAACAGGAATGTTTAACTTGAGGGCTTTTTATCTTCCTCCCTTTTCTATTGACCGACAAACTACCATTTGGAACAAAGTGCGTTTTTCTTTTACATCTGAGGGCCTAAAAGATGTCCACGTCGCTGCATAACAGGTGTAATACACATTCGTTATAACACAAATGAAAAAAGTTGTAACGAATTTTATGAAACTTCTGACGTGCTCTTCTTTTTCGTTTTTATCTATTGAAAAGTATTTTTATAAAAGAATTTTATTTTCCACCGGGTATTATTATTTATTCTACTTTTTTAGATACGATTTTTTTCGTTTTCCGGAACTAATTTGTAAATTCTGTCACGCACATTGTAATTTATTGAAAATCTTGGAAAATTACGTATTACCTGCTTAGGGGTGATGAAAATTTTGTTTAAGTTTTCTTAGCATTTACATATGTCAATATTTTCCGTGAGCAGTCGTGAACTTTTCTTTTCATGGTTCGTAATGATTTTATTATTCAACTTTCAACGTTTTACCCCCATCTTTCCATATTTTTCATTTTTTTTTAGATATGTAGACGCGCACTTATTTAACCTCTTTGACAGATTCTTTTCAATAACTGCGGCTCAATATCAAATGACATGTTAAGGATAAAAGCTCGTTTATGTTTCGTTTAAAGGACCTTACTTCAGTGACGTATAAACCTTTGCAATGTCCATTACACACATATATATATTCGGGTCTCGGGATAAACATTTAAATGGGACGTTAAATCGTTTTACCCTTTCTATCAATATAATCCAAAATGTTCTTGATAAAAAAGTTCTTTTGTGATAAACCAGCGACCCGCCTGGCTTTACTCATTTTTTTTTAGAAGCTTCCAAGTTCTACAGTGTGGAAGATGCTAGAATAAGATGAAAAAAGGAATAAAAGTAAAATATCTTTGGTATAAAATGCAAAATTTATATTTTAATATAGTGTTCATTTATATCGAAATATTTCTCCCAATGTGTGACAAATTCTTGTATTCCGTTTTCCGTCACTGATGAATTTTAGTGGTCTCTATCGGTTCCAACTGGTTATAACTGTCTTCATCGAATTTTCGATTGTGTAACAGTTGTCCTTGAGGTGAGATAGACACAGATGTCAGACGGAGCCAAATCCGGAGAGTAAAGCGGGTGCGGAATAACTTGAGCGTACGAAGATCCTCTCTATCAAGTCCATCACGCACAGATTTTTCGATTACGTAAAGTACTTTCTCAATTTTTGCTTTATTTTGCGAAATTTCAGCGTCCACCTGTTTATGGTAGTACTATCAACAGGATCAACTGTCACATGCCATGCCACTTGAGGAGAATATCGCAATTCTGAAGAGGAGAATTGCAACTATGAGATGCCACTACGTGCAACTCAGTGGAGATTCTTTTGTTTTCATGTTACGCATTAGTGTGCAAAATTTTCTTAAGTTGTAAAACTGGTTTGTATTTTTTTTCCTGTTACTTTAATCGTAAAGAAAGACATTATTTAATTAAGTTCAAGAGTGCCATGTAAATGTTTATGGTCAATATGTGCACGCGCTACTACAACCGTAAACAAACATACCTTTGTACATAATAAAGCAGTGAGGTATACCACTATATCCTGAATGCTGATGTTTATCAAATGTTTAACAAGATTGCAAACACGAGTATAAACACTATTGTAGGACCGTTGCGGGTTTTTGTCCTAACCGTTAATTCTTGTTTTAACAGCTGTAGAACACGTTATTATTTCGTTGTTATTAACAACTTTATACCCTGTTAACGAAGACGATGCAAAATGAAGAATTTTTGAGTGAAGACTTACGGAAAATAAGCGGGTCAATGTGATTTATTACAATTCCAAATATCAATCAGTTTCTAAGAAAAACCATTACAAAAAAATAATGAAATAAGGAAACTATAAACAGTTATTTAGGAGTAAATATTGTATGTACGAGGTAGTTTGATTAGCCCGTGACTATTAAAGGAAAACATCAGTTTTTCGTCAAAAAAATATTTTTTCCTTCTAAATAATAAGATTTCTCAAGACTCTCAAAATAAATGTTCGTTTCCACGATGACCTCTTCATTCGACCCAAATCTTTTACCGCTCAGCTATTTCTTCAGGTTTGGAAACAGGAAATAGTCGGAGGGGGCTAAATCCGGAGAATAAGGTGGATGGCGTAGCAGTTCGTAGCCCAATTGATGAAATTTTGCAATGGTGACTACACACGTATGTTCCCGTGCATTTTCCTTATGGAACAACACCTTTTTATTATCTAAATGCGATCGCGGTCGTTTCTGTTTCAAAATAATGTACATTTTCATATACTCCTTTGAACTTGCTACACGATGGTGTTTATGGTCGATCGTGAGCAGTCGCGGCACCCATCGTGCCGACAGCTTTTTCATGTCCAAATTTTCATGCAAAATGATATGCGCTCGCTCAGTTGAGATGCCTGCAGCCTCAGCTAACTCACAACTCACGCACTTTCAACCTTCGATTATCTAATACCATTTCACGGATTATGTCAACGTTTTCTGGCGTAACAACTTATGTTTGATTCCCTTCGACCTGAACGTTTGGCGTCACTTGTACTGGTGTGGCTACAACGAAACTCAATAAACCACTCTTTAACCATTGAAATCGACGGTGCAGAGTCCCCATAATATTTATCAAGTCTCTCCTTGGTTTCTTTAACAAAAACTAATGCTTAATCAGCACACGAAATTCAGTTTTTTCAATTATTGTGGAAATTAACTAGGTTAGCTGCTTTCAATGGCTGTCAAATATAAACTAAACTTCGCAGCTTGCTGAAAATTGTACAGCAGTCTACCGATAGATAGCACTTAACGGAAACAGTGTTGCCATTACAGTTACTGCGCGGGAACTTCAAAAAGTCACGAACTTATCAAACCACCCTCGTGTATATGTTATCGGTATAACACGATTTCAGAATAAACTAGTTTTTCCTAGGCCAAGCTAGTTAGTAAATAATAATAAAAATTAATTTTATTGTAGTTGGTAATATGTTTGTCTGATTTTGTTATATGTACTGTATATGTATGTTGTATATTATTATGCAGTTGTTATTGGATTCTTGAGTTAAAGTTGTGGTTTTGGTGCGCTGCATACTTCGTAATGGGGAAGTACCTAGAACTTGTGCTTTGTTATGCAAAAGGTGCACCCTAAACAGTAGTAGATGTGCATGGCATACATAGATACATGTCTGTGTATGCATATGTACGTTTATCGCGATTGTTTCGTATACCCTACTCATAAACTTGGCAAGTTTCAAGCCGAACTGCTCGAGCAAGAAAGCCTAAATGTACGATTGTTAACCAGATTGTTGAACTTGTAGGGTAATTTGTAGAGTTTTGTTTGCAGTTGGTAAAAGTCATAAATGAAACTTTTAGATCAGCAAACCGTTCCCGCATACATATGTTTGTTTATCAAATCCTATGGACCTTCAAATAAAACATTTTTACTTATTGTATGTAAACGTATGTTTTGAAGTAAATCCTCTAAAGGTAGGTACAGACTTGCAACACCGTCCCGTGGCGAACTTTATAGCGTAAATATACCCCGTAACCAACACGCGTAACTTTACTCCGCCGTTCCACTTATTTAGGGGTTCTTTATTTAGTTTTGAGAAAGCATTTTGCAAGTATGCAAGTGGCGGCAGCAGCTTATATTTATTTGCACTATTCCATAATAAAATGAAGGAAAATAGAAAACGAAGAAAAAGAAGGTGGTGGCAAACTAACCTCTATACTTCAAGAGCGAAATATGACGGTGAAGTTTTACTAGCTCATTTGAAGTTTCAAACAGTCAGTGGTCAATACAAAAATTTTACGAGAATGACACCAATAGATGTTGAATGCCTGATAAATTTGATAGGACCTGTAATAGGCAAACAGGATACAATACTAAGTACAGGAACGTTTGGCCGTAACGATGCGTTTCATGACGACAGGAGATTCATATAATAGTTCATAACTTCTATACACTTCAATAAACTGTAGCGTTTCCTCTTCTGTCCACTCCATGATTACTCTTAAAAAGTACTCGAATAATTGAAGTCTGCTGGTAGGTTCTTTTGCACGTCCAGATTTGTTTGGTACGTCGCGTACATCTCCTTTGATCTGATGGCTAAATACCGACCGGCGATGGAGTGCCATTCGGTTCGCAGGGATGTTACGAAATGACGTTCGCTTTACCGTCCACACAGACGCGGCGTAGATACGATACAGGGTTCGCGACGGGTGATGTTGCAAGTCTGTACCTACCTTTATGAGGTCTGAACCGCTTGAGTAATTCGAGTCTATTTTTACATTTTAGGAATTGATATATGACTCATCATATCTTTGTTTTGTTTTCTTGCCTCTTTGTCCCATGTATATTTTGTTGTATGTAGTACGTTGTTATTTGGATATATCTGAATTGTTGAAAAACATAAGATTTATGGATCTAACAATCTTCTAAGTGATTATATGCAAGTATGCTTAATTGTTTGATTGAGGTCTTATTAATTCGACGCCAATTTTTAATTTTCCTGCACAACCATTGAACCATTGTTTATCAACAATGGACCACACAATGGTCGATATGCTTCGATTTACATTATATTGCCCACATAGAAAATCCAGTAAAAAAATATTTGTTTTAATACATCTTGATAAATGCTGTACACTTAATATAAAATTCAAACTTTCGACGGCGCAGTAATTGTGAAACATATTTAATAAATATTTAAACAAAGAAACATAAGAATGTTTTTACAGATACTCGTACATTATTGTTTCGGCCAATATGGCTATTCTCAAGACTACAAATTGGATTGTTAAAGTTTAAAATACAGAAGTAATTGTTTATACTAAATTACAAAAGGGGAGACAGGAGAAGGTGTATAGGTGAACAGGATTAGAGTATACAGTTATATAGGATAAACGGAGAATTTGAAGTACCTAATTCTAATTGATCGTTAACTAAATTTACATTTTTGTTGATTGCTTTCTTTATTTATAAATTTTCTAATAAAAATAATTTCCTGCTTTGTGAAATGTTTTTTTTTTTTTATTATTCACTTTACATTTACCTAGACTTACGCTAAATGTTTTGGCAACTAGAAAGTTGAAGTTTTTATGAAGGAGTGTTACATTTAGATCATCCATGTAGGGTTTCGATAAGTAAGTTTCGAACTATAGAAAGATCCTTTTAGGATATTACGTATAGCAAAACCCCTGAGAAGGATTCTTTTACATTCTACATGTAATATTATTTAAAATTATAATAATTCGATTGTACGTTGAAAAACTATCAACTAAATGAATCAAAATAATTTCTTTGATTTCTGCAATTAGAGATTGTTTGTTTATACAATGTTTTGCCGTTTTATGTTTATTACGTGTTACCTACTTTGATAACCAGAAGACATGATAACGCTAGCTAATGGAGTTTAATTTGCTAATGAGGTCATCGTTTGCAGATACGAGATTGCATCTTCTTCGAAGTGACCTTCTTTTTGGAATCGCTAAGTAATTGGGTAAATACTAATAACTATACATACTATGTTCGATTACTCAATAGTAAGTAATCTTGCCAATTGCGTAATTATATAAAATTACATTGCGGCATACCTGCCACCTTTACCTATCTGTTTTACCTTGTGTTCTGTGTATACGGAATCAAGCCTTTGTAGATCGGGGGTTGCTTGGCTTGCGAGAGGTTGGTCAACAAAACAACTACTTCCCCTTTTTGAAAACGTATATTTATAAACAACTAATTAACTAAATGATTAAACCAAATAAACAAGTCAAACTAAATGAAAAATTAAAAGTCAAGAGTCAAACTGGAATATTACGTTAAAAAATTCCTACATTGTTTTGTCTGCGGCTTGAATACTTCATCCAACTAGGAATTCGGGATAGAGTCATACTCAACGACGATTTCCCGAACTAGACGGAACCCTGGACGAATCAACATACTGCTTACTTGCATTTTCAACAACTAGAACCTGCTCAAAAAAGAATGAATTAAAATCCTTATTCGTCTAAATATTAAGATCAAAGATCTCACATTTTGAACGCATTCTACCAAGTAGGCACAACGAACCGAAAGCCACATCTCACGACCGGTTTCGACCTATCGGGTTATGTTATATTTTCTTCTAGAAGTCCATCGGAATCAACATTAGCCCTCGGAGTAGTTGTTTCTGTTGATTCCATATTTATATTTATATTTATAACTATTCCGTATTTCGTAAATTAACACAAATCTATTTTTGAATATTTTCTACATTATAAGTACTATGTGACCAATATGCCTTTTTGAAACTATGGTTCGGCCAAATTAAGAAAGCATAGTCGTCGAATTTCGAGTTGGTTTATTGCTTTACATCTATTTATAAAAAAATCCATTGAATGAGCTATTCTTTTTTAATTATTTTGTCGTTTGTTTATTAACTCCCCTTTGTATAATTAAGCAGCCAAGCAAAGTTTTTAATCTTCTAATCTCTGCTTTTCCTGCTGTCTATTTTCCATCTTATTCCCCTCTCAATTTTCATTCGCAAAAAATTTCCTAACGTCAAATTGCGTCTTAACTGATGACGGTAGAAAAGACTTCTTCGAGATTGCCCGCGAACTAATGTATTTCGCATTAATTAGGGTAATTAATTCAGATTAACACGAAGGGTCCGCTCGGAGCGATTTTAACGCTTCGGTTGTGTTGTTTTCGTCTACGACTAAGACTATATATATATATACATATATATATATATATATATATATATATATATGTATATACTTACATACATATATATCGTAGTTTTGATGTTTCGGATTGTTGTGCGCAAAATCGCAAGAAGTTTCTTAGGAGTTGTTAAAATAACTTTGAGCGGTAATCAGCTAGAGTAAACTTCCCGAAGTAAAAAGTGAAGAGTTAGGAAAATTCATTAACTAGCTCCCAAGAAATAGACTTTTTTGTCGTTCCTGTTTATTAATCCAATTAAAACAAACACAACTTTACCTTATTATTACATTCTACCTACATTCTCTCAATTGTTTTCCAATGCTTATTGTTTTAAACAGGAGACAATATTATCGATAAGTAATGCTTTGTTGTCTTAATAATCCTATTTGTTTTGATATAATCCTATTTAAAGGTCTCTCAAGAATTAAATTTTTTTGTTATTTTACAGCAAGCTTAAATATTAATAATATAAGTTTAATAATAATGAACAAAAAAAACACTTTCGAATTTCGAATATAAGGCTTCATTTTATCTGTGTTTCTTTTTATTTATATGATTATAAAAAGTAATATTTTTAGTGGCTGATTGGGGAGAATCCATAGTTTATGACTTAGAAAATACTAAAAATTAAGGAATAAGAGTTGTACTTCATATCCTGAGACAATCTTCGCATTTTTCTATTTCTCTGAAACTAGAATATTTTACTTCCCTAATTATTTGCGAACAGTAATCTTATCTAGTCCTTCCTCTGTATCTTTTTGCTCCTATTTATGCTTCTTTGTAACTTATATTTTAATAAAGTTTAAACTGTCGACGGTGCACGGTTGATGAAGCATTTACACCATTTCTGGTGTAATTACATTTTAAATAATTTTAATTAGTTCCACAGTTGTAGATACTTTATAACGTCAAAAACGAACACATTTTTATGCACAAACATAAACAAAATTACCCAAGAAAGTTTGACTACCATGTTGTGTAGTTTTTCTGATAATTTTATTAATTTATTAACCCTTTTTCTGACCCCATACCTAATGATAATACATGTTGCAATGCACTTTTAAGTATCCATCTTAAATATTCTAACTAAAATATAACATTTTTTATTTTTCTTTTAATAGATACCTAATTAAGTAATTTACAGTTGAACTTCATTATATAATTTATTAAAGTGTTTCTGTGTGGAGTGGTAAAGGCTTAAAATATTAATACGGTAAGTTTAGTGGTAAACCCTTCGTAGATGTTGGGTAGACACAATCAGGGTTAAGGCACGTAGATCGTTTTTCCCGCGTTAGAGCCATGAATTTGAATAATGATTGTAGACCGAAACTTTCTTTTCGCATTTCTTTAGGCCTTTTCGACTCTAAATTATTTACTCCTCCGTTACATGGGCAACTTAAGTGGGTTCAAGCAGTCGTGAAAAATGTTTTCCGATGTAAACTAAGTTACGAATAATACATAGTCTTTTCATTGAGATCAAATTGTTACATCTAGAATTAATACCGAACATAATTGTTTGTCGATTGTTTTCTATTTTGTTTTGATTTCCGAATTAGTCTCTATTTTTATTTATTATTTATTTGTAACATCGTTCTTTTTGTGAGAGATGGTTCTAGGGCTGTTTAATTAATTTTTAATCCGTTGGAATTTCGTAATAATAGTAAATTAACCATTGTTGTTGGATTCGACAGCTTTGTTAATTGACGAACACTTCAGGTTCATTAGGCTATTAAGCAGTGTTTAATTAATTAGAATACTTTGACGCCTGTTACTAATTAAACTAATGCATATGCAGTTTTGCAATAAATAAAATCAATTCTAGTTTCCAAAACTCCCTACATTCTGTTTTAATTTAGCACTACATTTTAAAATATGGTAAACCGTAGACATTGAATAACTGCTGCAATTGTTTCGACTGTCAAGAATCATCATCATTATGAGGTTGTCAATCCGTCAATCAATACGTGCCTCCACTTCTTCCTACCTGAGTGAACATCTTAACATCCCTAACTATTTGCCTTCCTCTACCTATCTTTACTCCTGTTTCTTCAGCTAATATGTCTCTAACTTTTAGCCCTTCATGTCGCAGAAGGTTTACTACCATCACATCTCTCCATTTCCTTATTGGTGTCCATATCGCTTGTCGTTCGCTCACTCTTCATTTCTACCCTTCATCATCCCCTTACAACAACACATCTCATATCTTTCTACTTTTTTCTTTTCCTTTAACAACGTTTTTGAATTTAAAAAGCATAGAAATGATCTCTTTTTGTTAAAAGCGTTTTGTAAATTCAAAACTTCTTAGACGTGCTTGATATATTCTAATGTAAACATAAGCTGTCAAGGTTAGCAACAAGGTCAATTTGAAAATCTAGAGTAAAACTTCAGATAACACACTTTAGCGACCGCATTACCTATTGCATAACACTTACATACATAAGATGCGTTTATGTGGTGTATTAGTCTTGTTTTTTATTGTTAACATTTTTACAATTAGTTACATACATAAATGTATTGATTGCGCTAATGACTCCTAATTAAATCACCTTCGATGATCTTGAGAAACCTGTTAATTGGGTTGAACATGAAATGTAAAGCAATAAACAAATAATTAAATAATAAATAATAATGTAGTGTAATAACTGAAATTGTTACAGGAAAGAATCATTCTAATTGTAAAGAAAAACTATTTACACTGAAACACTAATATGTAGTGTGGAAAACAAAAAGAAAATAACGAAAATGAGTAGTTTGAAATAACGTAATTGATTATTAATTGGTAAACTTCTTTTTATATTTGCAGTTGTATGATAAAATAATTTCCAATTATATGTACATTTAGGTGTCAGCTAAATTATTGGAGTTACATTTTAATTGTTTGATAATAAATAAATGATGTTTTTCAAGTACAAAATATATTTTTATTGTCGATAGTATTTCATGTTCAACTTTACGGTAATAATTGATTTCAGAACTGCATTTTGTAGTGTGTCAAGGTGATTACACGTTTGTGTCACACACACACATGTATGTGTGTGCATATTTGTAAGTGGTCAAACTTGATGCAGCACAATGTCATGTTGTGACTTAACAATTTGAAATGCAAGACAAAACTGTCGTGTAAATTCGGACCATGAATTAGTGACCCAATTAAATTCAAATTGGTGCTTTTAGGGTAAGAAAGATGAAGGTACGTACCTAAGAAAAGCTTCATTTTAAAAGTCGACCTTTATATATACAATATAATCAACGTTAAGGTTTAAATTCTATTCGACCAAATCTCTTTCTTGTTTGTGTTAGAATTTAAATATTATACTTACAAAAATGGAGATTTATAATAGATTTAATGGCTACGTATAGTTTTGAGAAGATTTACACTTAAAATTAATTCAGAAGGTATCAGAGTTTTTATAACTTCTCAAGGAATTGAAAAACGTTTTTGTTGGCTAAAAATTACAATTCGAGTGTGAGGAATTCTTTCTCTATACATTCCAGTTAATTAACGGAGATTCTTATAATGCGCAGAACGAATCTATTATTATTTTTTTAAATAATCTTTTTAAAATTTAATGCTTTCTGTAAAACGTAACGAATGAAGCAGTCGTAAAGTGAGAAATGTTTTTGTTCGGCATGTTCCAGTGACCTCAAAAAATTGGAACCCATTTAATTTTGATATTAACGATTACAAAATTTTATGTGTTCGTACATAATAAGAAAGTGAAAGTATTGTCGTTTAACGGCCAAGGACAATAACATCGTTTAAGGCAAGGAACGACCTTAAAAATTCGTTGACGACACGACACACTTGCCGCAAAATAAACTATAATCACCTTTTAGATATGTAAAATTAATTATATTATCCTAATATCGGCTTAAGTGACCAATTTTAGACGGTATGAATTATACATGGTTAATGATATCCACACGAGTTTGGAAGTACATTGTTATTGAATCGAATCAGAAATTACTTAATAAAAAATTAAGCTATTTGGAGCACGTATTTACGTCATGAATGTTTCAAAAATATTTATTGAAATCGATTAATGTAAATGGATTGTTTCTGAAATTTAAATTATATGAAACGATTTATTGAATACAGGTTAGAATTAAGAAAGATAACTAACCGGGCTTTTTGGTCGTGGTCTATAGGCTTTTTTGTTGCCTGACGTTTTGTCAGCGGTTGCGGCCAAACCACAAACGCTTTTGAAGATGTCAGCCGCAGCCGTTGGCGAAACGTCAGGCAACAAAAAGCCTATAGACCACGACTCAAAAGCCGGATAATTTATCTTAATTCTAACCTGTATTCAATAAATCGTTTCACATAATTTAAATTTCAGAAACAATCCATTTACATTAATCGATTTCAATAAATATGTTGAGAAAGAACAGTAAAAAAAAACATTCAAAAGTAAGTTTTATTATGTCATTCATTGGTAAGGTGTTCGTAGAACATTTTTTTAAATAAGCGTAAATTCAGAAATAAAAACTTTATAATACTTTTCTAAAACTACTGGATAGATTTTGATCCAAGTAAAAAACTTCAATAATTCAAAATTATTACGAACTTCGCCATTATTATGAAGTTTTCAAAGTTTTTATACAAGTAAACGACGATAGCCTCAGCTAAGCAAAAACTGTTTTCATAAAAACCATAATATGTCATAAACTTAATTTCATTTCATAACTCTCAAGCTTTATAGCAAGAAACAAACAACCAGATGGCTCTTGACGACTTTGATTTGTATATGATTCATTACACGAGTGTAAAAATATTGACATGTTCAAAAAGTTTCATTTTGGTTTCAAAAAAAAAGTCGATAGTCCTCGTGAATTCTAGTCACAAATGAAACCGTATCTATTATCAAGTGCTCCATTCAGATACTAAGTTTTTGCAAAATAATTCAAACAAAAAAGTCGTTGCAAACATATGCACTTAATGACAAAATAGCCTATAGACCACGACCGAAAAGCCCGGTAAGTTATCTTAATTCTATTGACTCCGGTTGTGAAAGCCTACATACTACAATGAATACAGGTTGTTAGAAAATTATTAAAATAAATCTTATTATTTTGATATAAGTATCTGTCGTTCGTGTAGATAATGCTTATCATCCGACAATACCGGAAAAGGTTATACCTGATTAAAGTTAAAGCTATGCAACAATAAGTTCAGAGGCGGAGTATTCTTTAGACCAGAAATTACATAAGAAAATCAAGTAGGACAACTTAAAATTCCGATAAGTTTTTTGTGTATTTTATTTCCATTTGAAACATGAAAAAAAAAATTTGCAGGAAAAGCATACCAACTATTCTGGCCGCGTATTTTATGCCAGCAGATCACATATTCAACCCCCGTATCAAAATGTATGAGTAATTTGTAAAGAATTTCTAGTAAAAGAATTAATTTTGTAGAGTGTGGTTTGTAATTTGACAATCCCTACTCATGGCAAATGTCAGTTAGTTTCCAGCCGATTGTTTAAGTAAATTAGTAAATACGCAATTCTCTATATTTTACAGTATACGTATATCAACAAACTAAGATGTGAAAAAAATTATTTTTTATTTAACGGGAAGTTTCGTTAGTTGAAATGTCATATTATTTAGGTGACTTAGATATATATTAATTCTCCAGATTTTGAAGCCCCTTTAAAGTCTCGCGTTGATAATACCCACGTGTGAAGTGGGCGAAACACGTGTCTGCTCATATAAAATTTAGTTAGTGGTAATTAGGGTGAGTCTGTCTTTATTGAATTATTCAAGCCCCTTATTACTATCGAATTCACATTTATGAAAAGGTACTTATTTATAGTTGTTTACTTTCAAGAGTATTCGTTTTATGCAGGTACTTTTCGCCCTTTTTGCCACGTCCGCTTGTTTTCTTCAACATCTTGCGAACATTCATTAGACGAAATAAGGAGATAAGATATTCGACCGTCTTCGTTATGTGCTGGGAATATTTCCGGTGTTGGCGGAATTGTAGGATTCTAGAGCTATTATGAAAGGTAGCGCGTACACATAAAAGGGTCTCCACAAACATAAAACCCTTTTTCGTGTTTATTTTCTTCTTCCGTCTGATATATTATTTGTACTCTGCTATCGACCTTAGTCAGTTATTTTCCCGTGAAAATTCTCCTGAACTACAAATAGTCATTAGGTGCAGATGTTTGCAACAACTTTTTTGTTTGAATTATTTTGCAATGGAGCACTTGATAATAGATACAGTTTCATTTGTGACTAGAATTCACGAGGACTGTTGCGTCCCTTGGACCACCAGCTGATTTATAACATTGCAAGATGTGTAACATCTTCACGCCGATTTTCTAAATTATGATTTTTAGCTCTTTTGTTCATTTATTACCAGTTCCTTTCCTTTGTCAATTTAGTTTCGAATCCTTTCCTAATTGCACTACCATAAATCGCCCATAAATTCCAGTAATTTTCTCTAGCTGTAACTGTCAACCCCTTAAGCCTAACGTCCGTCAATTTATATATTTCTGTCACATTTATAACCATAAACCAATACACTACAACAAGTTTCAAAACCCACCTTCCTCACTTGTAACACCCATCATCATTGTTCTCATAAAATTTAACCACACCTCCATCCCTTTCTAACTGACTCTATAATCTATAAATAACTTTTTTCTATCATGAGAGAAAAAGACAAGATCAGACATCAGATCAGACGAGATCAATAACAAGCAATATCAATTAACATCAACTATCTAACTATCAACTACATATCATTTTATATCAACAAACAAGTCAAACCAATTAATCAATATTCAATCGACAATTCAAATGCGACGCAACGCTTCCCGGTAGCAGTATTATCCGTGTATAAAGTGTAAATATATGTATAAAAACCTGCTTAAAGACTTTAATTCAACGACTTACTTCAACCACAAAAATTCAACATAAACACCTGGACTTCATCAAGTTGCAGTCCAGGACGATTCAAAGCGAATCGTAACAAGGACTATCGACTTTTTTTTGAAACCGAAATGAAACTTTTTGAAAATGTCAATATTTTTACACATGTGTAATGAATCATATACAAATCAAAGTCGTCAAGAGCCATTTGGCTGTTTGTTTCTTGCTATAAAACTTGAAAGTTATGAAATGAAATTAAGTTTATGACATTATAATTTTTATGAATACAGTTTTTGCTTTCGTGTATAAAAACTTTGAAAACTTGATAATAAAGGCGAAGTTCGTAATAATTTTGAATTATTGAAGTTTTTTACTTAGATCAAAATCTATCCACCAGTTATAGAAAAGTATTATAAAGTTTTTATTTTTGATTTTACGCTTATTTAAAAAATGATCTACGAACACCTTACCAATGAATGACACAGTAAAACTTACTTTTAAATGTTTTCTTTACTGTTCTTTCTCAAAACGTAAATTAACATACAGGTAACCGACTATAGCTACTGTTTAATTATATCCTTTTGATAGCGCGATAGCCGATTATAATTTTTATCCATTTTATCGTCTGTAAAAATTCTTGGCATGTATATTTGTGGATGGAATGTTTTTACGAAAGACAGTGGATATGCTTTAGTTGGCATAGCTTATAGACCAACACAGGAATGGTTTTTCTGAGTTTCCGCTAATTATACAGAGCTTTGTGACAGCTGCCAAGTTTTTCTTTACAACTTGCGATCAATTTTCTTATTTTTGAAAGAGAAAAATTATCGTTTTTAAATACCTACAGATTATATTATTAGTGACATATTTTGAAATCAATGTCTACTAAAATTTTTATATCGAAAACTATAAACTTACTTAAATATTTATTTTCTTTTAGTGTTACAAATTCAATAAATTGTAAAATTTTTAATTGTTGATTATGTATGTATCTATTTCGCTTCGTTTAAATGATAGAGAGTTGATTGACCGATTTAATAACTAAGTATTATGTTGATTAAATTTTGCTAAAACATCAATTAAAAAGAAAAGAAAAGGATAGCGTCATTTTCATTTAAGTTAAAATGAAACCATGTGAAAACCAGGAATTGCTCCCTTACTTGCCGGCCGCGTCTAAACCTTCTTAGACTTGCGTTACAGTAAAATAAGGAAAAGTGGAACAAATATATCAAAAGGATAAATCTATAGAATGAAACAACACTTTAAAAGGATCCAAAAACCGAAGAAAAAGCAAACCAAGAAAGAAGCCCAAGAATCCGGTTACGATAAGATAATAGCCAAACTAAAAATCCTCGACGGACCCACTAATAAAACATAAAATAATCCAACTCAAAATGTTATGGTAAAATGGCTAAAAAGAGTATCTATTATCGCGTCAGAGAAATACGTCTAAATGACTAAGAAGTTTTATCTATTTTGCAGAGGTTCGTAAAATATTCATAAAATCTAAACCGTTTAAAATATAATTATGCGGTTTAGGGTGAGTCTTCAGTAGATGTCAGTCTATAACTCCTAAAAAGTACAATATTAAACAGTGGCTAGTTTTTAAAATACGTCATTCAGAAAATAAGCAAAAACTGCTCAAAGAACCACTAGCCATTTTGTAAATGCCGTATTTTGTGATCCGGTCAAGAATTCTTATTTAAAGTAATAATTGTTGAGGCACTTAATTTTTGAAATTCCATATTAATAATGATGACCTTCCGGTTTGGTAATTTTCAAACGATTTATTTTGCTTTCGCTACAATTGTTTCGTTACACAATAACTTCATCAGGCGAGAGGAAAAACTAACTTATAAGATATTTTACTTTACTTAAATAGGTACTAAATCTATGGTGGTCTGTTTTTATTTACAATTAAGTTTAAGTAAGGGTGTGTTACTAACTTCTATTTGATCATTTAAGATAATGTTACTTTTGTTATGTTTGTTAATTTCTAATATCTCAAACAAATTTAATTTTTGACCTTTATTAATAGTGTGAAGAATTTCAAAATTTTTGTCGAAATGATGATTTTCTGATATCAGGTGTTCTGCATAGGTGGAGTGTGTCTTCTGTTGTTGGTAAGCTATTAGGTGTTCGATTATTCTTTCTTGAAAAAAAAGTCTTCCCGTTTGTCCTATGTAGACATTTTCACAATCTCACATTTTAACTTGTAAACTCCTGATTTTGAGTTTTTATCTGTTTTATCTTTGTTATTTCTAATTTTGTTTCCTAAAGAATTATTTGTTCTATATGTAAATAGACTTTCACTATCTATTTCTAATATTTTTGCAGTAACTATTATTTTCTGCTATTGCATAGATTCTTTTTAATTCTGTATTGAAGTTTTCTTTAGATAAAGGAACATTAAGCATTCTTATTTTTTAACGGCCAGAGTCCATCTATTAAGAAAACACCTTATAAAATATGTTAGTAGGTTATCTCATTTCATCAATAAATAAAAATTCCATTTTATATAAATGCATTATTATTATTTTTGGAAACGATAGGTATTTGCCAGTTGCAAATCAGGAAATCCTGATCAGGACAACATTATAGTTCATCAGTATTCGTCTACTTTACATGCCTTACATCATCCTGATAAGACACGCGAGACGTGCCTGTATCTGTTAATAAAGTTACATTTGTTTTAAAACACCCCTTCATTGTTTTACTAAACCTCGATGTACATATGTATCTATTTGAGAAATTTGAAAGGTGAAAATGAATTCTGAGAGAGAAGGTGGCGTTTCTGCTGGGTATAATATGTTCAAATTGGTCGTTCGCAAACGGTGAGAGATTTGCGAAGTTTCGAACAAGGGAGAAGTAAGCCCGTGGGCATAAGCCTGTGACGGTGGGCGCTTCGATGCAGTTTCTTCGTTGAAAAAGTTTCTCGGCAGTCAACTTTATGCCGTGCTTTTTCCGTGCAAAACTTGATAATAAGATCAACAAAATAACGGACGCGAAAGATGTAATAAGAACGAGCGCGAGTGAATCGTCGAAACTTTCGTATTAAGCGTTTTGCTGGAGAACGTTTTTATTCTTCTAATCCGTACAGGACTAGACACGTTCATTATCTGCAATCCTTTCGCAAACTTCGTTAATCTTGCTCGTTTTACTTCGTTTACTTGGTTTCATCTACGCCTTTTTTCACCGTATCAATCGTACTACAATGTTGTCTCACAATTCCTCAGTTATAAAAGGACCGCCGCAAGAAATACATAATTCCAAATTAACAAACTTGTGCTGTCCGTTATAAATGTTCAAGCAGATTACGTGTAAATACAAACTTTTTACGGTGGGTCATTTAGATTTTAAATTCTATTCAGAAGCTAGCTATCTACTAACGTAAAAACTTCTTGAAGTTATTCAGAACGTTTAATAATTCACCATCAACACCCTGTATGTTGTTAATATGTAGTGTAGATAGGGTATTTTTGCCGTCTTTTTTCAGTTCTTGATAAACAGATATTCATAAACATTTTATGCTGCTTAATATTTACTTTTATCACGTACTACTTATTGAAATTTAGTTGCTAAAATTCCCCACGGCTTTATTGCTTTTTAGGTACAATGACCGCCTACCTAAGGGTTGTAATACTAATTTAGTTAGTGGCAGTTTATTCTGTAAATATTTAAATTTCTGCAAGAACAGTTCTGTTATTGACTCGTTGGAGTGAGCATCCAGTTATTCCATAAGACATAATTATATATTTTTCACCTTTAAATTTTATTATAATTCTTCGTTTAAAATTAAATGCACTCTTAAGATAAGTATATATAGTTACGTTTTAAATTACCATAAAGGTGGTTTTATTTTATGTGGTACTTATCAGTTTTTAAATAAAAACAGTGTCATCGACAAAACAAAATCGATGAAAACATCACTGCTTCAACGTTCTATTTAGTAAATAAAAATTTTTATAAATACAAATTGTTTGTCAAATTTAATTTCGTTGGAAATAAATAGAAACATAGTACATTAATTAACCCATTACGTGTCCGGTAAATACACTTTTGTATAAAGTACGTCTGAATTTTTTTTAGTGAACTGTTTAGTTTTAGGGACATGTAGTTAATATTTTCGAATCTTCACAATTTAGGTTTTAAAATCGTCCAATATCAACAAAATATAAAAAGTAATATTTCTTTTTGTATTTTTATAATATTATATATCATATGTATATTTTCTTAAGTATACCTATTGTAAATTAGATTAGGTAGATTATTAATTTTTTTCTTTTTTTTGTTTCAGGTAAACAATATTTTTCAATCATAAACAGTTCTAATTGGTAAGTTTGTTTTCTGCAAATGCAAAAATTTTATTCTACCGTTTTAATTTAGTAGCATAAATTAGTGAATAGGTGCAATTACTATTTAATTGAAAGTTATTATTTAATAACAATAATTATAAAACCGAGTGTTCCTAGTTAAGTCGCGAACTTGTTAAAATTGCTAAAACTGAAAAGTTTATTCAGTTAGTTGTATATTTGCATAATTAATTTAATTGTCTGACTGCAAATATAATCTTATGAATTCAGATTTTGGTCCAATCCCTAATTCTGTCTTCTCTCAACTATTGCAATAGGTTTTCTTTACCTCCCTTTTCCTTACACTTTCCGAATTGTGAAGCATGAGTAGTTAATACTGGCCTATTAAGCCTTCCCAACTGCGGTTATTTAACACGTTCGTTAATTGTTTTTTCTTTTTTCCTCCGGATTAAGCATGTTGTGAAGCATGCGTTAATTACATAATATTGGCTCATAAAGGCTGTCTAGATGTACTAACGGTTACTGAACACACACATTTTCTTTAAATCCATTTCCTTACTTGTTTGTCGATGCATCCATCCAAGTTGTTTTCCATAGGCCAACATCATTGGTTTTTTAAACATTTTACAAATGGCTTTGAACGTATTCAAATTTCCCTCCCAACCCTTCTTCTACTTTTCACTTTTCGGTCTTCAACCTCCGCCCCTATAAGTAGGCGAAAATTTTAAATTTTAGAACCAGTCTCGCGTTGATAATGTCCACGTTTGAATTGGGCTCAGTAAAATTGTGTTAGTGGTAATTGAGGTGAGTCTCCTATTTTATTTATTTACTTTTATGACAGTTAATAGCTACTGTAATCATTTCTGTTAGTTATTCAACACTTTAGCCAAATGTCTGAAGGTGATGATTGATTGAACAATTGAGTTTAGTTTGTGTACAATATACGAACATAAAGAAACAAATGCTTAAAAATTGTTGGCTTTGTTAATAGAAATTTTGACATGTTTTTCTTTTTGATGTTGTTCAAGCTTTTGTTTTTTTTTTGTTTCTTTTGCCCAGTTTTCTGTTCTAATAGATATTAAGTGTGCTACGTGTGATTTCATAATGTTAACTTATCTACAATGTAAATGGGAACAGCATGTGTTCTCATCTCCATGTTTTAGTGGATATATTTTCGTAGCAAACGAAGCGTTTTAATTAAACGCAAAATTTCCGTACGGAATTATTCTACGCAAAATATTCTACCCAATGTCTCTTTATGGAGTTTGTAATTCAGCATGGGGCTTATGTGGGCGGTTTCAGAATAAGTAGCTTGTGTTTATGTTTTGGAAATTATAAAATAAATGACGGTGTGTAGACTTAGTCTTAGAAAAAATTTTCATTAATCCTATGAAAGTCGAATAAATGTGCTTTTACTGTATAAAACAAGAATAGTGCAGTTGTAGTTACACAACACAATTCGCTTGCATGTGGGGTATGTGGAATTTTTACAAGCGGCATGCTTTGAAATCATCTATTGTTTCGGCGTTTACTTTATAGAAAAACATGTTAAAGGAAACACTAAATAAAACTCAGATTGATTTTACCACTGTTCATTTTTAATCTTGACAATTGTTTCACCCTTTAGGGGCATCTTCAGAGGACAACTGGTTACGTTAGATAAGTATTCTAAATTTTTACTAGTTTTAGGGTTAATTGGAGGGGGTATATTCTACTATTTGATTTAGTATTGTGGATTCATAAACGTTTTCTATTTCATTTAAAGTTATCTGCTTTTTGATCTCAAAGGATTCTAGTATGTCTAAGTTTTTTCGTTTATTTGAGCAATGTAAAATTTAAAAATTATCATTTGTATTGAATTCGTGTTTTTTATTATTTGTATGGTTCATAAATGCCGATTTGTCTGCACAGTTTTTTATATGTTCGTTCAATTTTTCTTTGAATGTCCTCCCTATCTGTCCTATATATGTTGCGTTGCATGTATTACAGTTTAATTTATATACACCACATTTGTTCATTTTTTCGGTTCTGTTCTTGTAGGGTGAAACAATTGTCAAGATTGAAAATAAACAGTGGAAAATCAAATTGAGTTTTATTTAGTGTTTTCTTCGGCATGCTTTGTATAAAAGTAGCTAAATTATTAGAAAGTTCGAAAAACAGTAGATTAGATCTAGACGTATCATCGGCATCTGCAGCTGACATCATTAGTGGTACAAAGGTGATAACGTGGAGGAAGGTTATACCTCGACGTCTTCGCAGCGATTTGGGTTTTGTTTTATGTATTCGTGGAAGAGGGGACATCTATATAGACACCCAGCCGTCCGTACGACTGGGTAGTGTAGGATTCCCGAGGAGGGTGTCCTCGGACCTACTGACTAAAACTCCTCTACCTCAGGCCGTTATAGGACCATGGATGGTCCTCTTCAGCCGATTTGGAGCCAACCATTCATTTAAACTACGACCCTTTAGCCCGAATCTAGTATGGATTACAACTGCGATTATATTTATTATATTATGGATTAGTAGAATGATGATTCGGGGTTGTAGGTCGTGGTCGATGCGAACGGTTTCGTCCAGACGTTTCGTCGGCAACTGCGGCTGACATTTTCAGTGGGTGCTGTGTTGACTACGTCAGTCGCTGACGAGACTTCGAGGTATAATTTTCGCACACGTAGTCAACACAGCACCCACTGAAGATTTCAGCTGCAATTGCCGACGAAACGTCTGGACGAAACCGTTCACATAGACCACGGCCGTGAAAGTTTATGTTCTTATATATTATGGATTGTTTATGATTAATTATTATTGCTATGCAATCTCTTTACACTTGTTTGGTGCATTTAGTTTTTCGATTTATGTATAGCGTATTTTTCGTACATTGTTGGTCTGCAGCCTCCGCTATGCGGTACATTATACAGTTGTTTTTTATTTTTATTTTTATTTTTTGTTTACTCACGCTACTGATATGATTGCATACTGAATTTCTTCGTGGTTATTTTGGTTTATGATTAAATTGTGCAACTATACGTATGCCGTTCGACGATATTCGATATTCATTCAAGCCAGTTTTGAATGTACGAAATAAGGTTTCACACTACATTACCCAAACATTTCCAATACGACGATTGTAGCACGTAGAAAAGTTTCGATAAACGGTAAAAGTCTAATAGAGGTCGAACAATTCTAGCGAAAAGAAATCCATCCCTTTCTGACTCTTTTTCGAGGAAAGCTTTGACTTTCCAAATCTTAAGGTAGGTGTCAAATAATTTTAGGAACTCAAGTAGGTAATTAGAATGCAATTGGTGGAATTGTAGGCCCAATAAAAGCCTACGGCTTCATATTAAATGGATTCGTGATGAAACGACTTGGTGCAGGAAGCGACTTGAAGTTCTGTGTAGCATAAAAAATCAAATACAAATTCCTATTCAAGAGAGAATTTTGCTTTATCATTCCCCTTCTTTATCTTTTGATAAATAATTGCAAAGAGACGTGCTGACAATAAGAATTTAAGCAGATATAAAAACGAGATCTAAACAGTAGCTTGCAGGAATTGCAAGAATTGGTTAAATTGACTTCTATCAAATTTCGAATAGTTTCGAACTTTACTCGATGAAAATTCATAATCAAATGGGTTTTTCAAAAAAAAAAAAAGGTTGTTAGGAGAAACTGAAATAGAAGACGAAAAATAATAATTTATACACCATGTTCGGAAAATTCGTTATCGTTATCGTGCCGCTTGAAATTACACGGGCTCGTAAATTCTTTGAGGAGTAATGAAGCAGATGATAACTTTCATTAGGCGTTGGTTGGTTGGTATCGGCGTCGTGACATAGTAAACGGAATTCATACTTATGTACATCCGACACGACACGTTCTTGTGCCCGACCACGTTAGGGTTCGTCCTTATCCAAGTTTTATTTTTTTGTTGGCCCTGTCAAAGGAAACTGCTGTCGTTGCTTGCTGAGCTCGAGACCCAAATGACATTTTACGTTTCCGAGAGTCGAACACGTTTCCCTATTCAAAAAGGCCTCTGCTGGCGCGTCAAATAAATCATTCCTGCGAGAGAAATTTTAATCTGAATCGTCCGTAGTCGGTGTGTTTGTTGGCAGCAGTTTTCGTCACCCTTGGGGACCATACCGCCTGATGGACCTCGGTCTTCTTCTGGTTGAACGAATTTCTAAAATGCGAACCCTTCGAATCAAGTTCACCAGACAGCCACCACCCATTTTCCAACTTTATTAAGGACGAACCAACACTCACTTACTTACAAACCAAGAGCAAGGCCATGTCATGTTAACAATCTACAATATAGGTATAGAATAACGCTCCCGTAAGATTGAGAATTTATACTTATGTATATGTCGAATTTCCGTTATGTCATGTATATGTTTGTGTAGAGAGGTAAAATTATTTTAAATATACTTATAAGCAATATACTAAAAGCTCAACTTTTGTCGATATAATATTAATGAAATTATTTAAATAATACATGGAAGCAGAGTGATTGAAATAGGAGGTGTTTCTGGATATCCGTTTTCGCTATAACTCGGCCCGATTGGTAGAGAGAGAAACTACTGGAGAAGATAGATCCAAACAGGCCCCGCCCCGTTAGAGTAAGAAATTATATCCAGAAACACTTCCTATTTCAAGCACGCTGCTTTAGTATTGTATGCTGTCTTCATGTATTATGCAGTAGGTTCCCTATATAAAAGCATCTCCTCATTTCATTTTTAAATGAATGTTTGCATATGCCGAAACAATTGTAGAGTTAATAATAAACTTTTTTAAAACATATTAAAGCTATTTTTTGTTCTCAGTATTATTTACATTATGTTTCATAAATTTCCGACTACCGAGTCTTTGAATTTTATTTAAATGAATTTTTAAAAAGGAGAGTATATTGAGCAGCATTTGTGGCATTTTTCATATATGTTTGCGTTGAACGGTAAATGTTCCAAACAAATTTCTTAGGATACTGAAACTATCAGAATATTATAAATTTGTATGTTTTGAACACATATCCAAAGTTTGAAATACGTAAATTCCATTATACGTCCGCAAACATTTACCAAAGTTGGGAATCTACTTATCCAAATACCTGCATTGATTCAGTCCCGTGTCTTATCTGTTTTCCCTTACAAAAAGCAGTTTCCAGGGTTGTGTATAAACAGGAAGTAGCAACCCCTCAAAATCTCACGCATACAAATTACCTATAAACATGAATCAACCGACCGGAGTAGTGACGCGAGAGAAAATACAATAATTCTTCCTGATTAATTAAGCGGCCAAAATGGAACACATTTGTACATATAAACAACCTAAATGGGTACAATGTCTTAATGTCTTATCTGCTCAGGGTAGGCCTAAAGTATATTTTGCACCTGGGCGGACTGAAGTTTATCTATCTCAGTTCCACATATTTACAATTTGACACTGTTTCGTAAGAACTTCACTTTTTATCGGCGCTAAAAAAATTATGTAATCATGTTAAAAGTTTCGATAACCTAAAATCGACATCTAATGTTAATCTCAGTTCGACTTGCCCCAAATTGCGGCGCCTCTGGTAGCCGGTCCTTAATCCACCCCTGTACGAAACTCTTCCTAAGTTTATATACAAATGTCTATCTAAATATATATTTAGTTCATACGACGCTACGTACGAAGGCGCGACAGGCGTTGCGGGTTTAAGATTAACGTCGTATAAATCTCTTCGTCCCTTTTGCAAGGGGTAGTGTTCGTATTAACGTAAGGGACAGCCAGCAGAACAGAGCCTTGAGAAGGCAATGTATATGCAAATCAGTTTTAATCTAACGGCAAATTAAGTACATAAATGTACACATAGCATGTGCGGCGCCATGGTATAGTAGTATCATAAAGTGTATGTAATAGTACCGTAGCTGAAACGTATGGGTTGTTATCGACGAAAATGGCGAGGCCTGATTAAAAATTTCATGAGCATTTACCAACTGGTATTCCTGCGTCCCTTTCTTCTCAAAAGCGACTCGTAAATCCCAATAAAACATTGTGTTTATTTATAGCTAAAATAGCCCCAAATGCTCCCTCGGCTGCTCTCGCTACTCGGAAAAGTATATTCACATGTGGTCACATAATACTCGATAGCGTAACAATAAAGAAACCTCAATTCTGGAATCGTTCGGATTGTACTACATTCTCATCAAAATAGACGTTCTGTACAGTATTGAAAACGTTCGATGGAATCACCGGAAAATTTCCTCTGTAAATGAAAAGTTTAACTGCTCGTTATATACAAAATAGATTATTTTTGCTAAACATATTGAAATCGATGATTTTATTAAACCCTCTTCAAATAATGCTGGCCATGAAAGCCCTAGCTAATATGATTACTCATTTGGATGTATAAAAAAATGTTACAATTATAGTTTATTTACACTATTAAATGTACAAAATTATTACTACTTCATGAGAAGCACATAACTCAAACAATTGTCAGCGTTTAAAAATAAATTTGGGAAAATAAACCAAGTAATGCCCTCATTAGAAGTGGGCGAAACACGTGTCCACATCAAACACTTTTTACAGTGGTAAATGGGGGAGTTTCTTTTTAATTTAATTGTTCCTTTACCACAGTCTTCCATTTCCACAACAAAAACAAACTACGAGAAATGTATATATTTTATATGAAACAAACTACGTTTTTTATACGACGAGTAATATATATTTATTTAACAATTATTGTGCTTTTGGTCAGAAATTTATCGAAACTACCAGATACGGATCGCGATTTCGTTCTTGTTAGAAACTCATCAGCGTGCCATAGGCAGTCTCGATAAATTACTGAGCAAGCCGTAAAAAACAGTTAATATAATAACAACATGAAGGCAATTGCTGTCATCTAGTGGATATTAGCCGCTGCAGAAGATATCAAACTAGACAGGACCTGACAAAGGTATTTAAACTTGTCCAGCTAAATCAACAATAAATAATAATATCTCCGTAAGGCCTTGTCTGGTTTGATATCTTCTGTAGCGGCTAAAATCCACTCGATGGCAGAAATTGCCTCTATGTTGTTAATATATTTATATTTTTTGAAACGCTGTATCATACAATCTTTTACATAATTTCAACATTCGAATGCAACCAATCTTGATAAGATACCGACACTTATATCTTAAGAAAATCTGATGGTAGTGCATCGACGATGCCTCCTCAATGCTTCGTGGATCGGGGATCGCTTAGCATGCGAGAGGTTGGTCAACGAAACAAGCACATTGACATGACAGTAAATATAATGAAATTTTGAATAATGCTTCCGTGTTTCGTAAATTAACCCGAATCTATTTTTGAATAAATAAAAAAATATATAATTTTCTAAAGTATAAGCGCTATGTAACAGTTGTGCCAAGAAAATTGGGCCAACGTTGCTGTCTATATGTTAATGGTAGTAACCCAACCCCTCGCTAAAAGTTGATTAGAAAGTTCTAATACTCAAATAGTCAAACATGACGTTGATATTGAAGTAGTAAGTTGTTAGTATACTTTAGAAGAAAATACATTTTTCTCACGATCACTACAGCTCAAACTTTGGTATTAATCAACCAATACCAATTTTCCATTGTTATTAGAGACGAACTTCCTGTTTGACATTATCACTGACGGTGTTGTAATACCTCAGAGGTTTTCGTTTTCTAAGACTTCGTTAAAACTTTGACAAATAACTGCGTATTATATAAAGCCGAGATGCAATAGCGTGTTAGTAACAAGCAAACTACATGATGTGAAATATTCCTGAAGCCTCTCAAGACTTTGAAGGTATGCGTGTTAATGTATCGAAATGAAGGTTGAAGGAAGTGTCACTGACGAAATATGCCGCCAAAAAAGTTAGAATTTATTTTTAGTTGCGGACTTTGTTCTACTCATTAATATTTGTAAGTTACTTTTGTTGGAAAGCGTTCCGTCGTAATAAATGGATGCATAACAAAACGTTTTACCAAATGGCATCCGTTTGCCCGAAAGATTTACAATGTGACAGTTTTATTTCTAACACTACTGTGTAATTTTCTTTTGTAGAATAGCAATATATTACACGTTAGAACACATTTTGAAAAGCTGTAGTTGGTTCTATTCTTAGGGATGTACATTTTACCAGCAATAATTTAGTTTTTATTGTATAGATAAAAATTAAAATAGGATAGTAGATAATTGTTCATCCAGAAATTAGAACTCACTGTCTAATGCCCTAAAGATCGAATTAATTTTTTTTCCCATAATTAATTGTAGAAAAATGTTCGCTTGTTTTAGAATTTTACTTTTTCTGTTTTTAAATTTCCAAATTGTTTATAATGTACGGGACTATTGAATACATTAATGCAAATGCAAAGCTGCAAAGGATCTAAATGTTAGATACCCATCTAAAGCAATAACTGGCAGAGGCGATAAAATATAAAAACCAGCAATGTTTCTGTTGATAAATCTATTAATAATCTTGAACTCAATGATGCTGTTCCCAAGAAAATAACTAATATGTCAATGTCACTGTGCGTTTGGTGGAGAGAGAAAACAGAGGAAATTAATTGTTCCCCTTTCTCATCGAATTCTCTTCCCTACTTATCAGAATCATAATTTTCTTAAGCGAAGGTAAAAGATTCCAGTTCACGTAGATTTTTGATCTTTTTACTGGTTGCTGTTTTAACGTTTTCCAATTTTACTGGAGATGGTTATGTGCAACCATCTAATAGAGATGATCCACAGAGCTTTAAATTTGAATTGCGTGACAGGTTTCGTATAAAAATGGGTATCTTTAATCTTATTAAAATTGAAGCGAGGAAATAATTTTTAAAATTGGTTTATTACGTTAATTCATGAAATATTATTTGCTATTTTCGGTTAATTTAAGACTTGAGAATGAAATACTTTTGTTTTTATTAAAAGATATTATCAAAAGATAATAATTCTGTTAATCTGCAGTTTTCAATTGTTTATGAACCACCTTCTATATATTACATTAATTATTCTTGTAAGATTTATGCAATGAAAAGATAGAATAGAAATATCCAGAAATAACTAAAACCAGAATACGTTGGTAATTTTATACAATGAATTATGAAAAGTTTGCGAAGCTGATGACTTTGCGTCAGTTTGCAGAAATGTTTTTTGTCTCGTTTTCAATTATCCACCATCGCCCTCTTCCAATATTATCCGTGATATCCATTTTGCATTGCATAAGTTGAGGTTGTTGATAAAAATTTATGTTTTCCTTTCCGTATGAAGCCGGTTGAAATTATTCATTGCTTTTAGGTATCTATCACCAACACCACTCTGCGATAATATTACATTTCAGCACATTTTTATTATGTAGTATTTTGTTACACTTTAAAATAAGTATTTTATTTTTGGCACCAAAAAAATACCAAGAAATTCGACATTAAATAAAACAGTGAAAATTTCAAGATAAATAAATCTCAGTGTTGGGATTTTGGTCTGTGGTATCTCCAATGATCGAACTTTCATGTTTAAAAAGGATTTATTCAGGTGTTATTTTACAGTAGCTTGTCAAAACAGACTCTTATTTTACTAACCGTAGAAACATATATAAACAAAATCATAACTAAACTACTTAGATCTAATTTGTTCGATTCTGGTCAAATATTAAAATCAATAATTTTTGAAACATTATTTAAATAATTTAAAAATTAAAAACGAACACTTGGTAAAGTTTCGCAAATTTTATTATTATTTGTTTGACAGCTGTTTCGACTTTTACGTCATTCTCAAAGACTGTGAGTGCTTAACATTGGAATTGATATTTTTATAATGGTGGTTGGTTATGGGTAGTTATAATATTGCTTTTATGATGGGAAAAACCTTAAAATCTAGTTGTTCCTTTGTGATGAATTTACCTTGGTGACGGGCTTTTTGTATTTCTAATATTTCCAGGTAATCTAATCGAGCACCTTTCGGTTTGCAATGTAAAAGTTTGACTTTATTTGTATTTATGAAATGATAATTTTGTATGCAATGTGTAGCAAGGCCTGTTGTATTTTTATTATGTATGATAGATTTTTTATGTTCATCTAGACATTTACCTAAATTTCGACCCGTCTGACCAATGTAAGTTGCATCACATTCTGAACATCCAATCTCATACACACCATTTTTTGTAAAATATTAATTTTATCCTTATTATTTACAATTAATAAGCCTAAATTGGTTTTATTAAATTAATCACAAACGAACAACTAGATTTTAAGGTTTTTCCCATCATAAAAGTAATATTATAAGCACCCATAACCAACCACCTTTATAAATATCAATTCCAATGTTAAGCACTCACAATCTTTGAGAATGACGTAAAAGTCGAGACAGTGTCAGACAAATAATAATAAAATTTGTGAAACTTTACCAAGTGTTCGTTTTTTTAATTTTTAATTTATTTCAAAATTTATCAGCAACTATAAATGATTACAAAAAGTTGTCATGGATAGAGTGAATTCCAATTTTCCTGCTTGTATTTTCACGTTTTCTTTCTTATTACAGTTGACGACTTGAACAGTTATTTATCCGTATCAGAGGTCTACTTCATCAGTTCAACTTCATTTTCTTCGTGCGATCGCGCACTTTTCTCCGTTTGAACATTTATCAGTGTTAACGGTGACGGATTTCGCACGTAATGTAACAATTCTTTCCCTGCTACAAGCACCCTTCTCCCAAAACGCGTTTTGTGTCCCAATTTCGTGTTTATCGTGTTCATATACTGCCCGACTTCTAGCTCTAACCGAATGTCATTAATCTGAGTAAGGAATCGAAAGAAATTATGATTTGAATACCGCGACATCCACACAAAGTGACGCAAATTGCAAACAAAAAACAATGTAGTATGTAATAGTAATGAAACAATCAATGAAGAGACTCATTCATTAATAAAGGATATTATAACAAGTAAAGTGCCAATAATAAAGAGTATCCACTATTCCTTAATGAAGTAACATCCAAAGGGTCAATGTGTACTTCAGTTACAGGATTCTTAAATGTCTGTTTTGGGGACGTTTGTGATTTATGAAGGCTCTACAGAAATAAACCCAAATATCGTGGGTATTGCGAGCCGGTTCGCATTTTATGTATTCTTGCAATGTTTTGATGATTGGTGGGATACATGGTAGTTGGTACCTGAACAAGCGAGAGAGAGTTGTTAAACATAGAGGGTCCAGCACGCATGCCTATCTTTTTACCACTATATCAATACACTTTTGCATCCACGAACAAACAGTAGGTTTTGATCTTGGTAAGAGCCGCCGGAGTTAAGGGTCCTTATGGTTAAGGATAAAATTCCTTTTATTGAAAAGTCGGGGATATATGAAATTGGTTGTAAAGATTGTAATAAGGAATATGTTGGACAAACTAGACGCTCAATGCAAGTTAGATTCGAGGAGCATTTGGATTTGGCTCACTCTAGGTTTGGTACGACAGAGAAATCAAGTGTTGCCCAACACATTCTTACTGAAAATCATAGGAACAATATTGACAATATTACATTAGGCAAAGAAACTAGAAATAAGATATGATAAGATCGATTTATTTTCTATAATTGTACATACATTATGTGAATATATTTTCCTGGCTACCGGCATGTACGATACCCTACATTTTACGAAAAAGTGTCGTATGTCTTTATGTGTGTTTGTTACTAGTCTTTTCTCAAGGGCGCAGGATGTTACAAGTGTGTTTGTGTATGTGTATTACTTCGTGTTGTGTCGTGTGTGTGATATCAGTGTAAAAAATAGTAAGTCTACGCGTGGGATGAAAAAGGCTATGTTGATTAGAAACTAGAAATAATTACCTACTTGGTAGTTTTCAAAGTTATGTATATTTATAGAAATAGTTTAGACCATAATATTATCGAGTATTTATATTAGTTACAATGTCTTTACTTTTTAGTCACTTCAGTAGGTAATCCTATTAACGAAAAGTACTTCGAATATTTAGTATCGATTTTAGCGTTGGGGTTTGAGTTATTTATTGTGTTCTACAACACCGTCAAATTTTCCAGTCTTCATCATAGGATAAACGTAAATTAGTGTAGTCAAGTATGTTAATTTCATTTAGAGTTACAATTCTATTCTTTGTCGTCTTTAATGTTTTATCTATTTATCCTTAATTTTGTCTTTCCCTTCCTTAAATTTCAGCGTCTCACCCTTCAGTGTTACTCTAGTTTATATTTTGAATTCCACAAAGCATTTTTCATCTTTTTGTGGAGCTGAGAAAGACCACGACTCTCATTCAAAAAAAAAAAATCATCGGTAAATGATTGCTTCACCTTCAAATTCATTGTATTTATTTGCTGATAACATTTCAGTCGCGAGCATCTGTTGGTAGAAAATATAATTTTTGGTGAGTTTTATTCTTACTAATTTATATTTCTATCATAAAATCTACGTTCAATTTTTTCTGCTTTTATTGTCATCCCTTTCAGAAGCGTATATGGAAGTTTCCACGCAATTGTTGAAGTTACTCAGGAGTTTCAAGACACCCACGTTAAAGGGGATAAATTTTTCTTTTTCGGTCCCAGTCCTCTTTGGTAATTTTAATTGAAGTGCCATTAAAATTCGGAAGAGAAATGGGTAAAAAATCCGCTAAATTTAAAATGGTATATATTTGAATATACATAATAAAAGGACCCAAGCGGTAATTGCAAATAATTCAAAGGCAAACTTTTTTGTTGCGTTCCAGCGTGGTTTTTTCACGCCAACGAGCGAATTGTTTATAAAAAATAAGGCCTGATTTAATTAAATACGAAAACGAACGGGCTCTTTGACTTTTCCGAACAAAGGCTTTTGTTTTCTACTCCACAGAATTAATGCAAGTGCAATATGGAAAGCGTTTTCTAATTAGATAAATATTTAATATCGTGTGAGACCTACCGATAAAAATTCAAAAATTCATTAACGTACCGTTTGAAATCATTTTAATTTAAATTTCTACGACTTATTATTAAATTTAATATAGGTGTTTTGGTGGTAAGATTTCATTATATAAATGTTCTTTGTGTTAGGTAATTTACGTGTCCTAAATCCTTTCCCATTTCTTCACATCCTTTTAATTTACGACCGTGAAAAATGTATTGTTCGAATCAAAATTGGTAACTTTCGAATCTTGTAGAGACTTCCAACAGCGACATTTTGGCTCCAAATTTATTACTTTAACTTTTAATTTAATTTAATTATACCGTGACGTCTTACTTTCTAAAATCATATCTATCTTTTTATGTGCCATCTCTGTCTTCTCACCCCCTGTTACTTAATTCCGGTCTCATCAGGTAGGCGCTGGCAGAAAGGCCTTTACCTGATGAGACCCGATAGGTCGAAACCGGTCGTGGGATATGGCTTTCGATTCGTTGTGACTACTTGGTAGGACGCGTTCCAAATGTGAGATCTTTGATCTTAATATTTAGACGAATAAGGATTTTAATTTCTTCTCTTTTGAATATATTATATCTTCGTCTAAGGATCCATCTGAATCAACAGTGTAATTCAATGCCGGTAGGGGTATTAGCCCTCGGAGTAGTTGTTTCTGTTGATTTCATATTTATATTTATAATATAGCCTGTAAAGACCTTTCTGTCAGCGCCCACCTAATGAGACCCGATATGTCGAAACCGGTCGTAGGATATGGCTTTCGGTTCGTTGTGCCTACTTGGTAGGACGCGTTCCAAATATTTGATCTTAATATTTAGACGAATAAGGATTTTAATTCTTTCTTTTTGAATATGTTATATCTTCGTCTAATAATCCATCGGAATCAACAGTGTAATTCAATGCCGGTATGGGTATTAGCCCTCGGAGTAGTTGTTTCTGTTGATTCCATATTTATATTTATATTTAGAAGTAAAGAACACTTGTGTCTTAATTTTGTTCATGTTATATCTGTCCTATTGTTACTACTAATATTTACAATTTTAATGGATGCTTCTGGTTAGTTACTTTCGTAATAGTTTGTCTTGCAACAATGTAATTAATTGTAACTCCTGCTTGGTGTCTAAAGTTGGAACATATTAAGTTTTATTCATAGGATTTGTGCATCGTGTGTTACGTTCCCGTGAGAAACCGATTAGCATCCATTACCTCAGGTTAATTTTACCCTGGAGAACAATAGAAATTACAGATGGAACAGTGGCGATGCAGTAGGGTTGCTCACACCTCCTCGTTGTCGTTACCATGTCCGTTCATCATCGAGAGTTAGAAGGTGTCCATTACGTGTATACACTACTGCCAATCAAAGGCGGGCCGCTGCAAGGCACTCGCTAATTACAGAGTATGCTGAGTGTTGACAAATACGCGCGTCCGTCAAAATGTCCCCTGTGTACATTAACTTACCTGACGCCCTTGCTTGAGTGTTCATTTAAAAAACATTTTAACGACTTTGAGAAACATTACTGTAAGTACCATTTGTTTGAAAACTAATTCGGATTTTAATTAAAACGATTATGAGTGCTTTAAAACTTTTAAACAACCGTTGTAACCAAAGAAATAACGAAATTAATCGTTGATGTAATGTCTGCCATTATATTTTACGTTGATTTTTAAGTCCTATTTAAAATTTACCTCTTAATTTTATATACTTTTTGTATTCATTTCATTATTGTATTGTCAAAATAAGTATCAATCCAATGTATGCTAGATAAATTAGAAACTAATTAACCGTGTATGCAATTAATATTTGTTTCTTTTCGAAGTAATTTATTTTGAAACAATTTAACTGTAATAAAATTCACTCAAATAATCCTTTTTTATTTCGTGACTATCAGTATGTAACGTGGTTTCAGTTTGCGCACGCTATTTTGTTGTAAACAGCGTTTTCTTGAACGATTTATAAAAATATTTGCTAAAGCTAAGGAAGGGTTCGTGCAGTTAAATACACTTCATCCGTTGCAGTTTATTCGAGAATTCACTGAAAATTTAGGAGTTTCTGTAAAACGCCCTAAACTAACATATAAACATTTACGTAAAGTATGTTAATATAGTCGTGACTGGTACATAAGGTCACAGGGAAAGAAATATCTGTGTCCTGAATTCATTTCATTTTATAATCCTTATAAATGCATACCTATTCGATTCTAGGTCTGACCACTGTGGTCCAAGTTTTTCCTTGGTTTCCTCGGATTATTTAGGTAGTCATATTCCACAGAAAATCTTTCACTTTCCCTGTGTTTTCATATCGTCCGTCTTATTTTCTTTATCAATCACAATCCACCCACTTATACCATTCCTAAAAGGAGGCTGAAGAAAAAAAAAGGAACTGTTCTTCCACCAATATTAGTGACTGGCGAGAATTAATTATTCAAAGCTTTTTTTTGGATCGTACAAGTTAATACTTGCAGTAGTCTTCATCCGTTTCGTTGATATCATCTTAACCACCGCCACCACCACCACCACCCATCCATTCCTATGATTCATACAGGAGAGACTTCAGTTCTATTCATTATTTTGCACCAGTGTAGGTCAGTGGGACCAGCATCTGCCAGTATCAATCGTTGACGTTGAAGTTGTAGTTCTTCGAGAAATCAATAAAATTATGTCGATTTCTGGTTATAGAAGTATCCCTGTATTTATGCTGTTTACTGTTTTTGTTTTTTACACAAAACATTCAAGATGCGTAGCGTGATTTGAATAACGTTTATTCACGTTTAAGTACTGTGTATTTAAAGTCATCTTCTGTTTATTAAGGGGAACTACAACACTAAACTGCAATTTTGTGGTTTTCAACCAGCTTAAGGGTTTGGTGATACCAACAATATCGATTACGGGACTTGTATGGAACGATAGCGCTTTTTTATGTCGTCGTGTGTATGAAACAAAGCGGGGCTGTCTGTATGAAATGCAAGGAAGGGATGGATGGGTTTGGAGGGTTAGCGCTCATATGCAAACTATTTGTTTGTCGTTAGACAACCCGTAGGGCTTTGGCCGATCCCCATTCAACGAGCGTTTTCGACGAGGACCACATAATTAATGATCGTCTCTCCTTCGTGGGCCGTTAAACAATGGGACAATGGGACCAATTGTTTGTATACTCTAAAGCTGCTCTACGTCTACTTTTCCTTCCCTATCTCTCTCTCACATTCCCGTTATTTAACCTTGTTGAACCGGACATAGTTAAAGATAATGACTGCCATCGAAATAAATTAATTATAGCGATATTAATTAAATGTGTAAGTGGGGAAGAAATTGGTCAAATAATACCCCATAAAACATTTTCCTAAATACATTGAAGAACAATTGACCTAACAAGGAAATTTTTTATCACTATATTTTATTTTATTTTTTTGTCTTTTGAAAGTAGGTCGGTCCAAAAATGGGATTGGAAAATTTAATGTATTTAACGTTTCATAAAGAAAGGGGTCGATTTTCCACAAAAACCACTCAAATTTTCTTTTAGTATATTACATTAGGTTAGGGTTAAGTCAAATTACGTTAAGTAATTCTTCCACCTCCCCGCCCACCCAGAAACATTTGTTTAGTTTTGTACAATGTTATCCCTACCCCTTCACCGTTCCGACCGACGCAATGGTCCTATCATTTTGACATTTACCCATTTTTTTAACAAAACATGTAAAATTATGAATTGAGGCTAATATATAAAATGAAAGGGGTCGTTGATGCGTCTTAAAGGGCGATGTCATTTGTGCATGATTGTAGGTGTGATGGCGCTTTTTGCCTTAATTTCAACGACGCTAAACGGTCCATTTTCCATGCGAACGCTGAAATTGTCTGCCGTCATGGAAACGAAGGAGCTGTAATTTCATAAGAAACGAGGTGTTATTAGTCTAAAATGCTGAAGGACATACAATTTCATCTCGACGTAAAGACGGTCGCTCGGGGAGCGATTCCGACCATTTGTTTGCTTTTTGCCGTGACAATCGTCTAATGCACAAATGGGTATCAAGGGGATTTAGAATTCCGACGAGGAAAATTGTTCGATAAAAATTTTAATGGATATCATGACGTAGACGTACCTGTAGATCTACCAATTTCTATTATAGAAATGTTGCCCTATCATTAAATAAATAAAATTAATTGACTGTAGATGAAAAAACACTACTTTGTTTATTATTACTTTATTTATTCACAAATCCTTGTGACTATAGTTTCGACAAATAGCTTGTCATTATCAAACAAGCGATTCAAATTTAATGAATACAAACAGATGTACAGTGGTGTTTATATATATTTTGGAAATTCCATTGATTTTTAAATGTACTGAATAATACTGAGTGGTACAAATCTACCTGGTCGTTTAATAGGTTATTTTCGGAAGTTTTTGATGCTTTGTATACTTCTAAGGATTCTAAAATATTAAGTTTAAAGCCTTTATTTACATTAAGAATAATTTTAAGATTTTATATAGTAGGAAGCTGATGGTTTGTTTCTAAAAAATGATTTGCAAAATTGGAATTATCTTTTCTTAATCTAAACGATCGAAAGTGTTCGTTATAACGAGTTCTAAATGACCTTCCAGTTTGGCCTAAGTAAAAGGAATCACATCCTGTACATTCTAGACTCGAGTTTTTCTCAAATTTGTCAGTTTTATCTTTTGAATTAAAAAGTATGTGTTTTAAAAATCTGTTTGTCGTGAAACTAACTGTTAGGTTGTTTGTAGATAGAACATTAGCGATTTTTATTGAAATATTACCAAGGTACGTTAATGATATTTTTTTCAATTGTTAGAATGATGTTTAGCTCATGTTTTAATTTTTCGTTTGAAAGGGGAACTGAAAAAGCTCTGTGTATCATAAAATTATACGCTGCAAGTTTGTGTGAAAGAGGGTGATTTGAATTATTATGAGTTAAAATGAATTATCACAAAGTAACGACCAAATCAATCCAATTTTTAATTGACTATGATTGTGTAAAATAAATGAAGTAACTGGAATGATCCCCAGGTTTTATTGAAGAATGAAAATTGTTGCTATCTCGTTACGGGTTCGTTTACTATCGACTCTCGTTGGCACTGACCTCGCAAAAATATGGTTGCTGTCTAGTGGGTGGTTGTTGTTGGGGCGGTGCGGCGAAAAGGGTGGCGGTAAAACTAGATTTACACAAAGCGTTATTGCGCAAATACTTCGCTTATCCCGTTTAATGTAGGAATATATATTTTCTGTCGTGGAGCTTTTATCTCGAATGGGGCATACGATTGCACATGAATGCAAATAAATTCGAAACGAATAATGACATCAATAATTTCGAGTTTCAATCTTGGAAAACAAAGCAAAAGCTGTGTTATTATTTATAAAAAGATTGAGCGAAACTATCAAACAATAATTTGCTATCTAAAAAAGGTAAATAACTTTAAAACTCTTTAGAACTCTTCTTTTTAACACACTAATGTAGCTTTTTAGTTTTATGAATAAACCTTTACCAGCATTTAAACTACTTTTTTTATTTCGCATTTTAAAATATAAAGGCCTTATCATACATTTCGTTGAAGAATTCAATATTGAAATTAGTTAACCTAGCTTATGGAGCATATTAATCAACTAGTTTTATGTTGTACGAGTGTGATGGGTGATTGTAATTAATCGGTGATGGTAAAAGCTCTCTATTTCCCTCTTGGTCCTTTCTAGAAGATTTACGATCCTCCTCAGTTTCAAGCATTTGAAGTTAATGGTCTATAAAAGAAAAATTAACCCAACTACACTTGTTTGAAAAACACTTCTTATAATCTTCATCTACCATTTGCTATAGTATAACGTTCGACAATATCGTCGTCACGATTAGTATTCTAGTTAAATTTTGCAGAAACTAAGGCCTTTCCGAATCAGGCATTATATTTTATCCTGGTTCATTAGATGTCCTTGAACGGCAAAGGAAATAATGTAATTCACGTTCTATGTTGCAAAAAGAAAAATTTAACCAATCGGATTCAAAGATTCTAAAGTAGTACTTATATTCTAAATACACAGGAAAATAATTTAAACTATATCTGAACTCAACTTAATTTGTTTTAAAACAAAATAAAAACTCATAATAATTATTAGGTTTACATAGTATCCATCATTCGATGAAGCTTAAAAAAGGCCTTAAATAAAAAGGTAGGTCAATTTTAAAATTTGGTATCCAAAATTACGAACCCACAAGAAACTTCTATCGACCACAGGTGGTCGCCAGCACATACTATTGTAAGAAGCTGGTGGTCGCCACTTTTAAATTTATAGACCTCGAAACGAATTACAAAGGCATTGTCATGACCTGGTGCATCCAATTTCAGATACTATTTTCCCATATATGTATATATGTATATTAACGACGATTTCAGAATTAACTGTATGTCAAAGCCATACCTGTTTAAACGGTATTTGTATTTACACCAAGCATGTGTAGCTTCTACCGTAGCTTGTGGTCCAAATCAGCTACTTCTGGCGCTTGAACTGCAAGCAATATCCAGTCTTCAGCGTGTGACAGCCACCAGTGACCAATAAAATTACTGTGTTTGGGAACTCTCTAAATATACAGTGTTATACCTTTTGCTGTAGCTTGTGGTCTAAATCAGCTACTTCTGGTGCCGTGACTGCAAGCAATATTCTGTCTTCAACGTGTGACAGTCACCAGTGACCAACGAAGTAGTTGTATTTGCGGGCAGCCTAAATATGCAGTTTTAAAGCTTTTGTTCTTTTGGTACTGTTAACACGATTTTCTTGCTTTGTTCGTTAAACCGTGCGAAGAGTGGTATTCGGTGGCACGGTAATACATGTGGTCTTAATTGGGCCTTGGGGGTCGTGCAATAAACAGATGCTATTTAAGTAAATTGTGCGGCATTAGATACATACATAGAAACCGGATCAAATGCTGCGTAAGATCGTTGACGTTAACAAGCCATAGCGCCATCGCTTTTCCCTTTACATTCGTTGTCGACGTTTCCACTTCCGTGTCTTGTTTTGTTGGTAACATTGTATAAGTGTATGTAATGTTTGTCGGCGGGGTTGTATTCCATTTATTTTCATTAGACGTTGATCGTGTAGGGAGTAGGAAGAAAGATTTTAAGACGTTGAGGAGATAAAATTAAATTATTTCGTTGTCCTATTTAAAGCCGAAACAGTTGGGTTCCAGATCAAAGTTAAACCTTGTACATTAATTAAATCTTCTTATTTAGACAAGGGAAGAAAGGTTTTAACAGGATTTAGGCACTTTATGCTTACAATAAAGTTTAGGTACTTACCGTTACCAAAATGCTTTACTCTTTGTTAGTTTAGATGAAAAAATATTGAAGTTTTTATTTTTCTTTGAAAGCATTTATTTCCCGAAGAACTTTTGCGTTAGGCTTAATTTTTCCTTTGTCACTCGAATATTAAAATGGTGAACGAGTTGTTACGAAATTTTGCGATCTGTTCACGACTGTTTATCATTATCAGTGTTTTTACAGTTTTTTATTTTTAAATTTTTAAATGTGTATAAATTAATTACTATACACTATTTGATTATGTTTCTGTAACACTTTTTATTAAAGAAGTGTAGTATATGTATATATATATAATAAATACCCAAACAGTTTATCACTAATTGATTGATCGTTTCCGTGAATCTTTTCGGAAAACATTGGCTTCTGAAGGATTTAGTACCAGACTTTCACGTGTCCTTAAATATTACAGTTTATCAATACTTTAAAGCTTATTTAGAATATTTATCTATCCTGCCACCCGATATTGTTGTATTTAAAGAAATATGTTACTCTTAGGAAACTTTGAAATTTCAGAGAAGCGAAAGTTTGGCGAAACAATTGTTTCCGGAGCAGTTAACATTTAGTTGAGTTTTATTCTATTGTATTTCTTGTAGGTAGGTATTTGAATTTTCATTATGTGTATATCAATACAGTTACAGGTTTTGTTCATCCTTCTCCTTATCTGATTTTCTATTAGGTACTTTTCTTTTCAAAAAAAAAATTATATTTTTAAAGCGACTAGCTTTTGCACCCTGTTGTTTCACTTCCTTATTTAAATCTTCCTGAATTTTCTACTTTTCGTTTTCTCTTTTCTCATTTTTCATTTCCTAAATTCCTCATCACCTGTTTAATCTGCTTAAGAACAGCATGTTTTCTTTTCTTAAATGCCATTTTTCGTTACATACTGCCTTATTTCCTTTTTCTTTTTTAGATCAGTCACTATATCATCTCTTTCTGTTTTTCTTGGTCGCTATTAATATTTCCAGTTTTCATTATTCTTTCATTTTTTCAAGTAATTAGTTTGTAATTTTTCAAATCTTTGCCCAGTAGACTAATCGTTAACTGTCCGAAAAGAAAAATTATAACAGTAGTGTCCAAATAGTGCTGTGCTGCTATTTCCACTATTTCGAAATGTTGTGTTGTCTGTAATCCAACTGAAATAACATGTGTCTTCGGTAACACATTATTAAATAAGATAAACTTTAGACGTATGCTAAGGAAATTGTTGAACGTTTCCTCTAATGTAGTTTGATAATAGTTATGGCGATGTCTAAAGCTTACGCTATAAACGTCGCACTTAGTACATGCAGCTTGTCGTTAAAACAATACCGCATTTATGCCCTGTATATAACAATAACAATACATTAATTGTACTAGATCTGATAAGAGTAATAAAAAAAATGTGTGAACTAAGAACTGAAAATGGCGTTCTAGTTTTACGATTGTGTTAACAGACCCTCGACGTATTTATATAACACCTGATGGTTTTATGTCCCAATAAATTTAGTATTTCATTTATTCTGAAATGTTGAAAATTAGAAAATGGTTTTATTGTTCTCTACAATTGTGTTTGGAAGTTTGAAACTTGTTAATAAATTTTGAATAAGTAGATGTTATTGTAACCCACAGTAAAGCTAAGATTTATGACGTACTTGAGCTTCTTGCAAAACCACCGAAAACAAATATTTATAAAATATAGCGGTCGTCAACTTAATCAATTCTTAACACATTTAAATAACATAAATAAGAAAATTAAATTCACCTTAGAATTAGGTGACAGCATAAACGGTTTAAATTTTTTAGATGTAAATATCACAATTCATAACAACAAATTAGACTTTAACATATACAGAAAACCAACGAACACAGACACAATAATCAATTCCAAATCTAACCAATCACAACAAATAGAATTAGCCAATTTTCGAAATTTCATCTACAGACTATTAAAATTCCCTCTAAATAAATCGAACTTCAATAAAGAGCTCAACTTAATAAAACAAATCGCCATAAATAATGATTACAACCCTATAATCGTAGACAATATCTTAAAAAAGACGAAACGAAACTTAATTGTGAAAGAAATATATGCTGGATCCAATAAAGCAACCACTCATTATAACTTAATTACTTATTGTGGAAAATTTAGTAACAAAATATGTAATAGCCTTAATAAACTAGATATAAACACTGTGTCTGTCAATAAATGTAACATTGGGAAAATATTAGTCAATAACAAACCAAAAAACTGCATGTACAAAAAGAGTGGAGTTTACAAAATAAATTGTAAGGATTGCGATGCTTTCTATATAGGGCAGACGGGCAGGAATTTAGAGACTAGAACAAAAGAACATGTTAAAAGTATAGAAAACATAAAAAGATCCACAGGCATCAGCGCACATTGTTTAGACGTCAATCATAATTTAAATATAGACAATTTAAAACTATTACATTCAGAAAACAAAGGCACTAGATTAACATTACTAGAAAAATTGGAAATAAAAAGAGCATTACTTCAAAAATTAAATATAACAAACGACCAGCTAGACTTTAAACAAACCCCTTTATTAGACCTGTATTTGGGTATTTCCCATAGTAATAACCCTCCGTGGATATATAAGACCTGAACATGTGTTATCCACCGAAACATATGTAGAGTTTTTCTAATATACATCTGAAACATTTAAAAGCGTTATTTATTAGATTTTGTTTATTAATTTTACATTTTACATTAATCTTCACTTCAAGAAGTTGAAATAATTATTGTGTGTTAACAAATAAAAGTTATGTAACTAAAAACTACGTGTTCTTTTTTATTTTATTAAAATTCAAGTACATGAGCTAAAACCCTCATCTATTCAATCACTACTGTTTATTTAGGAATATTTAAAAAATAATAATAAGCAATATTTTACATTTTTTTAAGCAAATATTTTATTAAACTTTAATGCAAATGTGATCTATTGGCATAATATCTAAACATTCAACTTGTTTCTAATGTTCGCACATTAATATTTTATTTCATCGGTTAATATTAAAAAAAAAAACCAATCGTGTTTTAGCGTTTTCAGGAAATGAATGATTATGCTCTAAATTTACTGGTCATACGATAAATTTATGACCTACTTAAATTTATTTCAGTGCGCTAAACGGAAAAGCAATATTATTAACGTACTTTACGCATATAAACCATCTTAAATGGATTTCTTAATGAGTTCATTATTTTCAATAAAAGTTTTTACTCGTAACGCTAATGAGGAAATTCGATCAATCATCTTAAGGGAGCTGTCCCCGAAGAGTATAACAAATGGATTACAGTGAAACTTGTATTAATATAAGTAATTCAAATAAATACCTACATTTGTGATAATACTGTTTTCTCGGTTGTTTAGTTATCGCTTTTATAAAATTGGATAGACATATGTCTTTGCTCCTTTTTGAGCTGGGATTATTGAAATTATTGTTTTATTTTGTATGAAATGTTTAAACTATCTTAAGTATAGCAAGAAAATCAATTGAAGTACTGTGGAACTTACCTAAATAAACTATAAACGCGTTTTCTAATTAAGGATGACATTTTAGATATCGAAAAACACTTGCGTATATTTGCCTATTTATAAAATTTCCGGTTATTAGCTAAAAAATTATTTTTGGAAAATATGGATTGTAGTAATCTGCCGTTTTTATTTAGCAGAGCTTAATCCGTCTGTGTCAAAAAAAAAAACGAGATAAATATTCTTTCTTAACGTGAATCCCTTACAAGGCAGGAATTCTAAATTAAGCACGAGGCGGCGTTCTATCGGCTTGTAATCTCATCAGATATGTTTGAAATAAACCCTCGGCTTGTCGGCTTATTCGTGACAAAGTGGTATTCGTGTTATGAGGCTTTTTATACACTAACTAAATTGCAGAGGATCGTGATTGTCTCTCTAAGAAAATTTGACGTTGCCGCTTTTGGTTATAATATTTTACGCAATATGAAAGTACAAATGTTAAAACGTAGAATCTCTTTGAATGAAAGTTTACTGTGTTGTAATAGAAGAGATTGTAAAACATTTTTAAATGTTGAGAAAGCCTTGAAAATCCATCAAAAAGGTACATATTTACGGATTGGCACATTTAATGTTGCATCAGTTACCGTATATCAGTATGGCAACATACAGGGTCATTCAAACTGAGTGGCACATTAGACGTTTTAGGGAAACTAAGCTAAACTAAACTCTTTTGATCCATCTGGATATTTCCTACTGTTTTATTTGAAAATTTTTGAATAATTTTGGTTGTTTTTTTAAATAAAGAATGGAAAATATCCAATGTATCGAAAGAGGATAAAAAATGGAATCGAATGACAAAATTAAATAGGGTTAGTGCTATTTGAAAAAATTATGTTATTCGTGTTTAAACTTTGGATTTTTTTCTGAACGCCTTGTACAAATTATAAAGCTTCGTTTTGGCATGACGTTAACGTTAGCCTCATGACTTCACTTGGCTATAACTAGTAAAAAAATCAACATTCTAAGTCATTTTTTATGGAAGTTATGGTTTTTTTATAGTTTGGGTTGCGGTGCAATCTTTTTTTTTTAATTAAATTATCTCAGAAACTATTCATCGTAGATATAGAAGTTGGTTATCAAAGTCACCTTAAAATTTTATGTTTCATACGAATTCATCGTAAAATAAATTACCATTCCATTTAAAATAAGAAAGTTGACATCAACTTCAGGTATAACCGGAAGTGCTCGACAGTTGAAATTATTTTAGGTAAATAGATCAACATTGATAACCCCTACTCCCAACTCCCAAATTTTTAAATCTGTAACGTGCTTAGTTTCCCTAAAACTTCTAATGTACCATTCAATTTAAATGACCCTGTTTCTACCCATTTTGTTAAAATGAGAGAATATTTTTTAAATAATTATACACTTCTTTTGACCTGCTGAGAATAAAATTTTAGCAACTGTTGACTGCATCTCTAAGTATTATAAATATGAAAGTGTTTTGAAATATTGGAAGCTAATTTTAAATATATAGGTATGTCAATACCACTGTCTCGTAACTTTTCGTTCTGTTAACGTTTTTGTTGAATCAAACATTGGAGTTATTTCAATCGTATTGTATTTCCGCTTGTTTGCATTGGTTTAGCAAATTCTATTTGGTGCCTCGTTCGTGTTATCAGTGGCTATGAATGCGAATTCTATTATCTACCGGATCTCCCGTATTATATTTCAGAATTGTCACCCGGAATCGTTCCCAACAAAAACGGCCGCCTTTGTTGTGGTACTTATCTATGTAAATACATAAATACGTAAGTTATAATGTGGGGGTTGATCCATCGCCGCTTTTGGACGAGAACATTAGTCAACGGTATACAATGGCGTTGAATGATATTCGGAATTTTGCAACAGTGACGTGCCATTGATGTAAATTAATCTCACTTTGACCGGGCCGAAGGAGATGGAGAAGATGGAGATGATGATGACGATGAAGAAGAAAGATTACTGCCAGAAGTGGATGTGACACGACGACACCGTTCTCGGGCCGATCCGAATTCGATCTTAAGCTGTCACTCGATCTTGTTCCTCTTGCAAATAAATGCGAATTCGTTTGTCTGACTGATTTGTAAGTCTGGCCATGTTTTTAACATTTCTGCCTTTATCGAATCCACTCTTATCTCTAACGTCTTGAATAAAACAAGAGATACGAATCGGTACGTTCTGTCCTGTTCTCTAGAGATGAGATCGATCGATGGAAATTAGCTAATTGTTTTTAACACACGATGCAGAACTGTTTTATATCGCTTTATTTAAAACTAGTTGCACCCGTCCAAGTTTGAACGGACGGATACCGCTGTCGATGGTGAAAAACGATTTACATTTTAATTGTGGCGTTCCTTCATACCGTAACGTAATGATTCCGGCGTCGGGCATTTAGCCATGGTCACTACTGCATTCTATTCTCACATAATTTCCAAAATTATATTTCTTTTTTATTTATTCATTCAAAAATAGATTTTGATTAATTTACGAAACACACGGAAAGGTTACTTAAAATTTCATTATATTTATTATTTCACATTCAGCGGAATTGGCGTTACACGTAACCACAACGAATGTTAATTTAATTTAATGCAAATAAGCACTATGTGGGATCCTATAAAGAGTCAATCTAAAACATTATTGGGTAGATTAAGTATGTCTGCTGAAGAGGATATCGTCGGGTGCAAGAAGTACTGGCGCTGGATGTGACTGTATCTCGAATTCCCAGAGACGGATATATTCCGTCATGCCGCAGACAAAGCCAGATAGGATTTAATCCCCCAGTTTGAGAGTTTTTCTGAATAACTCAATTAAACACTAAACAACAATAACGCAATAATCCACATATATTTACACAATTAACAACAACAATGAAAATAGAATGAACATGAAGATAGCGAAGTAAGAAAAGAACTGATTCCTCTCAGAGGGAAAAAAAGAATAACATCGAAACTCTGAATTAAAGGAATGTGTAGTGGATAAGAGACAAAAGCTTTAGAAGATAATGTTTAGAAATATTTACATAGGTAAACAAAGAAATATAATACAAAAGAATATTTATACAGAAGAATTTGAACATGGAATGTTATATACAGGGTGTATCGACCGCCACAATATTTAATTTAATTTATATATTTGATTTAATAATTTGTTCCGTTCATTCATTCATTCATTTATTTATTTATTTATTGTATCAAATAAGTTATCAACAGTTATCTGTAAATATACGTTTTCGAAAAGGAAAAGTAGTTGTTTTGTTGACCAACCTCTCGCATGCCAAGCGACCCCCAATCCTCTTTAAGAAGCATCTTCGATACACTTTCTACGACTCTACAACGATCGAATATTGACATTTTAACAGGTTAAAACGTTGGTGATTTTCAATTAAAAAATCCGGTTAAACGGCAACATCCTGTACCTGTACATCGAATATTGACTATTTAGTTAATTTCGTCGTTTAGTTGAACGATGTACTACTGAAATAATTGAATAATTGTGTATCATAGTCAGAGATAGCTCCATGAAATTACCTTACAAACTTACCTATTTGCTAGCATTGTAGGTACATAGAACATTATAATACGTACAGTGATGACTCGTACACTTTTAACAACATAAAATCTATAAATAACAGGCATTCGGTCTTATCCTAATCAGGACCAGCTCATTTTATTATTAATAAATTGGATTTAGTGGTTACTGAGTTATGCATAAGGAACTGTTTCCACAAAAACCACCATGTCTTGTATGTTTTTGTAATAATTATTTAGAATAACAGTTCACGACTATCCGGAAAAAATATTCTATAAATATATCACTGACAACCGCATCACAATCTATTTTTCGATTCTTGAGCTATGGCAACATACGGACAGATGCAGACTTCCCATCGCTGAACGCCCACACTGTTTTAAATAAATGTTTCAGATAAATAATTAAAGGTAGATATTTGAATTCAGTACGACTTTGCAAAACAAAGACATAATTTAAAGTAATTAATCTTTTAATTTTGGATACTGTATTTGCGGTTGGAAATAGGTAAAACATTTTTAATAATATTGTAGATTTCAATGAAACACTCAATAACGATTAAAATGTTTTACTGGTTTGTAATTATCTCTTACAATTGTTTCGGTCTCTCGACCATTCTCAAAGAGTTATTAACAGAAACTAAACTTAAAATTATTTGTGTAACAATTTATAGGTACTATTCTATGTAAATGTATATAATTTTATATATATATATATAAAAAAACAAAATGAAAGGTGGTCCCTCATAAATTATGTTAATGGCTTAAGTCCGAAAATTTGTCACAGAATTAAAAAACTAGACATAAACACAATATGTACAAACAAAAATACTTTAGGAAAATTACTAACTAACAATAAATTAACCCAAAATAATAAACTGAATAGATCTGGAGTATATCAACTAAAATGTTCAGATTGTGATGCCATATACATAGGGCAGACAGGCAGAAATTTTGAAAAAAGATTAAAAGAACGCGAATATTCTATTAACAATAATAAGAACACAACAGGTTTTGCTGAACATTGCATCACAAATAAGCATAATTTTTCAAAAGAAGGTTTCAAAATTTTACACACAGTCCAAAACAGTAGAAAATTAAATTATCTCTAAAAACTAGAAATTAAATAAAAACATTACCAACGAGCAACCAGACGGCCACAAAAGCTCTATATATATGGCAATAATTAAATAACAAGAATTCATATACATAAGCTTATATACATTTACATAGAATAGTACCTACAAATTGTTACACAAATAGTTTTAAGTTTAGTTTCTGTCAATAACTCTTTGAGAATGATGGAGAGACCGAAACAATTGTAAGAGATAATTACTACTATATAATTAATCTTTTAATATAGTTTGGTGTAATTTGATTACTATTTCTCTGTATTTACCAAACTTATTTCGTAGCGATTTCTTTTCCCCATCTTTCTTAATACCGGCGAGGAAATCTTATAAGCGTGAATGAAGTGTATATGACAACAATTTACTTTCCTTTTTTATATTAATTGTATTTTTCCGGCCAATCCAGTTTTCCTTGGGAAAAAAAATAATTGTATATATATATATATATATATATATTTACTTTCTTAGTTACCAAATCCGAGTAAATATTAAAGATAATCCGAGAAAATTGCAGTTATTAGACCTTGCTATTCTCTTATCTAATATCACGGTGATGCGAGAATGTCTTTATTAGAGAATCCCATCATAGAATGTACCATGTTAATTGCCTATATAATGTAATAGCTCAAGCAAGGCCACAAAAGAGAAAGACGAAGCAAAATATCAACGTCACAGTATGCGGAAGCTTCTAATTTGAAATTTACTATAGATTGCAAATAATTAGTATACCTTTAGATACCTATAAATAGATAAGTAAATAGTTTTAAATAAAGTTTTCACTTACAAATGATCTAGAGACCACGAATTTCCGACCGCAAATACAGTGTTACCGATTTAAAATTAGATTGGCTTATGAAGTTCTCTTGAAGGTTGCAGTTTTTAAACACATACTGATATCAATACCTACCCTTCATTTTAAATTTTGAAGGAGCTCTGTCATTATTTTTTAATTAAAAAAAAAAAAAACGAAATTGTTATGTACCTGTTACATACAATTAAAACTTAACGAATGTAATAAACGATGAAAAATAATTTCCTTCCATTTTTTTGTGTACTTACTACTTGCTTCTCATTATGTTTATTATTTTTTTTTTACTTTTTAATTGGTGGTTTTTCTTTAAAACATGTTTGGCAACGAAGGCACGTTTAATATTTAACTTATGTATTGTGTCACGTAAATTTTAAATTAATTTAGTTTACCCGAACAAAAAGTATAATGTTTAATGGCTTATTTTATACTGTAGAATAATAAACTGCTTTGTACACACATAATATAATAATGTGTCACGTTACTCTTACAAATTTTATAAACAATGATAATGACTATAATAATGTAGTAGGCAGTGTTTCTTTTGTTTTAGTTGAAAATTGCGCATGTAAATATCGTATTTTATTACCATAAAAGAAATATAAGAAAATATCTGTTTTGTAACAGTAATTAAATTAATCATCACAAATAAATGCACCAGAATTAATTTATATATTTAAAAGCAGTTTGGAAATAGTGTTTGCTTACGTCATTGGTACGTATACCGTATATGAAACTGCGAGGGTGGTGACTTTTTCTTTTTTAATTTTCCGCGCAGTGACTGTAATGGCAAAACTGTTTCCGTTAAGTGACATCCATCGGTTTTTACGTTATTTTTTTGTAGCTGTTTTTCTTAGAAACTATTTGTTTTTTGGAATTGTAATACATCACCTAACATATATTGACCGTAAGTTTTCACTCAAAAATTCTTCATTTTCTATATATATATTAAACGTTAATTTCATGAAGTAAACAAATGATCGCTTAGTAAATTGTGGGAGTTACGATCAATCTTCCTAGAAGAAAACACAGAAATTAAGGAAGTTTTTGGTAAACATCCTAATTGTGTGGGAAGAGTTCTTCTCGTAGTGTTAACTTATGTAAGATCAACAAATACCTGCAGTACGGAAACTAATTTATCTTCTTTTTTTGAAATAATGGACAACTCTAGAAACAAGTGGTTAATTAGTAGATTATTTAAAGTGGGAAGGTGAATATTTTTTTCTGGAATTGTAATAAAGTAAAAAGGAAAAGAATAGTCTACGTTGATATTTATAAAGTAAATGCAAAAGTAAAATTCCAATGTAGGTAAATACATTGTGTTTCGAAAATGTTGAGGAATGTGCGCAGTTAGTAAAACTTACTTGATTGACATATTTTTTAGCATTTCATAATTATGTTTGAGGTGTCTTGAATTGTACCTCATCATAAAGACAAGATACCTCAGTAGTATACGAGGATGGATCAAATAGAGACGAGCCTTTGTTCATAAAACATTTATTTTGAAAAGTTTCACAAAAACACAAATTAAATTTCTCTATTTTTCGACATCCCCCTTATTTGTCTATACATTTTTCCCAACGCATTGGTAGTTTTTTCATCCCGTTTTCATAAAAAAAAGCAGGGCGGGTGTTTATTCAGTTGCGCATAAACGCCTCCCTCCACCTGTTGATCGGACGTGACCACAAAAGCGTTTCATTTCCGAAGTGTGCGCAAAATTTCAGCTGGTTTCACGTTTTCAAGTGTAAGAAACTTAATATGAATAATAATTCATTGCGCAGCGCTGTTATGAACCTCTTTCTTACTCATTGTGATAGCTATTAACCATTATTAACCAAGCGAACGCAGCGATACGACGCGTCGTTTCCGTGCCACCTAATATCCCCACTTCAAGTTCCTAACGCCCGGATGTGTCTTAAACAACCATTCGGCGCGCAATTTAACAAGGCTCGTTTATATTTGATCCACCCTCGTATTTTGTACTTGCTTAAAAGTGGTAAGGTGATCATACTAAAGGGTATAAAGCAGTGAGGGCCTAACTAGAGCAATTTATAAAGTTCTTATAGTTAAAGGATTTTTGAATCCTACAGCTTAGACTCAATTAATTAATTATTGAATTTCAGCTTTTGGTCAAAGAAACACTGAAATTTTTGATGGATTCGTCTATACTTAGTGCCTCACTATCTATGCTATTCTGAGGCTCTAACCAAGTCCTTTTTGTATCCTTTTTATATTTCAACTGAAGGTTCGATGCGGGCGAATATGAATATTAAAGTAAAGGACATTCTGCAGCGAAACGAAATTTATTTGGCTGTAAATTTAGAGTATCGTTCGGCTTTGAGGCAGTATTGAAATATTAAAAAAAAAAAAAAAAAGAAAAACGGCAAGCTGTTGTTCGTGACTTTTTCGGTATATCTTCCATATTGCGACATCAGCGGAAAACAGTTGAAGGAGAACGTGATACCTTAGGTAGGTAGGAGGACAAAATAGGAGTTGTCTCAGTTCGTTTTCTTTCCCGTGGGATTATTCCAAACAGATGGAAGGGGACGGAACATGTCGAATTGAATGTTTCCTCTGCGCGAAATATAAAAGTTCGCAAATCCCACTACAAATAAATGAGATCTAATTCTTTGTTTTCTTCTTGAAGTTATTTTAAATAAGTTTTACACGTTGGCATTTCAAACGTCGGCACATTATTTATTTATTTATTTAAAGTTAATCGAGAATGGGATAAGAACTTTCATGGCTTTCCTCAATGCAGCGATGTCGACCCGGGAATGCGTGAAATGGGATTTTTCTCCGGGAGATAAATAGGGAAAAGCTTTGCAATATAGATTGATTTCCATCCACAGGCATCGCACACACCGAAGAAGTTTAATAAAATTAAACCTGAAAAAGTAGTACCTTATTTAAATAGCTTCGGAAGCACGTGAAATTGAAAATTTTCGGTCTGAAAAAACAATTTTGAGTTTTAATAATCATTCTTTGATAAAGAAGATTAAATATTTTTAATGCCGGTTTCAGAAGGCAATTTGAAGTAAATGAACGAAAGCTTTTTCAATTCCTATTTGAATTTACGCCATCAACGTTGTCTGTACGAACAACTCCAAAAAATAATGACTAAATTTAGCACCCCAAGAGTTGTACGTAACAGACGGGCTGAAAAGTATGTAGGCTGACCCAGGCTACTGGCTACTAGTATCAAATCCATATGATTTTTAGTTAGCCCTAACCTTCAAAAGACGCGTTTATAAATTTGACAGCTGTTGCACTATTAGTATCTGACTTATAGCATTTTTAGTGAAAGAACTTTTGTTACTTTGAAAAAATTGATAAAAAGGAATTTCGTGTGTTAATAAAGCATTGCTTGTTTATGAACATTATTCGGACTTTGCACCAGGAAAATCAACCGTAAAAAAGTGGTTTGCTAAATTTAAACGAGGGGAAATGAGCACCGAGTGGACGTCCCAAAGAGGCTGTTACCGACGAAAACATCAAAAAAGTCCACAAAATAATTTTTGATAACCGTAAAGTGAAGTTGATTGAGATAGCTGAGACCCGACCCTAAAGATATCAAAGGAATGTGTTGGTCAATCGTGAATGAATATTTGGATATGCGAAAGCTCTGTACAAAGTGGGTGCCGCGCGAGACCGAGCTCACAATCGACCAAAACCAACAACGGATCCACGATTCTAAGCTGTGTTTGGAGCTGTTCAATCGTAATAAATTCGAATTTAAAAACATGGCTCCATCATTTCACACCGGAGTCCAATCGACAGTCAGCCGAGTGGACGGCACGTGATGAACCGACTCCAAAGCGTGGAAAGACGCAAAAGTCGGCTGGCAAGGTTATGGCATCATCATCAGTATTCTGGGATGCTCATGGTATAATATTCATTGACTATCTTAAAATGGGGAAAACCATAAACAGCGACTATTACGTAATGTTATTGGAGCCTTTAAATTGCGGAAAAGCGGCCTCATTTAAAAAAAACGAAAGTGCTGTTTCATAAAAACAATGAACCGTGTCATAAATCAATGAAATCGATGGCAAAATTCCATGAATTGGGCTTCGAATTGCTTCCGCATCCACCGTACTCTTCAGATCTGGCTCCCAGCGACTTTTTTCTGTTTTCAGACCTCAAGAGGATGCTCGCTGGACAGAAATGTCGCGCCGATGAGGAGGTAATCGTAATCGCCGAAACTGAAGCCTTTTTTGAGGCTAAAGACAAATCGTATTATAAAAATGGTATCGAAAAATTGTATGACCGCTATAATCGTTGTATCGCTCTCGAATGGAACTATATTGAGTAATAAAATCGAATTCTATAAAAAATATATATATTTTTTCTGTGCTAGCCTACGAACTTTTCAGCCCGCCTGTTTTATAACAGTATTGAAGTAGACTGAACGTAAGTCACAATTAATTAACTTTGTAAACTGGTAATTCTCGGCTTGTACCTTCAATTTTTGCATAGATGTTAGCTTTCAATTGACGGATTTGTTTTGGTGATTATCGGATATAAAAATAGCGAATGCAATTTTTTTAGGTTGCAATTTATTCCGTAACTACTGTCCAGTGTTGTTCTGTGCACACCTTATATAACAAAAAATTAATATTAAGTAGTTATTGTATTTAAAAATGTTGTAGAGATTCCTGCACCATCTGGTACATAGCTACAACATATTCTGGTGGATTTTCCTCTATAAAAATTACTTACTTGTAAATCCTGATTTTTACCGTGCTAAATTAAATATATTCCGGTCAGGGACGTAGGTATTAAATTTATTCGTTACTGAGGAAGAAAGTAATAAAGGCGTCGGTAGAACTGTGTGTATTTTTAATGAAAAAAATTGCCCTAAGCACCTCTGATGAAAAAGGAAACCTGAAACGTGGTACAGAATTTTTACATATTATTATAATTATCACATAGATAACCCCTTGGAAAAGTACTTACACCTTTCTGACTTTCTTAATTGAGTATTTGTAATTTCTTTGCTTTTCATTTAAGTGTGTTTACTAAACTCATAACGGTCCTTTTTTGTTACAGGTAAATACAACGTTTTTTGCTGGAAACTAAAGTGATTTCAATTTGGGTTGTAATGTAAGTGACTGTGCTTTTTTTATTAATAACTTATTTTCTCATATCCTAAAGCCCCTGTTTGTCTCATTAATATTAATTCTCTTACCCTATATTGCCTGTTTACGTATTTTTACGGAGTAAACATTTTTTACGGCTTATGAATCTAAGTGGTTAATGTTCGCTGGTTGTTTTGCTTTTAGAAAAAAAAATCCCATCTAAATTGAATAATTATTATTTAAATTTTGTTTGTTAATTAATTCAAATGCAGGAAACTATTGAATAATTTTTACAATGTTTTCTGGACACCCGGTACATACATTTATTTACCAATGTCAATTTCTACATGTTATGAGCAATACCCTACGGGATACTCCCCTTGCCAACATATTCATCCCCTGGGAGTGTATGATACCATACATTAAACTTGTTATGGTTATAGTGGTAAAGTTTCAGCCATGGAAATTATGAAGTTAGCTTGTGGGATTGTAGCATTGTTCATAATTAATTAATTGTTAATACTAGATGAATTAAACAAATGCCACCTACCGAAGAACTAAACATCGCATGAAATTTTTAGTAGTTATTATCAGCAGGTTGTGAATGTGAATGAATATTTCTCTCTTGATGAGTTTGACTTCTGAAATCAATTCTGTTAATTAGTAGGTACATAAAAAAATATACAAAAAGAGATTGAAAAGCGGGAAATCATAATAAAAATTAAAGAATCATCATCATAGAATACAAACTGTTCCTAATGGGTTTATATTAAATTTTTATATAACTGTTAGTTAATTTTTTATTAGGTATACATGAAAAATATACCAAGGGTATCATAAATTGAAGATAATTAGGTAATTTTGGAATATCTACTTTCTTTGGTCATGCTTATAGTATTCGTTAGTGGTATATTACGTAACACGAAGGATAAGCGTAGAATTCATTATTTTTACTAAGTATCCAAAAAAGAAGGTATTAAAATCCTTCTTCGTTTAAATATTTAGATACGTTATTTTCGTCTAAGAATCTTTCGGAATCAACAGTGCCGGTAGGGGTATTAGTTCTTGGAGTAGTTGTTCCTGTTGATTCCATATTTATATTTTTACTAAGTTGTTTGTTTATACTTGTGGATTGTTTTGATCTTTCATCTTATATTGAAAAGACTTCTGGTACGTACACGCATATAAGGATGTTTTTCTGTGCTATTTTCCCAGCTTCGAAAAATGTGTGCCCCCTTGAGTTGTTCATAGTTTAATTCACAAACACTGTATACTTTTGAATATACGTTAAGTTTAATGGCCTTCTAATTACGATACATAAACAAACAATTCTAAATGTTTAAGAATTTCACGTATGGTAGTCAAAGAAACTCGTAATTTTCCTTTCTTTTTGTTGTTTTTCGCCATTCCAGGAATTATCCAGGCAATGTTACCTTTTAAGCGCATATGCCACCAACTTTTTTTGAAAGACTAAAATTTTATATGGTTTCGGTTTCGTTTTAAATAAAATTTTGGAATATTTTATCTATTACTACATACCGTTACACGATGACGACTAAAAATAACTACTCCTTTTAAATATATTCTTAGAACTAAGTGGGCGTTTCCACCCTTCTCTATCGAAAGAATGCATTTATCCCTATACAAATTAAAATTAATCCAATAATACCAAAAGAAGTAAATTTTTGTGTACGCCTACAAACTCCTAAAAATATCTAAAAGTTTTTGTAAGAATAGAAAAAAAAATCACCCAGTGGTCAAGATAAACATTCGGGAAGACACCGGTTACAAAATTTTCTGTGGTTTGCTTGGGTCATTTACATAAATAACAATCTTTCACTTCTCGTCTGTCTTCGTTTCGTCTGTCTCACCTGTCTCTTCCCAACCACCGCCCTCCCCTTCCCATAAAACACGAGTCTTCTCCGTAGTCTTCTTGAAACACCTTTAGTCTAAGAATCTTCTCCACAGTATTGTCATACCAGTCTTCTTCTAAGTTTTCGTAAAAACTTTTTCTAAGTGGGTTTTTTCTAACAGTCCATTAGTATTTAGTGAAACAGCTCAAGGGATGAAGTGATTTCTTTTCGGGAAACAACATCTAGCAGATGCCATTCCCAAAAATACCTTAAAAATCGTAGAAAACTTGGAGAAAAGTGATATTAGTTATTCCTAATGAAGCTTTGTTTTTCTTTTATTTTGTCGGTAATAATCAATTTAATATTCTTCTGGGTTATTTTCTGAATCGATAAAGCAGACGAATTACATACTAATTGGCCTTTTCTTCGCAACCATTGGACCAAATTAAGGGTAAGTTAATTGGTTATCGAAAAATACTGGAATAAGACACTGTTCTATTCGATTAAGTGATTTAAATTCTATTAAGGACGTGGTATTTACTTCCATCAAATATCGAACGTGAGGAAACTGTGCCCGATCGTCAAATGTCGGATGATGACATTAAGCTACAAAAAAAAAACTTTTCCTCCGCAAAATGCTCGACGTCGATACGTTGTCGTTTGTCTCGTTTTCGCATCGTTTACCGTCATCGACGACAGAACCGTCAAATGTCGTTTTATCCTTTTGATTTTATCCGATGAACATTTCAACATAAAGCTTTTTTAACAACGGGATAAGTTGATCTGATCTTTGTTCGTCATTAAATCACAGGGTAAATAAATTGTTAAATCTATTAAATTCGATTGGTAGAAAAAGCCTTAAAATGAAAAATATGCAGGTACAGTGATGTTCACTTACAATAACGTCGAAGGAAAATCGCAACGAATCATATGAAAAACCGAACGTCATCAAAAACTACTTCGTAAAATTTTAGAATAAGGGTTTTCTAATAAAGGGTTTTCCAATTAGAGCGTCAGATGCCAAAAACAAGATGCTTTGGAACGCAAATGTCAAATATTGCAAAGAAATGAATTCAGTAGATTGTGGCAAGTTAATATGGACAGATTAAAACTGAGTGTTCCGTTCGCAGAACATTTCGCGCGTTGCAGGAATTCTACGGTCGGCACAATCGACCAACCGAAAGATATCTTTATCGTTTGGTTAAAAATTTGAAGAAACTGGCTCAGTTGCAGATAATTCAACATTTGTGCGTAATCGGGGTGCCCAATCGGAGGTTAATATTGCTGCTGTAAGCCAATGTGTAAGAAATGATTCGAATCTTTCCATTCCACGTCGCTCTCAAGAACTCGGCCTCTCTCAGACGACTACGTGGAGAATTTTGCACAAAGATCTCCAACTCAAGGTTTATAAAGTTCAAATCACTCAAGAACTGAAGCCAAATGATCATCGTTTGCGTCGAAATTTTGCAGACTGGGCCCTTGAGCAGTTGGAAGCTGATCCACATTTTGCAAAAAGGATACTGTTTTCCGATGAAGCCCATTTCTGGCTCAACAAACATAACTGTAGGATTTAGGCTGATGCAAATTCTCAGGCCATTCAAGAAACATCTCATTATCCTGAGATGGTTACTGTTTGGTGCGGTTTCTGGGCTCGAGGCGTGATTGGACCTTATTTTTTTGAAATCGAAGATGGAAATCGTGTTACTGCTAATGGTGAGCAGTACTTTGGCCAGAACTGAGAAATACTGACATAAACAATGTTTTCTTTCAACAAGACGGGGCGACGTGTTACACATCTCAGCAGACACTTGATTTATTGGAACATCAATTTCCTGGCCGCGTTATTTCAAGAAATGGTAATGTTAATTGGCCACCAAAATCATATGATCTCACACCCTTGGATTTTTTCCTTTGGGGTCATGTTAAAGCTCTCGTGTACAAAAATAAGCCACGAGCAATTCCCGACCTTAAGAGAAAAATTCGACGCATCATTAAGAATATACCACACGATATGTGTGAAAGAGTTGTCACAAATTGAACCTCCAGAATTAATTCAGTCAGAAGAAGTCGAGGAGGACATTTAAACGAAATAATTTTTTAAACATAATGTCATTGTTTGCTAATTGGAAAACCCTTAATTTAAATAATATTTATTTTTAACTGTGCCTCACATCTTCAACTTGGAAAAAGTTCATTGCATATCTTTATCTAGCCTTTTTTGTAGCTTTGGTGCTAAGGAGCATTTGTGGGGAGCTAGGAATTACCTTTATTGCGTCCCTAGGGATGCTCCTTGGCATTGAACCCTTCAACGTGATTCTTAAAATAGCTGCAACAAAGTTGCTTTATAAGATCAATAACATGTATAGAGGGGAGAGTAAGGTGGGGTTCACTGGACTTCCTAAGGATGTGATCAATGGAGATATTCTTAAGATTCCCCCTCACTATACAAAATCTCTCTTTCTCTTTGATAAAAAATACAGGATCAGGCTCTACTCTAAGGAGGACTGACCCTCGGAGATTTCTCCATCTCTGACCTACGGGTCACCGATAGTTTTAGGAACACGGAGAAGAGTGGAATTGGAATTTATAGCGACCGTAGTAGGAATAGGTTTCTCTATCTGTGGGCTGGTTTGCCAATCCTTTCCAGGCGGATAGCAAATGCGAAGGACAACTTCCGATTTTATTTATCAATAGTAATAATAAAACGGCATCAACCATTTATTAATTTTTCAAATCACTTATAAACCATTAATTGAATTTAATTATCTAATTCATCGACTGCTATTGTGCCTCTCCGAACAAAAGAGGCTTAACTTGGAAATAATTGATTTCCGAAGAATGAGATTGAAGGCTCCTTCAAAAGAGCACAATATTAAGCAGAATTATAAAGTAGTAACAATGACGTATGATAATTAAATAAATAGCTATGAACTATATTATACAAATTTTTTTGAACAATTACATACAGTAAGTTTTATTTTAAAACTTTGGCTTGCCATTTCTTATTCGTTTCTATTTGAATTGATTTGTCGTTTACAAATCACGAATGTTTCTTTTTGAAAAGTCCTGTAATTTTGTTCAATTTTAGTTAACGCTAGCAGTTAGCACTTCTAAAAGGTTGGTTAATTCGCGTGACTCGAATCGAACATTACCGACTCGATTTTCGGAACACGTTCTACTTAATTTACTGGACTACTGTTAAGATGACGTCCCGAAAATTGGAGAATCCGACCGGTTATCGGCAAACAACTCCTAACATTACCTTTTGTAGTTTATCTTAATTTCTCTAATTCTTTACGTTTCCGTACACATCCTTTATTGCTTTTTCTTGGATCTTTAAACGACTTCCAGTAACAATGACGTTTATTTGTTTTCTTCCCACGGGATATTTATTACGATTGCATACATACGGTAGGTATAAGTATATTAATTTACTCGACGGTTTCTTCCGTGCCATTGAGTTTTGCAATAATTAAATAAATCATTTTCTAATCTCCAATGGATGCGGAAAAACATATTGCATTGACAACAGTGCACAAGCACATTTAAATTATTTATTATTTATTTTAGACTGGGGTGTGGTTTTTAGACATGTTATTTTCTTACTAGATCTATCACAAACACAAATTAGCATTGAATGGGTATTAGCCCTCGGTGTAGTTGTTTCTGTTGATTCCGTATTTATTAGGACAAAAGATGAAAAAACACTCGGTGAAAATGTTCCACAAATTTATTTAGAGACTCTATACGTATTTCGGCAGTTATGCCATCGACGCGAGTTCAGTAACAACTGAGATATAATATTACAGTATATGAGGGTTAATTACTGGTTTTTCCCATAATAAACATCTTAGGGTTTAACAGCGATGATTGGCTTAAATCTAGTTGTTCGTTTAACAAGTTATTTTTATCGTTGCAAAGAGCTCTTTTAATTTCGAAAGTTTCTAAGGCGTTTAATTTAAAATTATAAATTTATAAGGCCTGTAAAGGCCTTTCTGTCAGCGCCCACCTGATGAAACCCGATAGGTCGTACCAGTCGTGGGATATGGCTTTCGGTTCGTTGTACCTACTTGGTAGGACGCGTTCCAAATATGGAATCTATGATCCTTTGTGGTTAGACGAATAAGGATTTTAATTCCTCCTTTTTTTGGATTTCTTTTATATCTTCGTCTAACAATCTTCCCGAATCAACAGTGTAATTCAATGCTGGTAGGGGTATTAGCACTTAGCCCTAGGAGTAGTTGTTCCTATTGATTCCATATTTATATTTATAATAAATACTAAGACTAGTTTACCATACGTGCAATAGAAAAAAAGGTTAGAGTATTATATGTGGTTTTAATTAGAATTCAAATTAATTTGATTTACGTATAGGTAGTATTTATCATTTCACTTTTTACTTTGTTATAAATAGTAGAAACAAATTCCGTTTGTTCTATGTTCTATTATTAAATGTCATAAAATAATTCATGTTATTATGCCAAGGATTATAAAAGTAATTGCCAAACTAGCTGCACAGCCTTATTTTCCTGGTAAGGAACCTTGGTTTCAAAATTGTTCCGATGGTACGTATGTACTTGTGCATATATAAAATTATGCAGGGCCGCACATATTGAAATAAAAGCATCAATTATGGACTTTAAACCGTCGTAAAAATGAACGTTGTGTTTTCAATTTGCGTGTTACTTTTATATTATATGTTAAACACATGCTGTTTCATAAATCATTCAAATTAATTACGGCGCTTTGTTTTCCGTTTTAAAACGGAAAAAAAAAATCAAATTAACGTTGGCAGACTGTATACATGAATCTTAATATTTTATAATTCTATGATTTATTGAAATTAAAGAAATAAAAAAAAAATGGTCGGAGTCTACTACGCCAAGCCGTCTTTTGCATCGGATGCAAAAAAAGTGTTCGCTGCAACTGTCACAGAAAGCTGTCTTCACGTTTTAAAGACAAAAGAAATGATTATGAAACAGTATCGTGACAGCTATGAATTTTTTTTTGTTCTTGTCTCCTTTTTTTGTTGTATAGTTCTTAATATGCATTTATACGAATAACTCTTTGTTTTTGTGTTAAAGTGGAAGATACATATACATACGTATAGATGTAAGAGAGCTAATTTTATACTGTACATCTCTGAAATAATTTTCTAAACAATGAGAATCCCGGCAATAAAACACACAAAAAAAAATATAACGAAACATCCGAATGTATCGAAAGAGCATAAATAATGAATCAAATAACAAAATAAATTATGATAGGTACCATTTGAAAAAGTTATTCATTCGTGTTTAAAGTTTTTAAACTTTGTTTTATTTTCCTAAACACAGTGTATAAATCATGAAACTTAATTTCGGCATCTCATTAGCATTAACACATGACTATATGTAATAACAAGTTGAACAATCTAAATCGTTTTTAATGGAAGCTATGACTTTTTATAATTTCAATAGATGCGGTGGTTGGTATATTATGAAACATTTAAAAAAATATGAAGGTGTTAGATGTAATGGTTTGTCCATTCGGGTGTCTTAGTGATGACGTGGCAGGTTACATCGTGCGTCGCGTCGGTGGTGAATAGTAGTAGTGAGGAAATAGTCTTACGTGAAGGGTCGTGTGGAGTGCGGAACGGTTTGGCAATATTATTAAGTACATTCATGTTTTATTCTTTGTTTCATCTTTTATATTCTTTATCTATTGCTGACTCTTGCATAACCATTGTATCTATATTTGTTTCATTAAATATACGTAAAAGCACAACAGAAGGAAATAAAAATTGCTATTAAATGTTTACATTTGCTTTATTATAGCACTCTACAGCTGTTTCGACTTATTAGGTCTTTATTAAGAGTAATTAGTTACTAACTGTACCTGTTTACAAGATGTCCTTAAATACTAGTCAATTGACGCCATCAGTCGATTGGAAATCCCTAGATATTGGTCAAAAGATGAAAGGGGTTGTTCTTGAAATCTGTTTGGTCGTTATTTATGGGTAGTTTATGTTTAAAAGATCTTTTGATTTCCAGTTGTTCTAATACATTCAGTTTTCTGACTTTACTTTCTTTGTGTAAAATTTCAACATCATTACAATTTGTACTGTGGTTATTTATACCACTTAGTTTGAAAACCCCTGTATAAATTTGAAGTAAAAAATATATTTCAAAATGTTTTATTGTTTAATTTTTGAAATAATAATATACAGCGTGTCTTCTAACTGTGCCCTTATGTGGTTAAATTTCTAGGTTGGTAATGAAATTGGACCCATACGTTTAATTATTCATTTATAGGTGGAAAATTTCTATAAAACTTTATCTTGTTTGTCATGTTTTTCTTTTATGAAACAATAGATTTTTAATGTTGTAATAAACTTGATGATCCATAAAATGGTACGAGTGATATTACATTTCGACTATAAAAAAGAAAATCCTTTGAGGATATTCAGAAGAAAGGAGATTTTACATTGGATTGCTTTGATATAAAGCTCGCCATAGTTATTAAATTCGATTTAGAAAAAAAAAAAAATTATCTACGGAATACGTTTTTTTAAGCCTGGAACATTTTACAAATTCTTAAATAATTTTCCCGAAAATCCTAATAATTTTTAAAAATATTTGCTCAAATATATAAATTCGTAGGTAGGTACTTGTTTCTGTTATTTCAAAGGCTGATTTAGAAAGTGCGTAGTATGTTTTATAATTAAAATACTAGCTTCAATAATCCTACTTTTAAGAAGCTTTCTTAATTTTCAAAGCGTCAGGACCATGTAATTACATCCCCAGATCCTATTTCTTTATTTTCAGCGTAATTCTTTTTTTTATTAATGTAAACGAAACAGAAGTTATCACTTGATTTTTTGTGTTTCGTATATTTTATTAAAGTAACCTTGAAATTTTATTCGATTCCTTTATATTAACAAATTCTGTCTTAACTTTAACCAAGAGAGGGCATTAGTGCTGTCTCAACAACAACACCCATTTTCTCCTTCCATTTATTTGAATAGTTAAAAGAAGACATCGAATATGTTTGTACTTAGTGTAAATTTGTCTGATATCGTGTTGTTCTTTGTCGGTTTCATGTGTTTTTATTTCAATTTCGTTGGTGTGTTTTTTACTTGACTGAAGTGACCTACATTTCAATTGACTTTGAGTTTTTTATCATTCTCTTATGAAGGATGAAACGACATTTTAAAGGTAGATAACAGAATATTTACTTATTTTACTGTCGCCATTTTAATTCTCACAATCAGATTAAAAGTTAAAAAAGTGAGCAGGCTGGCCACACTCTTTTGATTCAAAATTTCACGATCATTGTCATGCACATGTGTATTACCTCATGAAATGTGATTTTTACAAAATTTCCTCTTTTCTTATTATATTTATAATGTTGGTTGATATATATATATATACACACATTGTCTTCACTGTATTTAAGAAATAGTTTTAGACAAAAGACTACACTTTCTATAGAAAAAAATTGAATATAAGGAAACGTAGAAGCAAATAGATTGTTGGTATGGTGTGGTTTATATTATTGCAAATAATATATAATAAAAAATTTGTTAACTACCTTTCATTGTGTATGAAAACTACACTAAAAATTTGGCCATTTTTGCAGTGGCGAATAAGGCAAATTCTACTTCGCAATTCGAATTGTAATGATTATGTTTCCGTTAAATACATTTTTTAAAAATTATCGTTTCATTTTTAATGGCGGAGCATATTTTTGAATACCTTTTTATTTTAATGAACTAGGTCAATTAAATATCCTGACAGCCGCTGACATCGATTGCAATTAGACATTTTTGCATTACGTACATAAATAATTAAAATAGTACCGTCTAATGTATGTTTCCATGTGTGTATGTGATAGTGTCGATGTGTGGAAAATATTATGAGTTTTCCTAATAGATTTTGCCGAGATAATTAATAGTAACAACCAACGTGAATCGTTCATTTGATCAGTCTAGCATATTTATAGAGGCAGCTTTTCATTTCGGAATTTGCAATTTTAACAAATTTTGGCATACTTATAGTACTCCTTAATAATTTAAATACTGGAAGAGAGCCATTTCGTTATGTTTAAATTATGCTTTATTGAGTAACACATGCGACATGTTTTTGTAAAGAAAATCGCCACACGCCGGTGAAAAAGTGAAAATTATAATTTATATTGTCAACGGTTAATGCATTCTGGAGTAGAAATGTTGATATACTTTTTTAAATGAAATAGGTAGTCGGTACATAGATGTAAAAATTGTTGTTTAGGGTTTTATACCATAAAGAAAGGTAAAGTTTATCATGAAACGTTGATGTCCATCTGTCTCTGTGTATGTTATAGTGTATTATCTAATTAGCTTTAGAATTATTTTCACGTAAAAAAAAACGTAAAAATATTTTTATTTCCAATACCATTTCCTTACTTATCTCTTACATTTGTAATTCGAAAAATCTAAAGTAATTCACAGAAATATAACGTTTCGTAAACATTACATCTAACCTTTATAGTAGTAAGTTCAGAAGTTCTAGTTGTAAAATCATTGTGAAACATGACTAATAATAATAATAATAATAATTAGATAATAAAACACTTGGCGATGTTTTCACAAAAATTATTTATTTAACACACTCAACGTACGTTTCGGCCGTAAGCCATTCTCAAGAGTATAAACGTTACTAAAGAAAAAAAATTGTTACTAGGATTATTAATATTCAAACTTACAAATACATAGATGAATATATACAAGCATCTAAGTAAATTACACTATATAGATACAATTATTATTTCAATACCTACCGAGCGGCGTGGTCTATTGCTCTAGATCATTGCTTAGCATTCGGGAGGTCACTGGTTCGAACCGAGGTCCGGCTGCTCTGGTCCAAGTTTTCTGTGGTAATAGATAATCTTTCACTTCTCTTCTGTCTTCATTTCGTCCGTCTCATCTTTCTCTCCCTAACCACACCACCCACCCATTCCCACGATTCCTGCAAGGAGGCTGAAGAGGGCCTTACGCCCTACCCTCCGGCTTTGCATTACAGTGTAGATCGGAGGGACTGCCCGTCCACCAGCACGAGTAGCTGGTAGGAATGAAACATAAAAAGTTTAAGTTTTTAGGAAAGTACAGTAATAGTAAGTTGTTGGCACAGATAGATAGAATACAAAAGATTTAGAAGATAATGTTAAGAAATATTTACATAGACACACAAAGAAATATAATACAAAAGATTTAAAATAAAATGTTATATTATACAACTGAAATAAATAGGGTATATTGACCGCCACAGGTTCTTGAGTTACAGTTACAGAAAATAATATGTTTTAACAATAAAGCATTGTATTAGTTAAACATATGATAAACCATTCGGAAACAATACTCTAGAATCAGAATCTGTCCAGCGGATTGAAAATTTTTGACAACATACAAACAAATAAACCGAGGTCTTCTGGCGACTTTAATTTCTAATATATATCCGTTATTGGTTCCACAGTTCTCTCGTCTAGTTGCAGTTAATATGGTTCTTTCCACATGTGCGTCCAAACAAGACAATAATTTAGAGTCAAGTTTCATTTTCGTTATTAAATTGTAAACTCTTCTTGGTTTGTCGAGGAGAAACAGGAAGAAGAATCGCAGAATTCAATCCCGTTAAATTCGAAACGGCTTCAATTAAGCAGTTACTCGAAGCTCGAAGTCCTCTCTCTCTCTACCTACTTCCAACCATAAAACAGACATTTCCGTTCTAATACAGGAGTTCGTAAAGTCTGTCGTTTTATTTTTATTTCTTTTCCTCGTGGCTGCAACAATTCTGGGACATTTTTAATTCCTCTTTTCTCCACTCATTATATTAATTAAATTTATTTACATATATATGTTTGGGATAGGTAATTTATAGTGTTGCTTTGAATACAAGATTACATTTTTGTATTATAATTGAACTTACCGTCATTAAATGTATTTTTTAAGTATGACTATTCCAATGAAGTCACTTTTTTGTATTTTAAAGATGTCAGGATTCTGTAATTATATCTTCCTTTTAAGTTCTTGTAACTTACATTTTTGAACTTAATTCTATTTCCTGTTTACGTAATGGTTATTTGTCACGTGGAGTTTTGTAAGTGCTTTGTATGTTTACCTGTTCTCCATCAAAGAACTCAACGTTAGCCTCGAAAACTGATTTGATTCCTCCATGGTGATAAATATGTTAAATAATCCAAAGAGGGCTCTAGGTGTTTCGCCAACATCAAGGACTCCACTCACGCTCTCCTTGCAGTTAAATAAGATAAGTAGACATTGGGTTAACAATATTTGTTAGTATAAAGTTATTTGCTTTCATGTAATATAAAATTATTTGCTTTCATGTGGCTTTATTCTCGGTTTTGTGTGGTTTTCCTCGTTTTCGTGTGGTGAATTTTTTAGATGACTGTCAAGCATTTTTTTTTCTTCTTTTCTCGTTATTCTGTTTATGGAAGATGAAGCCAAATTGAAAAGGTAGATAATAGAATATATTTATTTTTTTATGTGGTATCCCACGTTGTCGCTGTTTTAGTTCTCCCAATAGACTAAAAGGGAAAGGAATAGGACAAATTGGACTATAATTTTAACTCAAATTTCAAGATTTCGTTAAATTATTTGTTCATTGATGATTTTGATACATATGAGAACATGTTTTCTGTACTCTTCATTTTTGCAATATATCTACAGAAATATAAATATGAATATGGAATCAACAGAAACAACTACTCCGAGGGCTAATACTCCTACAGACATTGAATTACACTGTTGATTCCGAATGATTATTAGACGAAGATAACAATCCAAAACACAAGAAGGTATTAAAATCCTTTTTCGTCTTAATTACAAAGGATCACAGACTCCATATTTGGGACGCGTGCTACATATATTGATTCGGAATCAACAGTGTAATTCAATGCCGGTAGGGGTATTAGCCCTCGGAGTAGTTGCTTCTGTTGATTCCATATTTATATTTATAATATAGCCTGTAAAAGCCTTTCTGCCAGCGCCCACCTGATGAGACCCGATAGGTGGGATATGGCTTTCGGTGCGTTGTGCCTACTGTGTAGGACGCGTTCCAAATGTGGGATCTGTGTTCATCTACAGAAAGTCATTCGTTGTCTTATATTTCGTATAAGGGATGATACATATATTCCATATATAAAAAGGACCAGTGGATAAGGTGTACCAAATTTTTTAGTAGTAAGAATATACATATACAGCTTTCTTCCCCCCCCCCCCGCCATTATTTCTTACCTTCTGGTCGTCTGTAAGGAAAATATAAGAGGAAACAGTGTAGACAGGCGTTTGATTTTAATTTTACTTTGAATAAATTTCAACTATTTCTACTTTCCCAACTTCCAATGGGAAGAAAATTGACACTCCCTAGATCAAATTTGACCATATCCGGGATTAAGACTTAATATAATAAATTATAGAATGTCTTGTGCGAGCAATCTGTTTCAAAGATCTGAAAAATAATCGTAACGATGTTTTTGAAATCGGAGATGCAAAATATTAGAAGATTTTCTAGTTTGAATGCTAGTAAATATGAAATTGTTCTGGTAAACAATTTTGAAATACAAAATTCAAAAATTGTAAATATTTTGTAAAATAAAATGATTGTTTTTATCTTTTTGTTATTTATTAATAAGGTTGTTCCATAGTTTATACAGGAAGAGTTTAGTAATTTAGTTTCTAAGGATTATTTTGCTTTTTTATTTTGTATCTTAAATACAACCAGGGTATATATAATAAATAATAAAAGAAAACTATAGTGATCGTATTCAGAAATATGTCCTGATTTTTCGCTATTCAGGAACGCCTCTATTTATCTCTTATTCAAGCATCGAACTTTTTCGTTTTCGCATTTTACTCGTGTAATCTGTTATCTTGCCGAAGACGGCTTTTCGATTGGTACCATCGAGTTGGTTCGTTCGTTTGTTCGTTCGTGAATAAGAAGTCGACTCCGTGATGGCAAATTCATTATTGTAAGGCGACCGAACAAGAAACGATATTCAGGGAATGTTTCGCCCATATACATCACTCTCGACTTACGTTTCTATTGTACGGATACGTATGTGTATGTATGTATGTATATACGAGTAGGAGCAATTCGATCTTTGCGAAAACGTGACTTGAATTCTGTCATTGTCGCGTGCACTACTGTCGCGACGCAATCCTTTTTAACTTAATGGTCATCTTTCTTTCCGTACCACGAGAGAATACCTGAAAGGCAACGATGATTTGTCCGGCTTATATGAAGGTTCCGTGTGTCTGAAAACTGTGACAGTGGAAAGATTGAATCCTTTTTATTGAATACCTAATTTCCATTGAATGCCTAGTATTCGAGGCGTATATAAAAACAAGGTGATTCATATAGTATGTATTTTGATCTTCCTCCGAATGTCGAGTAATTATTCATAAACAAATTGTTAAAAATTAAATCGATGAAGCCTTCAAATATTGTAACTCCATAATCACATTTAATAATATGTGTGGTATACATATAAACTTTCTGTAACTCATGTGTGTTTTATTAAATGAAATTGTTAAAATATTAGCGTTTGGAGATGTACGCTATTGAAGATGGAAATGAGTATTTCTAATAATATTTAAATAAATTGTAGAGGACGCTAAAAGCACAATAAAGTTGTTAATTTCTTATTCCAAAAAGAAGGAATTAAAATCCTTATTCGTCCAAATATTAAGATCAAGGATCTCACGTTTGGAACGCGTCCTACCAAGTAGGCACAACGAACCGAAAGCCATATCCCACGACCGGTTTCGACCTATCGGGTCTCATCAGGTGGGCGCTGGCAGAAAGGCTTTTACAGGCTATATTATAAATATAAATATGGAATCAACAGAAGCAACTACTCCGAGGGCTGTTAGTCTAAGAATCCATCGGAATCAACAGTGTAATCCAATGCCGGTAGGGGTATTAGCCCTCGGAGCAGTTGTTTCTGTTGATTCCATATTTATATTTATATTGTTAATTTCTATTTTTTATGTTTTCGAGAGTATTGAATTGGGATTATATATGCTACATTGTCAAAATTGGCATAGTCTTCAAGCAGAACCGATAATAAATCTCGTGTTTCCTGGCCAAGAAACGTATTTTAAATGTATATCTTATTTTCTACAAAATGTTAAGATCTAACACTTATTGGTCATAATTTAAGTTTTAACACCACTTAGATACTAACTAAAATTTTATGACGTAACTTTTCTAACTGTATGAACGAACTAGTAAAAACATTAGTGAAAAATTATTTCTTACTTGGAAATGCATTGAAGATTTACTTGGGATTGCTTGTCTATTAGGCCGATAAAATTGGGTTTATTGGTGTAAAATATTCTTGCAATTTTACTGTAAAATATTTTAAAAAGTAGGTATTTTTTAACAACATAATTATACTATTCTATTTAAATTGATCTGGTTACAAGTACAAAACTGAATTAAATTAGAATTGAATTGATTCATAGGGTGCTTTACTAAGTAATTTTTGCAATGCATGCAGCGCGAATTTGCGAATGATGAATGATTTATTGGTCGCATGTTGAATGCTGGAGTCATTAAGTACACCCACATTTATGTAATTATTTCTGTCTATGTGTGTATGTGTGTAATATATAGCGCAGAGGTAGTTTTCCCTTTGAGACGGTGGAGGAGGGTCTTGTCTCACTTTTTACCGCTGGGCGCGACTCTTTCGCTTCGTTGGGACTTAATCGTTTTGAATGCATATTCATTAGAAAATTAGCCATTTCACGTGCAAATGCACCTGCAAGACAATAGATATGTAAATGGGACGACCGCAAGGTCCTTTGGATCATTCTTTTCTGAAACGACCGTTTTCCGTATCATGAATTCCGGAACGTTACGGAAATTTTATTAGCGCGACCCTAAAGTTTTACATTCATAATTAGTGCATGGTTTCAATGGTGAATATTTTAAATTTTCAGATTAAATCGTTTGATGTTATCCCAGACATTTAGTTGTGAATTGTGAAGGTGCTGGTAACTGTGGCCGTTTGTCTACATAAAGACACATATTTAAACGTTTTCTAAATCATAACATTTATTTGATTGCATATTTTGAATGCACTGCACATCATTTCTTTGATAGTACAGAATTGTATTGCCGTAGATGCCGTGAAAACTTCCTGTATTTAGTTGTTTTTCATTGGTTTTCACTTCGAATTTCTGAAATTTATACAAACAAGTAAATAGGATATGTTTTTAGCGAATTATCTTAGCGTCCCTTATTATTAACAAACAAATGATACACAAAGTTTAATTTCCACAACATATTAAAACACTTGACATATATTTCGCCTAACTTATGCTTCTTCAGAAGAATAATAAACTTAAACTAATACAGATCGGACTTATATTTAGACAGATATATAGCTAAGGGTAGGGAGGGGGTAATTTAACAAATAAATTGAAATGTGGTGAGTTATTTAATTCAATTTGTTCATTTAACAGTTGTTGCAAGTTTTAACCATGATGTAAAATGTACATAATCAAGGTTATTCATAAATACAATAAAACTTGCCATTACCTGGGGTAACAAGTTGAATTTTTAAAACAAAATCTTAATAACAGAACCATTACAAATAACTAAAATTTGAATTTAAATCCGGGTTTCACATTGTTATTTCGGATCTATGACGACCGTTTAGGTTGTTAAGCCATTTTCAAAATATACAGAATTTATTTGAAATACCAAATTATTTAAAATGTTTCACAGTGTTTGCACGTTCTAATGAATTTCCAACTTAATTATATTTGTTTGTTTTAGATCTAATGACATTTCATGATCCTTTCAATTTTTATAATTTTCAAAAATAATTTCTACATTGTAAATTACCTTTGATAAAGCTCTAAGATATAACCAAGCTTCATTCAGACCGGAAAAACTTTTTACATCTGAGGACAAGACACATAATTCTTCATCTGAAGCTTTTTTTAATTCTAATTGGGCATTTAATTTGACAAGATAAAATTCGTGAAAACTCAAATTTGGACGCTAACTTCCCTGCGATAAATTTAGCTGTATTCAAGAACATTTTTCTTTTCGACGAGGTAGACAACCTCTTTCTTTTATCGCTTATCTGTATATTCTTATTCTCATCTGTTCTTTGGACGTTTTATTCGAAACTCAATTTGTTTTTGCTGAATTGCATCTGTGCCGTTTCTAGATGTTTGTGTCTTATCTACTGCTTATTTTCATTTTGTATTTCAGTTGAGAAGGAACGTAACATAACGGATAATACCTTCATTTAATTGCTGAGATTATGATTAATTTTATTTTGTGATTTTACGATTCTTGAAAATTGTTGTCAGTTAGACATATTGTGAATGTAATAATAACGGAGAGGCAATTGTTGCCATCTAGTGGATTTTAGCTGCTAACAGAAGATATTAAACTGGACAAGGCCTCACTGAGATTTTTAGACTTGTCCAGTTGAATCAACAACGCAGCCTATATACGTGAATTCACGTAAAGCTTATCAGAAACAATTATTATGTTTTTGGTCAGAAATTTATCGAGACCATGCTTCTTTATGGAACATTACAGCATGGTCAGTAATTTATCGAGACTGCCTATGGCACGCTGATGTGCTTCTAATAAGAGCGAAATCACGATACGTGTCTGGTGGTCTCGATAAATTTCTGACCAAAAACATAATAAATATAGATATAAATATGGAATCAACAGAAACAACTACTCCGAGGGCTAATATCCCTACCGGCATTGTTTCTGTTGATTCTATTTATATTTATATTTTTATAATATAGCCTGTAAAGGCCTTTCTACCAGCGCCCACCTGATGAGACCCGATAGGTCGAAACCGGTCGTGGGATGTGACTTTCGGTTCGTTGTGCCTACTTGGTAGGACGCGTTCCAAATGTCAGATCTTTGATCTTAATATTTAGACCAATAAGGATTTTAATTCCTTCTTTTTTGAATATAAAAACATAATAATTGTTTTTGATATTGTGAATGTACATAATTAAAGTACTGATCTCATGACGTCTTGCGTCCAAAAAAGTCCAAATTTATGTAACAAGCCTTTCGTATACCTACTTCTTGTGGGTTGCTAGCTATTTTAGTACAAGCCCTTGAGAATAAGACGAAAAAGAAAAGCTTTTGAAACTGAGTATTTATGGATAATTGCTCATTATTTTAGCATTTTCTTTGTGTCTTGTTGTTTTTGCGTTTTGAAAGAATGAAGGCAGCTTCTGTTCAACGTAATTTTTTTAAATTGTTTGTATGCCACCAGTTTCGTTGAATGTTTCTTTGTTAGGAGTTTTCTTTGTTTTCGTTTTGTTTTTCCATTTATTTACAGTTTTGTGTTTTGTGAATAGGAGTTAATTTAGATTAATTGTGATTACAGAGATATTTTCGTATTGTTGGTTCGTTATAGAGAAAACTCACTGAATTCATATAAAAGTCAAATAAAAGAATTAGAACGACTTAATTACTTTGTTTATTTTTATTGTTCTGAAAAAGAAAATCTGCAAAAAATAATTAATTATTCTTTTGTAATGTAATTGATTAGATAATTCATTGTTATTATTGTTTGTATTAATTTTTTGCGATGTTTTAAGGTACATGCAGTTTCGTTAACTCATAATATAATAAATATACATATTTATACTCGGAATGAAAAAAGTAATTTATATCGTATATTGATGTGTTTCGAAGGTTTTTTGTCTTAAACTCGTATGGTTTAATTAATTATATCTATTAGTGTGAGGATGTGTTTCGTCCCTTGGACCACCAACTGCTTTATTATCATTGCAAGATGCGTGACGTTTTCACGCTGACTTTCTAAATTCTGATTTTTAGCTCCTTTGTTCATTTATTACCATTTCCTTTCCTTTGTCAATTTAGTCTCGAATTCTTTCCTAATTGCACTACCATAAATCGCCCATAAATCCCAATAATTTTTCTAGCTGTAACTGTCAACCCCCTAATCTTAACATCCGTCAATTTGTATCAAATATCTGTCACATTCATAACCATACACCAATGCGCTACATGTTTCAAATCCCACCTTCCTCACTTTTAACACCCATCATCATTGTTCTCACCAAATTTAACCACACCTCCATCCCTTTCCAACTTATTCTGAAATCCATAAATAACCTTTTTCTAAAAAGAGATCATCACAAGCAATATCAATTCATATTAAATTATCTATCAGCTATATTCAACTTATATCAACCACCAAGTCTAATCAATTAATAATTTTCAAACGACAACTTAATCGTAACGCAACGCTTCCCGGTAGTTGCTACTAGTATTATCCGTTGTAAAAAGTGTAAATATATATATAAAACCTGCTCAAAGACATTAATTCAAACGACTTACAAACGCTACTTCAATCAAGATTCAACACAAATACCTCGATTTGATCAAGTTTCAGTCCAGGACGATTCATAGCGAAACACACCAGGATGTGTCACATAACAACGCAGTTTCTCCAACGTGGTTATTGTAATAAGGTTGTAGTAAAATGGGAAAACCTGAGGGATGAAAAAAGTTTTCGTAAAAACAAACCAAACAATAATATTTATGCGGTCGTTGGCAGATTTAGCCATCTCGGTGCCAAAGATAATATACGAACTGTTCTGTATGTTGACCGCCTTGTCAATAGTTTATCGTTGTACCACATCCAACATCACCACAGGGTGGTTGTAAACTTCACATTGCCTTTGATCCTCCTTACAGTAAGGACTGCCTTTTTTTCTGCTAAACGCAAACCCGCATTTCTGCATTGGTCAAAGAATGGTTTGTCCTTTCTACGGAATCTCTTCCAAAGACTAAATTTGACAGGAAATTGGGAATTCGTTTATCCTTTTTACTAAGGATTCTTTGATCTAAAGATTCAATTTCCTTTTCATTTGTTTGTCAGTTTTTTATTTGTTGGTAATCTTAAAAAAGCTTTTACCATTATTTTCTATTCAAAATAAACTACGCTCGCCAGAAGGAGCCTACCTCTCTATCTGTTGCCTCACGAAGACTGATTTCCTAGAATATAATAAAATCTAAATTGCTTTATGTTATGTCTCATAATTATCAGCATAGGAATTGCAATTCTACCTCTATGCTAATTGATTTAAAAGTCATAAATCTGACACCCTCACTTTCATAAATAGTTTTCAATTTTTATGTTGTTGATCACTGGATGCAGCACCTGGCGCTGGACACAGCAAGGGAAAAATGCTTTGCATCCAGTTAGAACTACAACCCCTGTGTCAGCACTAGTAAGAATATGTTATGATAATTTATAAAATAACACTGTTTTGCTCATAACTTCAAAACAAAGCTTCACCTTTATACAGAACAATTTGGGAGGTATTGAAGAACAAGATCAAAAGCAGAGCCGAATTTTGCTTCCGTTATATATTTGTTGTTTGAAAATCAAAAAAAAAATTCGTATATTTTAATAACTCTTGTGTCTCAACATTTTCAATTAATTGTGAATTTATTAGTGTTTGTAATAAACGCATCAGCAGTAACACGAGGGTTAGTAGTTAGCACGAATGCGGTCATCGGAGGTCAGGGGGAGGGGTGGTTTGTTTCGATGTGGTGGTGGTGGTAAGATACAACGGCATGCAACATTGATTTTGCATTTCGACCTTTTTGCTGGAGCGTTGCGTTGTAGTAGGAGTAGGCGGGGGAATACCCACGGCCGACTTATGTAAATACGATTTCCATAGAACAGACTTATTGCGGTAGCCTTTAATGCATGAAGAAATAAAACCGATATACGTATACAGACTTACTCATGTAGATACATACAAATATGTGCACCTGTACTGAAGATGGTCTGGTTTACGTATGTTTGTAAAACGACTTTCTGCAGCATGAACATAGAATGTTTTGCAGAGTCTCTACTGCGTCAAAACGTCCAAACAGAAATATGCACTTGTACAGGTATTCTAATAACTAATACATAATGCAGGAAATTTAATGCAAAATCGTATAAAGAACTTTTATATGGCTTTTGGTTGGCAATTTATCGAAATTACCAGCTGTGGATCGTGATTTCTAACTTATTAGTTGTTACCAGAATACTGTAAGGAGCATCGATCAATTAATGACGGAATTGAAGTTATTCATGTTACAGTTGTTTCGCGATACGATGGCTTCTTCAAGTCAAAGAGTTAAATTTAAAAATTCCTAATTCGAATTTAATAAAGGCCAACAATTGTTTCATTTTCATAAATAGGCAGTATATTTTATTTTTTTTATCAGCTATTTTTGATAATATGCTCCAAATAGGTAGGTGGATTTCTCTTCTTTGCCCTTATTGATCATTCTATTGTGTTCGTAGATCTTTTGATTAAAAGTTCTCGCTGTTTGTCCAATGTACACCTCGTTGCATACAATTTAATCTTCCATCTGAACTAACCGCCGTACAGTTATACAAATGTTGTGATAATAATGCAAAAAATTCCTTTTGAAAGTTTCTACGTTCTTGATTACATATTGTTAATCATGTTTGTTTTGCCTATTGGGTGGGATTGAAAATTCACAGGTGCCATTACGTTCAGTATATTATCATTTGAATTCTCTTTTGATGATTTTTTACTGGTTAATTAAAACGTTATTTTTGTATAACACATTTGGCATTTGAAGTGACCGTTTTTTTTTTGACAATTAGCCAACGATCATGTTATGTCAAGAAAAAAACGAATGATAAAAACATAATTATTGTAGATGTCCAAAGTGCATTAGACCAGACGAAACTGCTTTTATTGGCTATTAAACCTTAGTACTAATGGTTCTTAATGATTTTTTCTTGTTATTTCTGGCAGCTTCTGCTAACGCCTGTGCCTATCAAATATTTACGAAACTGCCTACTTATAAGATAATATTTTTCATCGATATGATATATGATATGAATAATGTGGTATGGTATGGTGGTGGTAATATTTGTAGACATAAAATTTTCAAATTATCTGCCTAACTTGTTGATGTTAAGTCACCTCAGGTGTGAGTTTTTCTTACATTTTGAACTTCTACTTTACTTTTTAGTAACCAGAAAAAAGTACACAAACAACTTGCTTTCAGAAGATGTTGAACAAGCTGCAGTGTTTAGTTTTGTATAATAATTCAATTGAGAAAAAATCCAATTTTATTTTTATCTATCAGGCATTTTCACAAGAAGGATAGTTTATACAATTTACATTTCTGCTTCTTTTCGGTATATTAATATAAGTTTCAATTATAATTTCCATTAAATATTTCCACTGAGAGAAGAGAAGGGAGAAGCGGGGTTCCCACTAATTATTGTAATAATTATATTATTTATTTTTTTCGATATTTTTATAGTCCATTGATTAAGTTCTTAAATGTAAATTAAATTACGTGCTTCTAGAAAATTACTTTGTTTTTGTTTATTTACGTAAGTCAGTCTAGATATAAATGTACGTGTCTTTCTTGTATTAATTTAATTTCCGAACGCTATATTTATTATTAAGTTCGTGTTTTAAACATGCATCGATAACTTGGAAAACATATCGTTCGAGAGAGTCGTAAGCGCGCTAAAATTGTGTTTCATCTCATTACCAAATTCCGTGCTCTTGCCTGTTTGAAATTCACGCAGAAGCGAGTGAGTGAATCGGAGAATCGTGCCAAGTGGCTTACATACTTATTAGTTCGATTTTACTCGGACCGTTCCGTTTAATTTATGGGTAAGTTGCGTTTACATTAACGCGATTAAGCAACAAAATTGCGAGCGGACCAAGTTTATAGTAGAGATAATTTAAGTTACTGAGGAGATGGGCGATGTGCGAAGAATTCTATTAACTGCATTTTACCTTGTTTTATTTTCTACTATAAACTAACAGTTCAACTCGTAAAAAATAAAACGCTTTATTTCTTTCTTTTTTATTCGAACGATCAGTAAATGTGGCGACTTTAAATTTATTGATAACTTTTTTATCTTAACTGTTTTTAGGATCAATAAAAAACAGATTCCTTGCTGACGTTGTCATACAATCATATGGTACAAGTTAACGAAAAAAATCTGAAAATCGATAATTTCTAATTTAATTTTTTAAAGTTAATAAAATTGATACAGGAATACGTGAATTTCTACTACCAACAAAATTAACGAATATATTGCGATAATGTGAAAATCTAAAACTAGGAAAGCAATAAAACCAAACCAAAAACACCAACACTAACGTTTCGTTCTTTAGTGCAGGATGAACTTTGAGAAAGTAGGTTGTAGTTTTCAATGTTTCCTTATATGCAGACGGATTTGGTTGTAATGATTGTAGGTACGTCGTTTCATCGTATTAAATAAAATATTAAATAAGCAATTGAAACATACGTTTAAAAACTGTATTACAAAATGTAACCTAACATCTGGTGTTTTATAGAGATTTTAAACTTGATGTCTGTGTGGTCCACGTGGTTTTATGTCTCTTAAAGTACTATTTATTCCACACAGTTTCATGAACACGACAAAGTTACGTTACGAAGAACCATCGACTTTTACAACATATCTTGACAAGTCTTAAATTAAATTTTGATTAATAAAAATTGCGCCCCTTCCTGGCTTAGACCTTTACATTATTGATTTCTTTATTTAATTATTACGTATAAATTTAAATTATTTAACTATTATATGCACTGTGGTGTTTTTTATTCGATTGTCACAAACAAATATGGTTCAAGTTTAATGGATAATTATAAAATAATCAGGAACTTCCTATGCATTACCGAGCGACGTGGTCTAGTACTCTAGATTATTGCTTAGCATTCGGGAGGTCACCAATTCGAACCCGGGTCGGGCTGCTCTGGTCCAAGTTTTCTGTGGTTTCCTTGGATCACTTAGGCAAATGCTGGGGCAATAATATTCCACAGATAATTTTTCACTTCTCTTCTGTCTTCATTTCGTTCGTCTCATCTTTCTCTCCATAACCATACCACATCACCCACCCAATTCCACGATTCCTTAAAGGAGACTGAAGAGGGCCTTACGCCCTACCCTCCGGCTTTGCATTACAGTGTAGGTCGGAGGGACTGCCCGCCCACCAGCACGAGTAGCTGGTGGGAATGAAACATAAAAAAGTTTTTTTTTCCTATGCTTTACGATACTATTATGGTACGGAATCATCAGGGTGCACAGTAGGATTCGAAAGTCCATAATTTATTGAAGAGGAACACCTTAAATATCTGTATCAAAAATATTCCTGAAATTATGAACTTTGTACTATTTCAACCACTGGTTATCAACGTAAGTAAGCTATTTTAACAAAAACCGATGAATTGAGCCGTCCAATCCTTCCAGCTTATTTAATATGTACCACCGCATTGTTTTTGGTGCACCATGCACCTAATGGAAAAATGTGCATAAAGATCCATAAATAATTACCTTCATCTCACACTGAAATAGATAAATGGCTTTTCAGAAGAGTTACAGTCTAGGAAACGTAAATTTATGCAGGTAGATTATTATTTTCATTAGTCAAAAGTGGAAAATATAATCCTGGTGCAGAGATTATTTAATGCTTTTTTCCTACTTTGTCTGTCCATTTATCAACCCATAATTGCTTGGCATCCGCACAAAGCAATCGACAGTCGAATGCACTGCAGCTGTGAAAATATATGCAATTCCGAAACGTTCCAAAAATGTTTATTCACGTTATTATATTTGCCATTCATAATATCGAAAGGTTAATCAGAATAAGTAGACGTACGTGTTTACCTAAATAAAACATCTGATTTTCTTCTTTTGTTTTTGTTCTTCATTCGTTTCAGTTGCAAGATTTTTCTTCTTTCTCCAACTTTCTGCTCAATACATTCATATTTTGAAATCGACCAAGAATTTACAAATTTTTATGTACAAAGTTTAATAAAAAACACACAGATGAGTTACAAGAATTTGTTTATTGAAACCACAATACAATAATTATTTCAGCATATAATGCCTTCTTCCGGTGTAGAAGTAACCTAGATTTTAGATTACTTCTTCACCTGAACGCATTTGTATGTTTTTAATTAATATTTGTGCATTATGGAGTTACAATACTTAAAGTCTTCATCGTTATAATTTCTAAGTATTTGTGATAACGAAAAGAAGTCATTAGTCTGATGATTTCTTTGTCGGGCGAAACAATTGTAAATAAATTAAGATAATCTTGTACTCGACAAAATTCAATTCATTAAAAAAACTTTTAGTTGCGCTAATAATTGATGAAGTTGTTAAATTAAATAAAATAACACTTGGTTATTTTCACTAGTTTTTTTAGCAAATCTAACAAATGTTTCGGTCTGTAATAGAAAACTAAATTTATCTATCGTAATATAACAATTTAGATTACATGAGGAGGTGACTGTGACGAGTGATTTTACGTGGACGAAATCGAGGGAAAAGGCTAATGAAAAACATAATTTATCCGGGAAAACGGATCACCCTAACATCCATACAATACAATTGAAGTGTTTTAGTACTTGTAGTTCTTGTTTACTCTTTGATAATGACGGTCTCGTCGAAACAATTGTAAGATATTTCTTTAATTTATTTTGTTGAAAATTTTCATTGAATTTTATTACTATTAACTATGTTTCATCAAGTTTGAATCAAAGATAACTTATTAAGTATTACAAATTGAGTGTTGTGAAACATACGGAGAGTAAATATAAAAATAAAACCATGTAGAAAGTTTCACTAAGTTAATAATTTTCCTAACAAGTTTCAAAGGATAAAGATTAAAATCTATACTAAAAGTTGACATTTAGTGCGACAGTACATATACCTAGTCCTAATTACATAAAATGAGTGAAGAATCCACAAAATATAACTCTGATTATTCACTAAATTTTTTTATTGGGCGAGTGCTTTCTTAATTTCCAGAGTTACCAAGAGAGTCAATTTTTTACCTTTGCTAATACAGCTGTCCATCCCATCTTTCTCCCTCTCCCAGCATACCTTAAAGTAGGCTAAAGAGGTCGTTACACCCTACCCTCCGGAGTAACTGGTGAGAATAAAACACCTAAAAGTTGTTTTTTGTATATATCTTTCTTTTTATTTACTGATGATGGTCGTATGACCAAAAATGAATTAGGAAAATTATTAAATTGGTGAATCTTTCTACGTTGTTTTATTTTTATATTCACTCAACTTAAGTGTGTCTGTATCAGTGATTTTGTCGCAGTGTAACGAATATTGTCATCAAGACATTGCGTCTGTTGTAACCCCCTTGACTGTAATTAAGTTAGTTCGAATTCAAGACGGCATGCTGTTCGAAAACTAAATTTCCACAGCGAGCAAAATTAATTCGACTACTACCTTCTATTACTATTGCTAGTTTCTGCTTTCTTGCTTTCTCCTCTTCGGAACCTCTGTATCAGGTACTCTTTCTTTCAACTTACACACGCACACCTCGTAAATCTTGAACGAAATTGGAAATTCCGTCCCTTGGCGTTGATGAACTTCATCGGTGTTTTAGAGTGCCGTTCGGACGAACTTCGGAAAATTTTCCCAACTTTTCTTTCTCCGAAACTCAACAGCCGGTTTCTCATCTCTGAACGAACGAGAATAATTTATTGGACACCTTTATTGCCAATGTAATATGCACAAGAAGAAGAGACGCCTTTTGTTCGGTTTTTATTATTTACTGCCCTTTATCCAGTTTTCTAACTCTTGAAAATAACAGAACATTTGTGTTGTTCCTCTAACATAGAATTTCGTGTAGGGAGGCAGAAATAGAAAATGCGCAAGTAAATTAGATATTATTTTAATGTTTGTTGGGAATTCCTAAGAAGGTTAAAAATTGGACAAAACACATAGTGCTAATTAGCCACTCCATCCAGTTTTAAATTAAAAAGTCAAATATCCTGGCTACTAACAATTATACGAGGCATGCTTTTTTAAGTAACAACCGTTTTGAAATTCCGCCGTTGCAACGCTGCGGTAAGCGTTTCCGCGCATGCGCACTGAGTACCTACATCTCACCTATGCACTGACGTTATTACAGTCTTATTCGCCCTTGTTTACGTTGTTTACTGAGTGTTTAAGATGGCTCCGATAATCGTAAGACTGAATCTGTGAAGTCCGGGCTGTTATGCAATTCTTCAGTACTAAAGTACTAAAACCGATTGATATTCATCGTGAGATCTGTGCAGTTTACGGACAAAACATTATGAGTGATGGAATGGTAAGATGGTAAGGAAGTGGATGAGAGAATTTAAAGATGGCCGCACAAATTTGCATGACAATGCCCGTCCGCATGTGGCTAATCGGACCAAAGATCTCGTCACATATTTTCACTGGGAAACTCGATCATCCTCCGTACAGCCCTTATTTGTCGCCCAGTGACTACCATTTGTTCCTGCACTTGAAGAAACACCTGGGCGGTCAGCGTCTTCAAGACTATGACGAAGTCAAAACAGTTGTAATGCAGTGGTTAACAGTTAACAAGTCAGGCGGCAGAATTCTATGAGAAGGGTATTCAAAAACTGGTCACTGGTCAAACGTTATGACAAGTGCCTCAATATTGATGGAAATTATGTAGAAAAGTATATTAAGATACAGGCTTTCATGTAAAAATAAAATTATTAACATATCTTTGCACGATTTTTATTAATTTCAAAACGGTACTTACTTAAAAAAACATGCCTCGTATTAATTAAGAATCGAATAAATAATCCCACAAATACTGTATTTATAGCAAATGCGGTTTGACAGTACGCCATCCGTATTGTAGCATTCAAAAGTTGTCGGGATTATTGGTAGTGGAAACCTAAGGAATCGTTAAGGGTGGTTTTCCCAAAAGGTTTTCCCGCTTTTATCGAAAACTGTAGCATGACACTTTGCCATTTTCGCAATGTAGAATTAAATCAGTTTTCCCGCAAATTATTTCGGAACGCTGTGCTGTGCCTAAACTCATTACTAACTTACTTCTTACACACACAAACACACTCGCGTCGTAGTCGATGTGTTTCCAGTGGGAATCCGAAACCTTTTGCATTCGAACGAATTTATCGCGCTGTACACATTTCCATCTTGTTCGGAATTAATTAGCGTAGACGCTCTGTTAACTCTTCGTTACTCCCATCTAATCCCGTTCGTTCCACCTTATCGGAACCACTTATGCTACGTTTCAGTAAATGTAATTCCACGTATATGTTATAACGAGTATTTGCGGAATTGTCTTGAAAACGTTTGAAGTCAACTCTCGGAACACTGCGCTGTAATAAATGTAACGAAATTGCTTCTTATACATATATTAGGTATAAGTATATTTAAAGCAGATAGGTGTTTCTATGAAGAAAATGCGACCGGGAAAAATAGAAATAGATAAAGACCAAGTTGATCGAGTGCGTTATTGAATTTCTACAAAAGTTGTGTGTCGTAAGATCTCTTGCTTTTTTGTTAGTCTAAACAAATTCTTTTTTGTTAGTTTAAACAAAAAACCATTAGTTATAAAAAATAATTTTAACATAAACCACAGCAACATCCCTCTGCATTTATTGTCGAGTACTTTGCATTGCAGTTTTATTAGGAAAAACCATTTATAGGAGTATATGTATTTTCTATGGAATTACCAAAACACAAATTCTTTTTAAATACTGTGTAAGTGGTTCAACAAATCAAGGTTTAAAAGGGGATTGTCTCCGAAGTATAACGATCAATTGTTAAACTTTTTCTTTCTGATAACAAAATACAACTTCGGAGACAACCCCTTCTCAAAGCTTGATTTATTGAGCCACCCTCTCGATATATGAAGAAGATTGGAATCTTTGGAGAACAGTTCTCTTTAGTCTTCAGAAGTGCTAGTTAGAGTAATATTAGAAGCAGAATAAGAAGAAATAGATTAGGTTATTATTTGCGAATAGTTCGAGATGTGTGGGACTTGAGCATAATATACTTGTATTCTTGTAGATGACACTTTTGAAGTGTTGTTATTTGTGTAATTTTAGTTGAAATGTTTTATCAAGAGTAGTGACAACTCGTCATTTATTACTTATTATCTATCTAATCATGTTTTATTGTCTTATATAACCTTTTTGCTTTGCCGTCAACATAACACAGTTACCTGCGTCTGCTATCTAATGTTCTCCAATTATTCCTCAAGGACCGTATGCTTTTCTATTGAAAAGCGATTATTTCGTTTCAGTGATGTCGAAAAGGACCATAGTATAGGTATAAGTTAAAGGGACAGGTGGCTGGTTGAGAAATACAATTAAACAGGAGACGGATTGTTAAAAGGGTGGAACAGATTGGGGAATAATTAAATGCCAAGGGAAGGAAGAGTTCGGTGAAGGAAATTGATCGGGATCGAGCTTTCTTGTGATTATATACAATGTTTTGTATTGTATAGAAATATAATCTTGATCTTCGTATTAAAATCATCAAAAGTAGCTCTATCTCTTTTATTACTGTTATAAATTTATTTTAGATGTATCTTTTGATAAACCTCACTATACTTACAAGTAACTTGAGACAAGACAAGAATGCTAAGACTGTCGACTAACACGATTAAATTCACTTAAAAGAAAACTCAAGATGCATAGTTTCACCAATTTTAGTTTCTAACTCGACAATATTGTTTCGGACAATTGTCAAGAGTAATTGTGTTACTAAAATTCAAACAAAAAAAAAACTTTTGTGTTTCATTCCCACCAGCTACTCATGCTGGTGGGCGGGCAGTCCCTCTGACCTATACAGTAGTGAAAAGCCGTAGGGTAGGGCGTAAAGCCCTCTTCAGCCTCCTTTCAGGAATCGTGGGAATGAGTGGGTGATGTGAAAGGTTATCTCTGTGGAATATTGTTGCCCCAGCATTTGCCTATGTTGCTAGAAAAAACTTGGACCAGAACAGGATTCGAATGGGTGATCTCCCGAATGCTAGAGCACTAGACCTCGCCGCTCGGTCTAAAATTCAAACGTACAGCAAACATATTTATACCTACAATTTACATAGGAGGAGTGGGGTTGAGTTGGTCTACATTTCAATTTGATTGTGACAGTCTTTTACTTGTCTTTTGTCTTCATTTCATCCGTCCCATCTTTCTCCTCCTAACCACAATACCTTCCCATTCCCACGATTCCAGAAGGAGGCCCCTACAACCTACCCTCCGGTTTTGCACTACAGTGTACATCGGAGGAGTTCCCACCCACAGCATGAGAAGCTGGTGGGAATGAAACACCCAAAAGATTAAAAAAGTTTTAGTTTTAATTTTAGCAAGACAATTACTCTCGATAATGGTCCCTTTGAACCGAAACAATATTGTCGAATTAGAAAATAAAATTGGTGAAACTATCCATCTCGTGTTTTCTTTTAAGTAACTTTCACGAAATTATTCGTTTCTTGATCGAATCCGCGAAGTTCTCACTAGTCATGGGTTATTCCGTGTATTTCCGGTAGTTAATTTACAGGTAAATTTTCTGATTGAGCTAAGGATGAATAATTATTTCTATTGGCTGCTATTATAACGGAACAAACAAAAAAAATATTGGAGTTTATAGCGATAGAAGTACGCTTTACAAATAATGGCGTAAATTAATTTTTTTGTCAAAAACATACCCAAAACTATTTTCATTTCAATTCTTTTTATGTTTTAAATACAATTGTAGTTATTAGTTGGTGTTTTCGTGTTTCATTGAAAAAATAGCAGCCCTGGTTACAATTTTACATTAAAATACGGGTGACATTCAATTTATCTGTTTCCAATATTTCCCATAAGCTCCTCGTCATGCACAAATGTTGTTGTATACATAGGTCACGTTTGGGATAAGATAAGACAAATAGCCCATAAATATCCTTTTCATTAATGGCCCCGTCTGCGAGCTCGTCCATTTTTTTACGACTTGAAAATGCATGCATCGTATTTCACGGCAATACTGCGGGACGCGCCGGGACGCTTGCCGTGTCCTCCTTTCCCATATCCGACACCACCGTTCCCCCCACCAATCTGTTTCTTTCGTGTTTGTCTGTTGTCTCTTTCCCATTCGGAAAATTCTGTTTCGTTATGTTAACTGCAAAGTTGGCGGCGCGGCCGGCACCAGTAAAACTTAGCACGCTAAGTCACGCAATCATAAATCTGAATTCAAAAAGCGAAACGGCGTCGCGAGCGTCGCAGCGTCCATTGCGGTCACGACGCCACGCGTCGGCCTATAAATGATGGATATTTATTATCACGGCCGCGCGCTAAAGAAACTTTTTCTATAAGCATATTGGCCTGAATGATATATGGCGGGCATTTATTTCACTTTTCAGCTGTGTACGCACGTTAGGTGTGTGAAACTAAAACACACTTGATCAATAAATAATACAAGTATGTCTCATTTTAAATAATTTACGCTGCAAATGAAATTTATTTAATTAGATTGTTTAGTTTTAAAAAGAAATATTATGTAAAGCTGGCTTTGGCGATGTTTCTGTAAATAATTTATTCAAAAGTGAAGAAAAGGGGGCGCTTCGTTTCTCATAATTTCTTAATAAAGTTATGTAATTATTCCGAAAAATGTAACATTCCATATCAAATGGGCCTTGTCTGGTGAATATTTCCAGAATAATTTCTTTTTTCATTCAGATATTGTCGAGGTTTTATTATTTTATTGTGACTTTCGGGCCGGTTTATGATATAGAAATATTATATTCAGTATTTGATTTGGTAATTACCAAAGCTTCATCAGAAGTAGTTAGTATCGCGAAACGATTGTAAAGTGTTTTTTAATATATTTTGTAGAAAATTAACATCAAGTTTTATTTATTTTAAAGTAATAATATAAGTAATGCCTTCGATTAAGACTATATACGATATTATGTTTAATTTAAATAAAACAAAGCAAAACAATGAAAGAATCAGATAACTAGAAACGAATCTGATAATCTGAGAGCGAGGATATGTATGCCTGAGAAACTAGCAGTGAACAGAATGGTGTATCTTTATTTAGACCATCACATATGTGTAATCTAATTGAACACGTTGGTAACAAAAACGACTAATATATGAGAACAATTGCTGATGACATTTTAACAGAGAAGTGCCATCTGTACTTTGTCAACTCCTTTGAACTGTTTAGCATCTTCATGTCGTAGCTGACAGTAATTTTCGTAATATGATCAGAGATGATGAATAGGGTTATTTGTTGTGGACTACTACTTGGTTAAATTGTGTGTTTTAGTTATAGTTTCTACATTGAATATAACTATGAACTGAGAATTTTTCGTATTTAAAAGTCCTGCAGTAGTTAAAACTCAAGCCATATTGCACTTTTATTTTTAAGGTTTTTGTTTGGTCAAATATAAAAGTGACTTTATTTCTCATATTACATGCGAAAAGAGAAAACTATAAAAACCGAGCCAGAAGCATTTGGAATGAAAATAAATGAGCTTCTTTTTATTCCTTTTCACTAACTTCTTTTTTTTCTCTCTCTCTCTCTCTCTTTGTCTGTACTTACCAAGAAATTTAGAAGGTTTCTGAATAAAGTTTCGTTTTTTTATCCCGTGCCGCATCGTAAAGAATTTCTGGTTACCGTCCGGCCGTAACTTTTTTTCGAACTCTGCATATAAAGTCAAAGTTGGTTGACTGTAAATTCTGAGACTTTTAGATTAAGGAAAGTTGCCCTAGGTGTTGGTATAGGTTAAACGTTTAGTTCCTTACTCTTCTAAAAGATATCTTCAAGGCATGCCTCCGTTGTGTAAGACACATAAAACTGCGAAACTTTTTTACCACAGCGTCTTTATTTTTCATGTCATCTTCTAAAATTAAGGTTGCCTTTTTCTTTTTCTTATTAACCACCAAAAATAATTCAATAAAGTAAATTAAAAAGCAACAAATTTAAAACACTTAAAATTAAAAAAAGAAAAACATTATGTAAAGATAATTACAATAACGAAATCAATTTTATAAAAAATATAGCCACATATTATGGATAAAATATTAAAATTAAATTTTAATAATTTCAAGATGAGTAAAAATTTTTTTTTCTCATCTTAATTTATTATGGAGTTACAAGAAATAAAAGACTCATCTACTCCAATCAGAATATTACACATCAAAATAACAACGAATGAAGAAAAATCCCGTTTTATGTTAACATAAATTTGAGGTAATCTGTAGTGAGTATAAATTAATTCAAGAATTAATATCACATTGATGTATATAAAATTTACCTCTACTAAAAATTCTTTAAAATATATCATTATTAACGTAAGTACTAATATAGGAAATAAATTAATGTAGTTGAAGGTAAAAGCAGGTTAGTTTAATACCTCAAATTACCTCAAATACCTCAAAACTCCTTGTAAATAGATAGTAAATTAAATTAGAAGCCAGATAATACCGTGAGAAGTGGTGTATACGAAATTACCTGCTCAGACTGCTCAACTATTTACATTGGAAAGTTCAAACGGTCAATTACCACCCGCTACAATGAACACATTCGTAATGCTTTATACAACAAACATAATTCAGGACTTTCCTCTTATTTAATGGGTAACAACCACATCTGATCAAAAAATAATTTAATGCTGTTACACCATCTATAGGAAGGAAAAGTTATAGCAAATAATCAAATAGAGTTTGGCAACAACCCTCTCCTAGATTCTAAACTAGTACTACCTAAGTGCCCTAGTATTTAAGAAAAACATTGTTACCGTAACTTTGACCAGGTGGGGTGTTCTAGTGCTCTAGATCATTGCTTATCATTAAGGAGGTCACCGGTTCGAATTCAGGTGGTCCGGCTGCTCTGGTCTAAGTTTTCTGTGGTTTCCTTGGATTTCGTCCGTCTGATCTTTCTGTCCCTAACTACACCACCCACCCGTTCTCACGATTTTTGAAAGGAGACTGAAAAGGGGCTTATGCCCTACCCTCCGGCTTTGCACTACAGTGTAGACCGAAGGGACTGCCCGCCCACCAGCACAAGTAGCTGGTGGGAATGAAACACACAAAAGTTTAAAGTTTTAATCATAACTTTAGTACTTAATAATACTCCTAAAGATGCCCTGAGAAGGCGAAATGTACATAGTCCAAATGAATTTAATGAACCATCTCCAAGTGTATTTATTATTATTATTTGTTATTTATCACGTTATGGAACTAAACGATTCCCCCGATCACGTATATGTTATTTAACGTGAAGTTAAGTCATACATTTTAATCAAAAACATCGGATAATGCCGAACCTAATAAACCATTTTTGTCTTTTATTTAAGTTACAGATAAAGTTTTAAAACAAACGAAAGGAAAGTTTCACCAAATTTTATTAGAAAAATCCTAACAAGTTTCGGTCAACGCGACCATTTTCATAGGAGTAGAGTATAACAAATACTAAAGTCTCAAAACTAAAACAACAATTAAATGTAACTCTGATTGAAAACAATCAGTGCAATTTAAAATTCTTACTATCTAAATTTAAACCTATAGTTGATAAATTAGAAAAAAGTGGAATTTATAGAATTAAGTGCAATAATTGTGATGCCCTTTACATTGGTCAGAGCGGGAGAGCTATAAACATAAGAATAAAAGAACATATTTATAGTATTACTAAAAAAGACAATAAAACCGGCTTCTCAGAGCATTGCACCTCCTTTAACCACACTTTAGACGAGGAAAATGTAGTAGTTTTACATAGTAATATTAACAAAAGTAGAAAGCTATCTGTTCTAGAAAGCTTGGAAATCAAAAAAGCTCTCTCGCACAACCAAAATATTGTAAATAACCAATTAGAGTTAAGTTACATTCACTCCCCACTTATTTTGGCTAATATCTAGTTATATATAGAGCTGTTTTAGTTTTAAAACTAGTATTCGTTGTACTCTACTCCTTTGAAAATGGTCGCGTTGACCGAAACTTTTGTTTGTTTTTTACTTTATTAAGTATGTTTTACAACAGTTACACCCTACAAACTGTTATGTTTGATAAAGTTTTAGTTTCATAATAGTCAGTTTGTAAAGGTTTTTACTGATTTCCACGTTTGTGAGTTTTAACATAATAAAGCATTACCAGCCCCAGACGACAAATTATTGGGATTTCTTTCTCTCACTACTGAACGAGATGTGTCAGTAATTTAATAAAACTCCGAGCGTGTTGATTCAAAAAGCTCTTCTTCATCTTCTCAGTATTATTTCACATCGTTTGAAAACGATATCAGTTCGAAGTAAACATCAACAGTAGGAAAAAAGAACGTAATTTTCAATACATAAAATTAAATTTGAAGAATCGTAAAATGAATTTTATGTTTCTGTATAAAATATGTCAACCGGGTATTATACAATCATATCACTAAAGCATTTGTACGTATACGCACAGTAGATATTTTTTAGAATTTAGTTACTTAAAAAGAAGAACCGGAACTCTATAAAATTACTGTTGCATTTGGCTGTCTGTCTGTTACAACCGATTACAGCAGACTCGCGATAGATAATCTGGCCGAGCGATTAAGATAAGATTTAAAGAGCATTCATTTTCTATAAAGTAATAACAATATCACTGGTATATCAAAACATTGCTTCATTTAATTTACTTGAATCGTTAGAAATCAAGAATGCTATTACAAATAATAATAAAAAAAACTTTTGGGTGTTTCATTCCCACCTACTCGTGCTGGTGGACGGGCAGACCGTCAAACGTACACTGTAGTGCAAAGCCGGAGGGTAGGGCGTAAGGCCCTCTTCAGCCTTATTTCAGAGATCGTGGGAATGGGTGGGTGGTGTGGTTAGGGAGAGAAAGATGAAACGTATAAAATGATGATAGAAGAGAAGTGAGACGTTATTTTTTATTTTAGCATTTGCCTAAGTTGCTACATAAAATTTGGACGAGAACAGGATTCGAATAGGTGACCTCCCGAATGCTAAGCAATGATCTAGAGCACTAGACCACGCTGCTCGGTACAAAACATTATCAACAACCAAGTAGAACTATTTACCATAAATTCCCCTCTATTATTATTAGTCGATTTTCCAAATACTTAATTTACATGTTATTGATAATCACCGTTGTTATTTATATGTTACTTCAACTAGCATATATAATTGTGTGTATATATTTTAATTATTAATTTTAGTAGCAATTTCTTCTCGTGACAATGACCCGCAAGGGTTGAAAAAATATTATTGAGAACAATAAATTTTTAATGAAACAATTTTTCCCTTTTTATTTTAATTTTTTTTTTTTGATAATGGTGAAATAGGTAGTTATAAAAAAAGCAAAAGTAATTCAATCCATTCACAAATAACTGAAAATAATAACAATTTATTTCTTGGTCAGAGATAGTACAATAGATAATAAAACAGTAAATATCAGTAAATAGCGATATACTGCTTCTAATATGATTTTATCTCAACTTCCTTTTACGAAACAATTTGCTGCCAATGGCAGTGAAAGTTTTTTTTTGCCAAAACTATAACCTTAAACTTTTTATGACATATATAGAATTTTCGTCTGTAATCCAAAAATAACTTATAGGTAGTCGATATCTCGTTTCGTTTAGTAGTAGTTAGAAACATCTGACGGATGGGCGGCAACAATAGAATTAGGTTGAAGAAAAATTCGGTACACTTTTCATTATTTCTATCGATCGTATGAAATTTCCATTCATATTTTATCTTTTGTTCTTTCTGTTTCAATATCCCACTATTCGAAATTTTCAATATTCCGTGTTCTGCTACCTTTTTCTGCTACTAATAACCGCTTTGGTGTAAAAAAAGGGAGGCGATGTATATAAGTACTCATTTATTTCCCGAACGTATGAAAATCATCCTTCATTGTTCACTGTATTCTGTTTTTCTACTCTACATGTACATATTTGTTTTTTGAATATATAGGTACATATGTTACATAGTTCGCTGAAACTAGATTGCAAAAGCCCTCTTCCTCTATTGTGCCGTTACATAAACGTCTCATACCCCCTAACTGTTGTACCTACCCGATGCAACGATTTGTTCGATTGTGTTTCCTTTTCTATCGATAAATGCCTGATGAAATATGCGTATTCCTAAAAGGGTGTACAAACTGTGATAGGTGTTAGTTGTTTGAAGCGAAATAACTGATTCAATTAGCATTGTGGTGGTGGCTTATTTACTTACGGTATTGCATTCGCACAACGGAAACGAAAATATGCATCATGTTTGGCGAATATTACGCGACGCGACGTGTAAACTTACGGTACGCCGCTAATGAATACCTGCCACTGTTTTAATTCGCATGTTGAGTGGACTGCTGGTTTGTTCCTAATTTTATGTCACGTCAAAACGTGTCGACTTTCGTGTAACGCTATCAAAGAAACAAAGGCAACTGACTGAATATTACGGCACCTTGTATCTCCTAATTAAAATTTTAAAACTTTTAAACAACACCGTAGTATGAGGATTTGACAATTTCTGCTTGTTGAACACACGTACGTTTTTAGCGTTCTGAAGTGAATCGAATATAATGTTTATCACTATTAATGTATGAAGTGCTATATAATAAAGAGCATCAAGCTTTCGGTCAGTAATTTATCGAAATTACAATCTCATCAGCACATTATACGTAAATTAAAAATCACGAACTTGCACCATAAAAGAAAAGTTATTGTCAGTATTTCGCCATCTAGTGGTATTTACTACTAAATGTAGTATTGTAAGTCCGGGTAAGTACCTACCGTTTTCGATGGTACCTAGCACTTACCGTTCCTCCATACCGTAACTTAGATTTCGTCGGTATAGCTACTATACCACCTACAATCTATCTGTTTATGACCTTATAAAGTCTGAATATTCGCATTTCAACATGCTCTACACGTCAAAATGTTGGTGATTTTCAATTAAAAATTACCAATTAAACGATGATATTCGACGTTTAAATGGTCAGCTAGTTGCATAATATTGTTTCTTTGGTTATGATAGCTCCACAGAATTTCCTTACAAACACCTCTTACAACTCTAATTCCTGGTAATACCTTAAATCTTAGAACCCAATCGTGTCCCTAGTAGTCGATAATAAAGTTTTCATACCAGACGATTCTGGTTGCCAGTAATACTTTGTATATTATTGATATATTGAACTCTTGAACATCCCCTTATTAATTTAGATGAATTTCTCTGGATATTCTCATTCATAAACAGCCTACAATTAGCCTAAATTTCGTATTTGTTTGTAAAACGTCTGTCACATTAGCAGCATGATTGTACGTTTATAAGAGAAAAGTTCTGAATGTTTGATAAATTTATGACTATGAGTAGATCATTTTTATGTTCCAACTCGGCCACTTTTATTACCTATAAACATATCTAAAATTGTCAATATTTGTTTACGTTCTTTTTTAATTTTTGCCTTTTTGAATTTCAGATTTGTTCGAATGACAAAGAAAAATCAAAGTCCAATGGAACTGAAAAGCGAAAAGCAGAAAATAGCGAAGCCAGTAAAGAGTTGAAAAAGGTAAGTTTTTATTGTTATTTTATGTAATATTTTAATTATAATAAAAGGGTACCTACCTACATAATTTTTATCTTTGATTAGATAATTATTGTAATTAGGATCCCATTATATTTTACAAAATGATTACAACCTCATAAATACATACATCTTTGATTAGGTAATTATAGTAATTAGGATCCCATTCTATTTTACAAAATGATTAAAACTTCATAAATACATACGTTTCAAAATAGTTGCTTTTAAGAATAACAACATACATTGTTAATTTATTACGGCGATAGTCCTTTAGGAAAATTAAACCATTGTAATATAGAAGATGTTTCTGATGAGACACTGTTAAGGTTGACGACTATAGGAGGCAATGCGTGGAAGAAAATAGAACCTAATTTTTGTTCTAACATTGGCGTGTGTCCAAACATTCGAAAATTGGCGAACCTTTGACTAGATCCTGTCTAAAAATAATGCCTTTGTCGAATTCCGACCTGTGCTCAATCTGTCCTTTTTGTTTGACTTACAAGTTACCATTTTTTCAGATCGAAATTCATCCGGTAAAAATTACAAATTAAAGTATCAAAAATATCTATTCATTTATTTAACAAAACCGTATCAAAAAATAAGTATATTTTTCAAGTTGATATAGAATTACACCCCTATTTCATGGGAGACATGAGAGAGCTTTGTAGAATAATAATTTTTGGTCATCTCAGTCATTTAAAGTAAAGACTACAATATTTATATCTTTGATACTATTCCATGGACTTAATTTCTTAGCTTGTTTTCTTTTTGGTAGATTAAATTATGAATTCTTAAGAACAATTATTGTTTTGTAACTTTGATGTACATTGTTTTAAATTGTTTAATTCTCTGTTTCCTTTCTTTTGATTGTGTACCGTTCGTTTCTTTGCACCTGCTGTGTTTTCTTTTGAAATGTTCATTATTCACGAACTAATTGTAAATATTTATTAATGGAATGGTCGGAGATTTCGCGTTTGTAATAGTCGTCAGTCTTCACACTCAAGTTCACGCCTCCGTTAAGGAATTAAATAGAATTAGGTGAGAATACTTGGTAGGCGAGAAGTAAGAATACACAACAGCAGTCCTCATAAACCATCTTCTGACGCTTTCGTAAAACCTCCTTGCCGCATCGTACCACAGATCAAAAGCCACTCCATTAGTCTAATGAAACTGGATGCTGCTGGTTGTGAATTGTGAATGTTTGAGAATGGTTGTGGTAGTGTGACAACAACGACGCTACTAATGTTGGATCTCTTTTAAGAAATTACCGTCTTTTGGGTAATAAATTCCGTATTTCACTCAAATTTTATGTATATATGTACATATGTACATCTGCATCTACAACTGCTACATATTGCAATTCAACACAGTGTCTAAACTTGCGAAAATGCACGCCGTTTGTTTCGTTGTCCCGGTTAGTCTTTGTGTTAGATTGCGTCACAATTAAAGTTTCGTTAGAAAGTCTCCACTTTACTTATTTGTTCATTGTTGCCACTGTCGCCCATTAGATGATGAGAATTGATTACTAAAAAGTTCGAAATCGCGATCGACTTCTGACAGTCAGAAATAACCAATAATATTGATACAGTTTTTCACTTTCGGGCGGTCTGGCCGTCGTCGAATGAGATATTTTCTTCTCAACGACTCGCGTGGACGACATCTTCAGGAGATCTTCTTTCCAAAATAGTTAGTAGAAATATCTCATTCGACGTCGGCCAGACAGCCTGAAAGCCAAAAACTGTATCAACGATGGCCGCGAAAGCTTGAACAAGCCAATAATATTATATTTTGGGTGTAGTAGTTCAGATAACAAATATTAAAAGTAGATTCTTTTGTATAACAAGATGTTTTCGACCAATCTAGTAAAATACAGTTCTTCTTCAGACCAATAAATAATTTATGGCACACATCGCCTTCCGAAATTGACCGTGTTATAGTTTAGAATACATATGTAAATTTATGTCTATTTTCATGAGACTTCCCTCTATATAAATATAATGTGTAAAAAGGAAAGTTTTTAGATCTTGTTTTTATGATTCTTTAACACTGTGCTTCAAAGGAAAGAGAGCGTCGCGATGCGTAAATAATTCATGATGCGTTGGAAAAACATCAAAAGTAACCTCAAGCGCCCATTCTGCAGAATTCGGTCTTGAAAAATAAGCCGCAGTCGAGTTTTTACTTTGTATATATCCATTTTGATTCGTTATGTACTGTTCAAAGTGTTCCAAGTTACTTTGAAGCTTTCTTTTTTCGATGAGAATTATAACGCCTTCGTCCATTTTGTTTGTTTGAGTTCTTCCTTGACAGATATACTCCCTTTTGTGTTCATCAGTTCCTCTTTCCTCCCTCCTGGTTTTAATTAATTATTATCGTTATTGCTATTACACGAAATCTGGCTTGTGGTAGACCATCCTTAAATGTTCACGTACAACTTTCTATTGTTTTAATTAAAAATCTTAATTAAACGCCGAAGTTTAAAGTTGTCTAGTTTAATATCGGTTCCACAATAAGCGACGGGCGCAGGTTGCAGGTTATTTCGAAAATACGTCGAAATTACAGACGTGGGGTAGTTCAACTACAAGTAATTAAAACATCCAACATTTTACTGAATATAATCTAAAAGCGAATAAAATTATATTATTGGTAGAAATATTATGATTATTTTACATTTTCAATCTTTAAAAAAATTAAAGCGAAATTATGAAGTGTCATTGTCTGTTATTTAAAAGAACATTTAGAAATTTGTTTCATGGACATAACCATTTTATTATCTAGTCACTTAAGTTTAAGTGTGCTGAATGCACCATAAAGTCTGCAAATTTATGAATTTTCCATGAATTCGTACAAGCAGAGGTCACTCTGCGACACTGTTTCTAGTTTATTTCAAAATTCATTTTAATTATCAAAAGAGCAAACTTTAATACATAGAACACTATTTCCAGAACCCCTAAATAAAATCATTGAAGGCGCCAAAGGAGCTTATGACATTATGAATTATCCATAAATTCATAAATACTGATGTCACTTTGCGACACTGCTTCTAGCTTTCTTCGAGTTTCATATAAAATAGCTGACTTTAATGAATAGAACACTACTTTCAAAATCCATGAATGAAATTTCTGGATAGGCCAAATAATCTCGCGAAATTACTAATTAATCATAAAAATAGACGTCACGTTGCTACACTGTTTCTTCTTAATTTTAATATTTATTTAGAATCGATTTTAACTTTCCAGAAGATCAGACTCTAATGCATAGAATACATTAAATCTTTGAAACTTCAAAATAATATTTCAGGGCGTGCCAAACATTAATTATGAATTTTCCATGAATTTGGACAGAGGTTTAATTGAAAAGTGATTTAGTCAAATAGTTCGGTTTAGTGTATATAGGTAATTTAAACAACATTTTCCTTATTTTAAATACATCCATTCAATTGCTTTCCAATTCCAAGAACTCCTACAATTTGGACTTCTTCGCTGCCGGAAATTTTACATATTAAGTAAACTCTTCAAAAAACAACTGTGCTGTTATTAACTATAGAGGAAAAATTATAACGACATTATTCCTATAATAATTTGGAATATCTATTAAACTAGTTTTGGTGCATATTTGATGAAACATGATAAATAAAGTTTCAACAATGTATTTAAAGAAAAACTCTTACAATTGTTTCGACGAAACCGTCATTATCAAAGAGTAGGTAAACAGTTTGTTTTGACGGTCTCGTCGAAACAATTGTAAGAGTTTTTCTTTAAATAGATTGTTGAAACTTTTCATATTATTTTTTGTTATTTGGAATATCTTTCAACCATAAGCATAATTATCATGTAGACCTGTTGAAACCTCAAATTCCCAGAATTGCACCGCTTGTTGTGTATGCGATGACCGCTTAGTCTGGATGCGGTACATGTTAGCTCTGTGTACCACCACGAATTATTAGCTGTATACTATCAGCACTTTTAAGCGTTTACAACACGCCCAGATACTCTACATAGTCAATTGCAGTATTCGGCTGCGGTTTTCGACTGATGCCGTGTTCGAGTCTAGTTCACTACCCGCATTCGCTGACATGAAACTTCATTACGAGCCTGAAACTATAAAACCGCATCGATCACATGTCAAATTTCACGTCCGTTGTTTCCGATGACGAATGTGTGTGTGTGCTACTTTTATCTCTGAAAATATCGCCTCGGTATATTCGGGCTCGATACAAACCGCTAGACATTCGTCAGGCGAATTCAATAAAGATTCGAATTCGAATTGTTCGAGTTTCTATAAAGCTACAACTCTATTTATAACCGATACATTGACATGGTATTGTCAAAATAATGGCACAAGAATACGTCATTCGACTATCGTAAACATAGTTGTACTGGGGGATAATAGTATGGTATTGAGCACAGTAGTAAAATGTAATGTATTTATATATTGTTTTAATTACGAATCCTCTACGGAAGAATAAACTTTTTTTACCATTTACGGTTTCTGTTTCTTGTTGCTTATTCTTAACGAACGTTCTCCAGTTTGTCCTCGGTTATACTAATCTTTATGCCTTTTGTTTGTCTAAAATACGTTTTACATTTAATTTTTGTTTATATTGCATAACTTTTACAATAAATAATCATCATATATACTATCACAGTAAAATTTATCACTTTTTAAATTTGTATATTTATTACCGAGCCGCCATTTCGCAAGTAACCCGAGCTGTCTAGTACTATAGTAACTCCGACCACAGATGTCAAAATCTATAAATATGGGATTGTGTTAATGTGTGAACGAAATCATGTCGTAAATAACCAAAAAGGTATCAAAAACCGTACAATAGTGACAAAGAAAAACATAAATTAAATAAGCTGTCAATCTGTTGATTAATTTAAAGGAAAACATCACTGTGCTATTAATTAGCATATCTACTAGTTTCTTATTATTGTAGTTGCAATATTGTAATAAGAATGAATTACAATATTTAAAAAGTTCCATCAGTTCAATTTTTAAATTCTTCCTTATTATTACTTTTCAAATGATGATAAGTTCTTTAATTCTTTTTCATCCGTTGTAAATGACTTTCAATTATACAAAATACAAATCATCAAAACCATCGTTTTAAGCTTTGATTTGATTCTAAAATTTATATAGTATTTCATTCAATTATTAATATTTTTCCTGAGAAATTGGAGGTAACCAAAAAGAATGATACACAGTATTTGTAAAATTTCGAAATGATAATAATCATTATATTTTACAAAAAGAAGAGGTAAAAGGAACAGTCATTCGCTAAAAATAATTCGGTCGTATGACTACAAAAGATTATATAGAACCGAGTTTATTATTTGACAAATGTGTTAACGCAATTTTTGTCTTTTTTTTTTCGTTTGTTCTGTTTTCTACGAAAACCTTATCAGCTCCATTTTGATTGTGACGACTACCATCAATTTTCTTTTGGACAATTTCATTTGTCGTTGCGTCTTTTGAACGAAATTGTATTGCTCGAACCTTTCCAAAGGATTCTTCTGAACAAATGCTGTTTTTTTTGTTGGTTTCTTACATTAACCGCATTTCCTAGAAAAAATAAAAGTAAGTAGAAACGTACGTGGACTTTGAAGAAGATCTTTGTACAATCTTATTTAATTCCTGTGTAAAAATAATTTTAGTTCTAAAAGTTTTTGTTCTCTTTGTTTCGAGGTGCTCCCTATAATAGGAAAGTGAATATAAACTTGATAATAATTAAAGTTACCCGACTGGAAAAATTTGTCTGAATATGATAAGGTCCCGGTCAGGCATGCCTCGCATGCCTGATCAGAATGACAAATGAACACTGAGGAACTAGTCAGGAATGCCTGATGTCGAACTGATTTTGTTTTCCTGACTAGGATTTCCTGATGTGAAACTAATAAGGTTCTCTTGATAAATACCTAGCGTTTTTAAAAACCTGTTATAATTAAAAATATTAATAATTATGCGTTTACATAAAATGGCATGTTTTATTACATAATGAAATGAAATTTATATGTAGTACATAACCTATGTTACTAATATATTATATAAGGTTTTTCTTAATCGAAGGACTCGCCGTCCCATCTTTTGGTTTCAAAGTGTATGTAGATGATAACCCCTTTAAAATAATTTTGCCCTCCGAAAGGTTGTCAAAATTAAATAAGTATCTTAAAATACAGCATTCACAAAATCAGTAAAGGTTTTTTGATCTTTTATTTGCTTATCCTCTCAATGTATTTTAAGAACTGGTCAATGTTTCATATGGCGCTTTTTAGAAGTTATAGACTGATATTTAGTGAAAACTCACTCCAAACAGCAAAACAGTATTTTAAACGTTTATATTTCATGAATATTTTTTCTAATATCTGCAAAATGGACAAATATCTCGCTTTCTACATAAATGACCTATACTTTTTGTAATTTTTGATTTCTACAGCCCAAAATTATTCCAGAAACAACTTTAAACCATTTTCGCTTTAATATCAAATTGTATTGTATTAAATGCCTAATCGGTTGATTCAAAAGATTAGTAAAAGAAGAACAAGCTCTTTTGACTCATATTAAGTTTAAATTTCAACTGTTAAATTATTTTTTAATAATTTTGTTTGAAGTAAATGAAATATAATATGACAATATTGTTTAGCAATATCAGTTTTTTTTGATCATCTAACTCAATTAAAGAAAATTATTTGTAGTACCAAACACTAAACAGCCCTTTCGGGATTTAATCGCTATTTCCCTGGGGGATCGCGACCCACACTTTGGAAAACACTGATTTAGACCCTCAAATGTAAATAAATAAATGCTTTGAAAGAATCCATAAGGGCTGAAACGGAGTATAAATTTGCATATCTATGGGAATTTCAGAATATTCAAGTTAGAGACATGGAAACCCGGACCAAGACTGTCTGTGTCGGTGATAGTAGACAATTTTATAAATTTCATTGTGCAACAACCTTATCTCTTATCAAAAATAATGTTATAGTAATTTTGCTATTCAATATAACTTGCTTCATTCACTATTTTTCTTCGACAAATGCTTTAAATAAATCTTATAATAAAGATTAATAATGAAATACTTTTGAAGAATTTTTTAGTAGAGGTTAATTTAAATACATTAATATGATATTAACTTTCGATTTAAATTGTACCTACTACAACAGATTACCTCAATTTAATGATGAAAATTTTGTTACTGCTGTTATGCCCTTGCCGGAAATCGAACCGGAGACCTTTGGCTTTACGTCCACAATGTTTGTAAGTACGTTCGGCATTGTTATTGCTGTCACCTCCCGTAGCTTAGTGGTAAGAGCAAAGAGCAGTTTTTTCCTCATTAATTTGAGGTAATCTGTAGTGTAGATGCAAATTAATTCAAAAGTCAATATCACTTTAATGTGTATTATAAAAATGTTTTTGAGTAAATAACTGACCAGTCCAGCGCCAATACATTTTTTGTTTCTGTTTCATACATATTTTTTGTTGTGTTACCATTGTGTATTAGGTCCCTACCTATCGTTATTCGGAGGCAATTAATTTTTAAATTGAAAAATAACAGATTTGAAGTTCAATTATTTGAATATCACCAAATAGAAAATTGTTATTTTGCAACTAAAACAATTTCTGTGGATTTGCAATCGATGGAAACATAATATATCTATACAACTGTGCAGACGTCCATATCTCATAAAATAGTTATTGCTTCAGTTTACTTGTATATCCGACATGTATATTAAATTTGTGCAGCAGTTAAAATTGAAAGGCCTCGTTTTTATGGTCTAACCAAATTGAATTCGCTTACTGCCTTCCGTTTCTGCAACAAAATCCGTTTTATTTTATAAAACTATAGGATCACTGACTGTGCAGAATTGTATTATCCAGTTTTTGACGTAGTTAGATATAACTTTATATCGTTTTTGCTCCTAGCTAATCAGATTAGGGAGGATCACGAACTCGACGAGTCCGTTTATAATAAATCTGCCTTGCTTAATGCTCTGGAGGGACCGGATTTTTTCATTTTACTTTTTAACCGTAATAGTCGGTCAGAACACACCGCACTACTATATCATGTGGCATTTTTGTGATAATAAAAAATCCATCCGCTGCAGTAATGGTACGTATTTACTCGTAAATGAGCTTTCTGTAGTAATTTTAAAACCAAATAGGAAAATAGGATTGGAGATCAGGCTCTCTACTATAGTTTCATCTCCACCTGGCATTTTAATTTGTTTGTAGTAGAAATTATTAAAACAATAACTAAGTAGACTTTGTACTGGTATAGTCCTGATTCGGGTCTAAAGACCGTCGTCGGTTTCGCTAGCACGAGTGGCGAGCTTCTTCAGAGGCCCTCCCATTTCCGATGCTGGATGTAGACAGTCTACATGAAAGGACGGAAGGATGGAAAGACCTATAAAGAAGCTTGCCAGTCGTGCTAGCGAAACGTTAGAAAGAAATTCCGAATCAGGACTACACCAGTTCATCAACTGGCCGCGAAAGCCTTAATCAATTTCTGAAAATTTGTATTCGTAATGGTTTTGTATAATTGCAGATAATTTAATGTCATTGCTCAGTTTAAACAACTTTTCATCTATCTCATTTTTTGTGGATTGGTTTTAATTTTAAATTTATGAAAAGTCTTTTTTTTTTCTATTTTGTACTATTGATAAAGTTTTGTGTGATCAAAATCAGTGGCTTATAAGGGAACAGCTGATCTTAATAATTAAAGATGAGAATAAAAGACAAAAGAATGTTTCGAAAAACTAGACATTTCGACCGGGCACTCTTTATCAAGAGTAGATTAATACCGGTCGAAACATATGTCGAGTTTTTCGAAATAGATTAGTTGAAACATTCTTTTGTCTTTTATTCTTATCTTTAATTAATTATGTTTCATCAACAGTGCACCGAAAAAGGTTTACTTAGATTTTAATAAAGTTCCTTTTAATTGTTCTTTGTTCTTAAAATTATCTCAAAAGAAACTGTGAAACAAGCGTTATCATAAAAATTAGAATGGACAGCAATCTTTATTGTTGAATTGTAGACGTAACAACTACAGATGAAAAGAGACAATTTGCTTAATGTTTCGTTTTTCTTCTGCTTGGGTCGGTATTAGGGATGACCGTAAAAAGTTCACCTTTTACCGGTGATATAAGTTAGTGAGTTTCGCATTATTTCGCATTCGATTAGACCGGCGAAGATTTCTCCCCCATTTCCCCTTTTTTGTTCTTTTGAAAACGAGTTTCCCCTTGATAAGGCAGGTCATTAAGCCGACTACAAGCAACGTTAATTCATGTTGTTCGGAGCTCTTTCACTGCAATAACCAAACATCGTTTGCCCTTTCTCTGCTAACATCCAACATAAACGGAAAACTTCACTGGCTTTTCTTACATTTAACTACCACTAATGGACACGTTTGACTAGTCATTGCTACCTTGCTGTATTGGATTCATTTATTTATAGTATTGTGAAAATATATCGAACAGTCGAAGACATACAACAGAATCTCGGTAGTTGAGGCAAAACTATATTAGAACATTAAGTTGATTAGTTTTCTGGGCCTATGAGAAATGGAAAAGTACCGAGGTCTGAATTTATCGAGATTATTTTCCTTTTTAAGTTCACGAAAGTCACTGTGAAATGTAAAAATCGCGATCGGAACAGATTAGAACACAAAATTACATATTGCAGTAGATATTAATTAATATTTTTCTTCTAGTGATTAAGCATTTTAATCCTTCTTTAAAAATCCAAAAGTTAATTAACTTTTCAAGAGTATATTATATCGCGTCAAGAATTAAATGCATACTAGCGATTAATCCTACTTTTCTCTTGTAGAAAAGTTGGTACTTACATAGAGGCTTAAGGCGGTAATCTACCTAAACCTCTTTTTGTAGCAAATTTTCTTGAGGAAAGATGCTACAGTTAAACATGGAAATTAAGTACATTCAACTAAGCCTTTTGGATTGTCTCCGCTAACTTGAAAATGTAATGTACCATCACGTTAACAGATTATTATAATAACACTCTGTATGTTAGGTTTTTTGAAATAATATAAATATGTAATTTTGATTATTATTCTTCTAATATCTATTTTAAATATTTCTTGAGAAAATTTCAATTAAGGAAAACATACTATTTGGAATAAACTTAAGATAACGCCGTTATCAGAATAAGTTATTAATGAATTAGTAAATATCAGTCAGGCAGTCAATTCTAAATCCATAAATTTCAATATCCTTGTCGTCAATAACACCAATATTTTATCTTTCTTAAGTGTAAGTTAAGAATATATATAAATAAATACGTCAAAATGGTTTTCCTTCAAAATCCCATTACAAAAATAAGTTTCAAAATAATTCTTTACCGTGATAGAAGCATAAATTAATAAATATTTAGATAAAAAACAATTACTTTTAAACGTTTACGTTAATAAAAAAAAAACATAATTGTTTCGGCATATAAAAGCCGTTCTCGTGAGTACTTAGGAACGTTATAAACAATAATTATGAAGTAAATTCCTGTTAAAGTCAACATTTACAACCAATTGCGTTTATTTAAATAATGATTGACACAGAACCAACTTTAAAATCATTAAACATCATAATTAATAGATTCCATTTGTTCCCCTAATAGTTTCTAATGTGTAAAAAATCTGAACCATGATAGAGTTATACAAACGGAAATTTCGCCTTTAGGAGTAAAATTTGTCAAGGTAGGTTTTTTTAAAGTTCAAAGGTCATAACTACAGACCGATGCGATGTGTGATATTGCTAAAAGCGGACACAGCTGTCTAATAATTTGTAGGAGTGTTATTTAACTGAACTAGATAGATGCATCTGTTGAACTGTACTCATAATACTCTATTGAGGAAGAAAAGGAGAATAATTTACAATTATTCGAAATGATCAAAGACATAAGTGAACCAATAATTCCTATCAAAGTCATGCTATTGTTATACGGCTTCTACGAATTAGTGGTCTAAAAGCATTCTCCGCTAGTGGACGTATATCTATCGTAATTCTTTCAAGGGCTTCTAAGCTAACCATTGTACAATTTGTGATAATGCACTATCCATGTGTCAGTGGTAAGAGTGATTTATTTTAATAATAGGAAGACCAGCACAAAATTTATTGCAGTTACAATTTATTTATTAATGTCTATTTTGATTTTTTCAAACAATTAACTTTTTATTAAAAAAGGAAAACTCTTAGTGGCATATTTTTTTGTATTTACTTAATTTTTGAAAATAGAAACAACTGGTGAAATATTTTATAATATGTAATCTGATGTTTCTAGTAATCAAGAGTTGATATCAAGTACGCTCTTTAATAATCTTTAAGAAAGGGGGAGATTCTCAATTCGTTTAATTCATTTTTTTTTTATTTTAATAAAAACATAAAAATAAAAAACTTTTTTTAATAAATAAACGCATAATGCCCGACAAAAATAACAGTACAACAACAATAAGAAAAGTATAATGGCCGACCAATGCCAACAGGAATAAACTTAAATTTATTTTTCATTATGAAATCGATTTCAAAAGGAAAAACAAAAAAGATTGCCTTTCTTGATGATAAGAATTGATGTAAGATTTTTCCAATAAAGAGGCTATTATATGGTGATTGATTGCATTTTATACAGTTCAGGTTTTAAAGCGAATATGCATACACGTTGGTTAAAACAATATTTACAAAAGTGGAAAAGTGACGTATTAAAACATTGTAAAAGCTTATTGGTTCAACTTTTCAATCGTTTGATTTATTTCCTTTTATTCCATTCCTATAAAATGATGATTCGGTAAGGAAAACGGAAAGAGTTAAAGACGCACAACGAGCAACTGTCACAAACCGCATAAAAGGTCGTAAATCATAAACGGTTACGGAATTATAAATCTGATGCACGGGACCCGCCCGAGTGGGACAACATTAAGTGTCATTTATAATGCAAACTTCTGTCGATGTACTTCGTATAACTGTTGTGTACGACCCTGTTGTATATCGTCTCTATACCAGACGATATTTTCTCCGGGAACTCTCACAAGGAGAAAGATGTATATTTATTTATGATTTATTTGTCCTTGGAAACGAAGATTTTTTTGATGGATGCATTATGCGAGGGCGAACCGCACAATAATACTGTTGAAAATCTGAAAGCTTGTTACACATTTATCTGTACAAAAGTCGTTGGGAGTCTTATTGACATTTCCACTTTAGATATACAGTATGACTCGTTGTATCTTCGATTATTATTTTAATAATTAGAATATCTAGAAAATATTAAAAATTGGATTGATTCAGTCGTTACTCTGTGATAATTCAATTTGTAATCATTTGTTTTGACAAATCTGTTTATATTCATTCAATTTGAATTATTCGTTTGACAATGACAAGCTGTTTTGTTGAAACTATAGTCAAAAGGATTTGTAAATAAAAAAGTGATAATAAACAAAGTAGTGTTTATTCATTTATTGTTAGAAAATATTAGCAAACCTCCAGAAGATCGACCGTACCCTACTTAGTTACCATATCAGTTAGAATTGTTAAATTAACTTTATTGCGAAATTAACACAGGTAAAACTAATGTCTTTTGATACAATATCAATGAATATATCGCTATCTACTGATATTTACTGTTACATGGGTCTTACTAAGGTTTGTTATTTACTTGTCCAACTGAATTGATGACGAAGGCATGTAAACCAAATTAATAAGGTACATTAACTTGTTGATTATTAATTTCTTGAAACTACAAGACAAGAATAGCCTATGGCGTGATGATGAAAACTCGTAAGTTTGAAATCCCAATCCACGTCTGCTGGTAGTTTCGATAAATTGCTAACCAAGAATTTAATGTTGTTTATAAATGCCTTTTTTTCATTCCTGTGTATTGGAACATGACATTCGATGTACTAATGCAACGATATTGTTAAATTAGTGGATACGTCAGGTGAAAATTGAGGGCAAATTGAAATTTGATCGGTAAAAAAACGACGCGCGATATGTTTAAAAAATGGCAGATGCTTTTTTTGTATGGTTACGTAAACATGCGAAGCCCATTTTTTCTTCGCCGCTTTTTTTTTATTTTGGGTAGGTGACACGTGAAAAGCGGCGGTGTCGAAGGAAAGATTAATGACAGGCGTTTGTTTGTGGTGAGCTTCGATACCATTTGTTAAGACGCACATTTGAAGTCATTTGCTGGCGTATTAATGCACTGTCAACAGCACGTAATCGCCCCTGAAAGCTCTATAGATCATTTATACACATATACATATACTACCACCACCATGTCACAAGCGAGAGAAAATTAGATATTTAACCAACCCCATTCACTATAGGTAATGGGAAATTAGGTAAATTTGAAATGCTGCAGCAAAAATCGACGCCATATAGAGTCATATTACCATGAGCACAAAATATAGAAACTAGTGATACATTATTCAAGTGTTAATTCTCTATTACGTAACAATTTGTTAAATAAATTCATCCTTAAGCTTGAATAGTATTCGCAGCTATTTTTTTGTGAAACATTTTATAAATAAAGAAAGAAAATAAATAAGACTGCTTTTTTGTTTCACACAATCTCTACACAAAATGATTTAATAAAATTTCAAGTGTGAAACAAAAAAGCAGTCTTATTTATTTCCTTTATTTAATAATCCTTAAGCTTTTTGGTGTACCTTGTAACCCATATAGGTGTTGATTAATTTTCTGTAACAGAACGTATGTTATATTGTATGCGTTATTTATAATTTATTTTTATCTCTTGAAGGTTAGATTATGGTTGGAAAGGGTTCCAAATTAAGGAAATATTTCTAACCATAACATGACTTTAGAGGCATATTATTAATATTTCATTTTCTTATACATATTTCTCCATAACTTTCACAGTTAAACAAAGGAGCGGTCGTTATAAGTGTAGGTAGCACACAATGTATAGAGTACACGTATTATCATTTTGTGTGAGAGTTTTTATAGCTGACGTTTTAAAAGCAGTTTGTTTATATTAGCACAGACTATATCCATTAGTAAAATTTACGTAAATTATCAAAATGATTAATACTTTTTTATTTCTTTTTTGTATGGATTTCTATTTTTGGAAACAACTGTCGCCGTTTCTGCAACAGTAGAAATTTTGCTTTTAAAGGCATAAAAAGTGTATCATTTGGTTTTTCTTAATCACAAATTTTTGTCATGTTTATCAAAATGGGTGACTTTTACAATGAAATACATGGAGTGAGAGGATTCCTATTACATACTCAAAACTTATTAAATAATTGTATTATAACATATGTTTATTAGTTGATGAAATAAGATTATTTCACCGATGCAAAGATGTGCCACTTCTTTTGATTTCTATGGGGGAATCGATGCAATAAACGGACTTTGTGTTTTAAAAGTTTATTACACCCAAACTATTTACAACTATATACGCACTAATTTTATTGAACGCCGTGATTGCAACTTATTTTACGAAAATACTAAATGACTATAGATTATGATTTATTATATGAAACTATATTTTATTAAAAACTATATGTTTAGAGAGATCTTTATGTAATTGGTGCTGTATATTAAATGTACTAAAATGATCAAAATGTTTGATGTTTGAATCTAATATTATTGAATGCTGAATTGATTGAATGTAAAAATAGTTATATTTACATGAATTTAAAAACCGCCCCCCACAGGAGGGTGTGGTTCCGATGCACCGACACGTGAAACAACAAAAAAAAGGAAGGGAAACATAAACATACAAAAATGCAACAAGCTATGTGTCGGTGCATCATCTACGTCCTGAAAATGGACCGATGGGTCAAAAAATTACCCCCAATAAATCTATAAACTAACTTAACTCTAAAAGAACATTTGGAAACAAAGAAAATATAATACGATAGGGCTAAACGGCAATACCAAGAAGGAAAAAAATATGATACAATTGCAAAAGAAAGGAACAGACAGCAAATACACATGACAATACAAAAATTACAAAAAATAAAAAGATGAATAAATGCGAACAACATATGTGCTTTTTGCCTCTTATTAGGCATATTTGTAAGCACTCAGGTCCTACAATTTATTAATATTAACTTTGAGATACATTCCATATTTTAAAACAAAGAGAAGGCATAATATATAATAAATGTGTGCTTATTATTTGTGTTTTCACATTTTTCAATTTTTATTTCCAGAAACTTAATCGGATTAGAACATATATAAACAAGTTGCGTCGATGATTTTTTTCTTTTATTCGGAATATGTATATTTCCAGCCTTTAATTTTTCACATCATCATGCAGTATGCATAAATCCGTTCTCTTTGATACGACTTGTCGAGAAAAAGAAAGGCGCAAAAAAGGAAGAGAAAAAAGTTTCGAACATGTCGAATGAGACATTATTATCCGTCAAAAAGCTTCCAGGAAAAGAGAACGTTCAGAATGGAGATGGCAGACATTGCAGCAATGTAAGAAAGCTTTTTCCCTACCAATTTAAAAGGTACTTCTATTGTCGCCACTTTGTTCGCTCAATAGTTTCCATTACATTGTTTTCACCGGGGCTGTTCCAAAGTCCTATTTTACTTGCCCCCCACGCTTCTTTCTTAAGTACATTACTATACCATATTTCCAGGAATCGCTTGTTTCTTTTACTTCTTTAGATAGGTATATGGAAATCAATCAATTTTTAATACACGTACTTAATAGTACCTATAAATAACTAATGTTACGCACTTTATCTTCGGAATAGGAAATTGAAGGCGCTTGGGTTGTTACAGAGGGTGATAGATAAAATAAATGGGGATTTTAAAGTCGTTTCGTCCAATTTGATATAAATAATTTTTCAATGGAAAGCATCGACAGAACTGTCAATCGTTCTTGGAACATTGAAATTTCGGATGAAGGTCGCGATTATTTTTAAAATTGAAAAACATCTATCATCTCTTATATATGTTTTTGTTTCCCTTAATGTTTGTGTTTTGAATTCTACGCTGCTGTTGGTAAATTGCGGGTAGCAAAATGGCACCGAACACTTATTTGTTTTCGTAGCTCAATAAAAATCCGGACGCAAAAGTAAAAAAAATATATTTACAATCTTAACACTAAATAAATACAAAACTAAGATTAGATTATTGAAATGAAAAAAGGTGAAGTTGCTTGAATAAAATAAAATGTTAACGATTCAACTGCTGGAATGTGAATGCCTGTTTTTAGATGAAATATGCATATTTAAGCGGGCACACTATAGCACAGAGGGTGCAAATCTCCATAGCAACAGGGTCATAACTCTATTTTAGGTAAATGTACAAATACCTTTTTTGCAAAACCCACTTACCTGAATGATAGTGAAGTTACCGATTTTGGTAAATATAGTAATGGAAAAGTTTTAATATATCTGCAAAACTACTTACATTCTACGAAAAAGTATTACACTGAACTTAAATTATAGAAATAGAAAAATTTAAAATAACCATAACCTAATGAAAATATACAAGCCTTAACAGTTTGGTATTAATTATTTTAAATTAAAAATATCAAAAGGACTAATGCTCCATTTAAATATCTACAGTCGTACAGTATTATTTTCTACATACTAATTATCTGTGTTGAATACAACTCACTGATCCATTTAACTCCACGGTTTTATGATAGTAAAAGGGGTGCGGTGGAGAATGGTGGGGTTTGCAATGTGGCGCACAGAGCTGCCTAGTGCGCTCTAGTTCAGTAATATAAAGGATGCCGCGACGCACTTTACTAAAGACCCAGAGAATTCATGTAATACACTACTCAGCATAGGACGGCCGGCAAAAGGCGATTTTGCACAAGTACATCAATGTCGGTCGTGATGTAGATACACTAAGTTTAGTAATAAAGTCGCAAAAATACATAAATATCTTATCCGCATCTATTTAATAAATATCAGTCGTTTTTTACGTCATATATCAGTTTTTTCAACGTTAAAATGCAAGACACGTATAATACCTAACGCTCTGCATTTTTTATTTCATGTTTTACGTATAATTATTTCGAAACGTTCGTTCTACTTATTAAACTGAAGTGCTGTATGGTTTAAATTTACCGATGACTCTCTTGAATATCGACATGATCGGTTAGCGATCGGAGAACGCATCAAGCGCCTCGTGTAGTGTGAAGGGCTTTCGATGTGAAAAGACGGGAATAATCACGTACCTACCCTTTCAGAACCTTAGAGAAGATGCAATATTAAGTGGGTCCCCCCCTTCCCTATTTCTAGTCTCGACAAGCAGTTACAAATGATTTACACATACACACAAATCCATGTGTACAAGGAAGGTAAAAGTACATAAGACCAGTTACATTTCTGTAGAGGAAACGATTTATACACGGTATGTTTGACAGTAATGCTCCATCTAATATCATGTCAAACAAATATGTGACGAGAGCTTCGTGAAGATCTTTTTCAACTTCTTTTACGTATAAGTAACATCTATTCGTGTGTATGAAGGAGATACAGTCCATTCAGAAAATTGTGCATTGAATTTGTAGTCGGAGTCAAATTCGGAAGGCGAACTGTGGAATAAATTATCTTACTTTATCCTTCCTTACTCGTTTATTTGGCACTACATGCACACAAAATATTCAGTAGCCAAATAAAATAGTGGATTGTTTTAACAAACTATTTAAATAGATATTCAACAACTATTTCGACTAAAAGTCATTATCAAGAATACAGACAGTAACACATGGGCTGAAAAGTCCCGGGCCTAACACATAAAAGGCGCTAGTTTTATTGCATTCATATCTTTTTCAGTTAGTACTATCCGTCAAAAGACAGCTGTTAAAATTTCATAATATTCTATTCATTAATTTGTGAGTTATTGTGCTAAGATACCGTTCAAGCGAAGAAATGGCTTGAAAAGTGTTATGGAGACCGCTCCATCGGAAACAACCGAAACAAAATAAAACGTTGGTTTGCTGACTTCAAACGTGGTCGTAGAGGCACTGATACACCAATGATACAGAACGCAGTGGACTTCCACAAAATTTGTTTAATAAACTTAGCAATTGTTTCGCCTAACTTAGGCTTCTTCAGAAGTAATACATTTACACTAAACTAAGCTAAGCTGCTTATATATAGTTTTAGGATTAAGAAAGGGGTAAATCAATAGGTTGAGTAATGATGAATTATTGAGATCAATTTTATCATTAAGAAGAATATTGGTATTTTTAAACTTATTAATTTCTAGAGATTCTAATAAATACAGTCTAAGATTTTTATTTTCCACATTTAAGATTTCAAAATTATCATTAAAAATATGTTCCTCTTCATTATGGTGTTTGGCGTAGTAAAAATCTTAGACTATCCTTGTTAGAATCTCTAGAAATTAATAATTTTAAAAATACCAATATTCTTCTGAATGATAAAATTGATCTCAATAATTCATCACCACTCAACCTCTTTATTCACCTCCTTCTTAATTCTTAAACTATATATACGTAGCTTAGCTTGGTTTAGTTTAAATGTAGTACTTCTGAAGAAGCCCAAGTTAGGCGAAACAATTGTTAAGTTTATTAAACAAATTTTGTGGAAATTTATTGTGTTTTATTTCTTACTAAGTATTAAAATGAGTTTCCATCAAGTGAATGTAGAAAGAATTAATCATTTTACTTTTTTGTTGATTGTGTAAAAGCTTAATACTGAGGGTTTCTGTAAAACAATTTGATACTGGTTAGTATATTAAAAAGAGAATATTTATCGGAGACTGTGGTTAATTACAAAAAATAATAATTAAAGAGACTCACCCCTTTTACCACAAAAAAACTAACAATAGCGGACACGTGTTTCGCCCACTAGACTCAGTCTCGCGTTGATAATGCCCACATTCAAAAGGGGGGTGGTTGGTATATTGTTCCTTTTAGTTTTTAAACCTACGATTATTTTCCGTTAATCATGATTTATAATGATTGATTTTCGGTGGTTTTCTCGACTTCGGTGAAATCACGTTGGCCGCGATATATCCTTCACCTCGACATTAATAAGTGAACTTGTTGGTCACACACACAATACATCATCCAGTTAGAGACTGCTGTCATCTTTCATTTTCTGCAAGTAGTTGTCCACTGTCGCCCACTTTTTACCTCTCCCTTGATGTCTTTCTTCGGTTTCACTTAGAAACTTTCATTGGACTTGAAAAGAATGATGAAAAAACTGAAAGAGAAAAAGTACCAAAAGTGTCTGGTGATACATGACAACAAAAGTAGATTAAAATGTTTAATTTTTCTCAAAGACAGGGTAAATCACACCTTTATTCTTTCATGTTAGTTCGTATCAAGAAAAAAATACAAATCAAATATGTATGTGCTTATTCTATAAATAAGTTCTAGCATCATCAAAGCATCGACATTGTCGGTCTTATACGTCATAATTTCGATTTTGAATTAAGTGGTCTGTTGGATATGAAACAGTAGTTACCGGAAGATGGTACTCTTTGAAGTGAATTCGTAATCGCAAAATTTATTAGCAATTGGACGTTGCAGTTTGGCTCGAAAAGCTCGTTAACTTGACTGCTGACTTATCTAATTCTATAACCATAACCATAACCATGCGTACATGTGCGTTCATATGTATATATACGTTCTTCTTAAAATGTATATTTAAAATAGATTATTACTCTGTACTCTTGAAGATCTCAATATGAACGACGTTAATATGCATTAGTATCAGTTACTCAACGACATACGGCACGTATTTCGTCTTCCGTATTGCTTCAGCGTACAACTGACGTTTGTTATGCAGCACGCAAAGTTAGTTATGATCTACGTCCGCGGTACTACAAACAATGTAACCTACAACTCTGGGGTATATATTGTATTTTCGCACAAACTACGGCAATGAACTAAACATAATATCTCAAAATATTTTTATAGTAGCTGTCTCAACCGCCTTTCAAATTCAGAAGACTTTTTCACTAGTTACGTTTAAGCAAAAGGATACAATATCAATTAAACATCGAATTATATTAGCATTTCGTAAAAACCAACAAATTAAATGTCTATCTATCTATATATATATATATAAATATGTAAAAAATGACATATATACCTTCGCTGACGACACAGCTGTTTATTGTAAAGGCGAAATCTGGGATGAAATTAAAGTTAAACTAAAAAGTAAACCAGACATCATTAAGAACTAACTATATACAAATCGACTCGAAAATAACATTCAAAAAACAAAATTAATTACCTTTGGTAAATATATTGATTCTGTGCCAAAAGAATTTAAAATAAAAATAGAAGATGAAATAATAACTAGAACAAATAGTATTAAATATCTAGGAATAATAGTAGATTATAACTTTAAGTGGAAAGAACATGTCAATGTACTGGTTAAAAGGACGAAATTTTTGATAAATGTATTTCATAAATTAAAGTACGTCATGAGTATGAGAAACTTGTTGCAAATTTATTATGGTCTATTTAACAGCGTTACTGCATATGGAATTATAGCTTGGGGTGGAGCCTACCAAAATGTATTAGGACCACTAGAGTGTATTCAGAAACGAATACTGAAAATTATCTTAAACAAGGATGTAAATATTAAAAAGAACAAAATACCTTTATATAGTATATAAATCAAATATATAAGTTGGAGACTCTATTATTTCAAAAAAGTACTAGTATAACAAGAAATAACGTTATATCTCTACCTATATCCAATAGAAATAGCGATAAAAAGAAATATTCTCATGAGGCAATTAAAATTTTTAATGAACTACCACCAAATCTCAAAACAATCAATAAAAAACACAAGAATCACATTAAAAAGGAGCTGATAGAATGGATAAGAATAAACGGATGTAATGATACTCTTATCGGTTACTCATAAAAGTAGATATTATTTAATAAATATAAATATGGAATCAACCAGAAACAACTACTCCGAGGGCTAATATCCCTACCGGCATTCAATTACACTGTTGATTCCGATGTTGATTCCGATGGATTCTTAGACAAAGATACGAAAGATATCCAAAAAAAGGAAAGTAATAAAATCCTTTTTCGTCTAATTATAAATATTATTTAGTGTTAATTTCTAGTTTTAATTTTTTTTTCTACTATTTTATATTAAGGTAACGTAATTTTCTTTGTGCCGCAGCTTTATGCGCCACCCTACAGCAAATGTTTTTGTTTTTTGTTGAATTTCTATATACTTAGAATGTTGCATTTATTTTTGTTTCTGTATATAGTTCTATGTTAATTTTTATATTTTAGTGGCTATAAATATATAAAATATCTGATGCTAACTAAAGTATTTCACAAGGGCCTCGCAATGGCATCTAGTTGTCCAACTGAATCAACGATGCAGCTTATATGCGTGATAGACAACAAAAATACATTTGCCAGTAATTTATCGAAACTATTGCCAGACGTGGATCCCGATTTCGCTCTTATTAGATAAAGTAAATTATACTAAAATTGTATTTTTGTTGTCCAGTGTTAATTTTAACAACCAAGAATTTCGCAAATGCTAACCAATATTGAAGGCACATTAATTGACAGTCCATGTTTCATTGTAAATATCAGTTATTTGAATAAATCACAATGTAACAGACTAATGAAGAGTGCATTACAAAATGTCAATCCATCAAAGTTTACAATGTTTTGTTACTTTAGTTAGTGCTATATCATTAAGCATTTGGAACATCCACCATTTTGTCATATAATTAAAACAATCTATCATTATTAACGCAATATTTCACAACAAAATGATAAAACTAAATAAAAATATTTTTATGTTGTATATAAAATTTATGGTGAAGGTGCCGAACAGTTGTAATTTCTGTTAAAGAAATAATGACCCTCAGTAATTAACAAGGCGGTAGTCGTATGTTAATGCGGCTCTATTCGTTGCCATAAAACATTGTAAGTTCTTTCATCCAAAAATTTCGTCCCAACAAACTCCGGCGAATTTGTAAAACTTTGTTCACTTGATACTGGTTTTCATGTCTCCAGAATTATTACGTATTATAAATAAGTCGGTTGTCTCGAACAAACCACATGACGCTACTTGTGTAAAGAAAGCTCGCTCATTACTTTTAAGTTTTAATAAATTTCGTCGCTTCCCAAGGGACATCATCCTATCATCTGTCGCAGCGTCGCGTCATGACCTACCATATCGCGTCGCGACGCTAAAACGTAGAGGCGACTTAAATTATTTGGACGCCGAATTTGCAATTCAAATGCGACGACGCTTGGACGCAACGAGGACGGGGTTTGTGGGTGTTTTCTAAACAATTTCTGGGCTTTCGGAATGTTTAATTATTAACTACAGAACGGTTCATGCGACGCGGCATTCTTTGTAGCAATTAGAATTCAGAAACATGCCTGTAATTTATGGCCCCGCATTTATATGTAATATATGTCTGGTCCACTTTTCAGGCAGAAACTAAGGGTTTCCAATCGGAAATGTGCTTTCTTTCTGTTACCCAATCTTTTCTTAAGAGAATTTAAATTAAAACTAATCATTCACATCTGATGTATTAAATATGTTGCTAACCAAGAACTTAATTTTTTTTTTCTGAATTTGATACATTTATCAAGTGAGAAGTAATTATTTGTTAAATGAAAATATAAATATAGAATCAAAAGAAACAACTACTCCAAGGGCTAATACTCCTACCGGCATTGAATTACACTGTTGATTCCGATGGATTCTTAGACGAAGACATAACATATTTAAATTTAGACGAAAAAGGATTTTAATGCCTCCTTTTTTTGAATATATAATTATTTGTTGTTTTAAGATTTCAAAATTCTAATAATGGGTTTTCGCGAAACATTATCTTAATAAATAAACATCACAAAGTATTGCTTCTAAATGTTTACTTTAATGTAAAAATTCCTTTACAATTGTACTCAGTAAGCACTTTTCAAGAGTAACTTACGTATTAAATATGGTTACAAATGGTCAGTCTATTTATTCAGTTATCGAATCATACACTACATCTGCTAAGTCATAACATTTAATAATTTATCTATGCAGGGGGTGTATACGGAATAGAAGTAAATATAGCAGAGCTCAAATTAATTCGTAATTAACACTGTTAAAACGGTGAATATTATAGTCAGAAGGATGGCCTTCGTACGGGGTCTCCCATTTCGCTTTTATTATGTGAAATATTCATGTCTGATTTTGGAAGACATTTGTTTATTACAAAAAATCCACTTGTAAACCATATTGTCTTTTGGAGAAGATATGCAGATGATGTTTTTTCCATATTGGCAGTTCTCTCAAAAATCTAAATCTATTTTTAGATTTATTAAACTCTTTAAATAACAGAATAAAATTCACTATTGAAATTGAAACAAACAAACAACCAATTAATTTTTTTAGATTTATATTATAATTTCATGTTTGTAGGAAATCCACAACAACAGATACCCAAATCAAACATTCTGTATTCCATGGCTTAATACACAGACCTTTCAGCTTTTCTCTCAACAACTCTAACTTTAACAAATAATTAAACATTACAAAGCAGTCAAATCAAATGGTTTAATGGCTACAAGGTCTTTCTAATAGATAATATGATGTAAAGTAGAATAAGAAAAATGATTAAAAAGCAGTTATATCCCGATGTAGAAGTCAAATCGAATACTTTTAGGTTTATAAACTATTATCCTCCACTAGGTAATAAAATATGTATACAACTTAATGCATTAGGTCTTTTCAGTAAATAAAAACTTCAGTTAATAATAAACACAACTTAGAAAACGTAAAAAAAACTGTAACAATTGCGAATCGACTTAAATTTGTCAACTAGATTGAATGAACATAAATAATCAATAATATAAAAAAAAAAACTGCCGGTATCGCTGAATATTGTGTAAAAAACAAACATCACTTAGACGAAAATATTATTTTGTTACACAACCAACCCAAAAACCAATGATCAGACCTTTTAGAAATTTTTGAAATTAAAAATCACTTAAATTTAATAATAAAACAACTAACGACCAATAGAATTCTGTTAACACCCCTGTATCGATAAATTATTTAAAATTTACCAAAGGGAGTGGTCTAGTGCTTTAGATCATTGCTTAGCATTCAGGAGGTTACCGGTTCGAATCTCAAGTCCGACTGCTCTGGTCCAAGTTTTCTGTGGTTTCCTTGGATCATTTAGGCAAATGCTGGGGCAGTAATATTCCACAGATTATCTAATGTTTCATTTCTCTTCTGTCTTCATTTCGTCCGTCTCATCTTTCTCTCCCTAACCACACCACCCACCCATTCCCACGATACCTGAAAAGAGGCTGAAGAGAGCCTTACGCCCTACCCTCCGGCTTTGCATTACAGTGTAAGTTGGAGGGACTGCCCGCCCACCAGCACTAATAGCTGATGGGAATGAAACACAAAAAAGTTTGCTTTTTTAGTTATAATGTAGAAGATGTAGTGTACACTTCAAGAATTGTATAAATAGATTGACCATTTGTAAACATATTTAACACCTATGTTACTCTTGAAAAAGGCTCAGTAAGTCGAAACAATTGTAGGGGAATTTTTACATTAAAGTGAACATTTAGAAGCAAAAATTTGTGTTGTTTGTTTATTTGTTTATTGCTTTTTTTCGTTTTTAATCTGAACAAGTACACACTGAAAATTTAGGGAAAGTTTTTGAAGTGTTATTGTAACAGACAGTGCGGAGAATTGGTAAACAGATCTTGTAAATTTTATGTCAGGATAACATTTCTTCACTACAAACGGATACACGGTTTTGATAGTCCAATAAAAGTGACCTAATAAACAGTACGAAACGTTAAAAACCTTACCGTTTCTTCGGTAAAAGTAGCTCGTAAACAGTTTATTACAACTTGGACAAAAGTGCTTTGAAAAGTTGATAAGACCACTTCACTTCACGAGACCCAGATTGCTTATGTAATGTCTTTCGAAAATGTTAGCGACTTTTCAAATCAAACTTTGACAATAGAGATGATAGAATTCCTACTATTTTATTGACATAAAGACAATTGATTCTCATTTCTTAAAACAATACAACTATCAGTTAGAGAAGAACCGAAAATAGAAATGGTGCACCAATGAATAAATTAATATTATTCCTCGCAAATGTCTTCATTTCTAGATAAAACAGACAAGTTTTCGATTTATAGTTGCTAAAGCTCTAATTGCTCACCTAAGAGTGAATTTACCGGTACCATTAGAACTTTGTATTTTTTTTAACAATCCATCTCCGTTTCTGCTGGTACGGGTAGGTAGGTATTATACCGTCAAGTAGTTTGTTAGAAATGTTCATTTAATTGGATCGACAAATAAAACTTGAATCGAGCTTTTAAAGGTAACATAGTTTAATTGAAAATCCTTGTTACTCCACAGGGTGGTAATTCATTAATTAGTAACGGAGTTGGAAGCATTGGGGTAGCCAGGTGACTAAATATTTAATATAAAATACCGTTTTTGCTTCCAAGCAACGCCAAATGACAGCAACTCTGCTGAAGACGACGATTGAAATTTTAAAAGTTAATTGCTAACATCGGGGGTAGATATCGCAGAATTATTATCTGCTAGAAATCACGTGTGGTCAAAATTCGACCAATTGAGTTATTTTTCTGGGATTTGTTTTTGGGTACATTATGTGTACATGTTCATCTTATCCTACCTGCCTTAAGGGTTACATACATATTTGGCACAATAGCTTTCCAATGATGGTTTAATACCCCCTCATTCTATAATAAACGCTAAAATAAAGGGTATCACAATTTTCGATGTTTCCGTACAAATTTATAAGACATAACAATATATGGAATAAAGTGTTGCATTTAAAATCTTTCTATATATTTCGAAACATTACTTTAGTTTTTATTCTTTGTTTTAGGCCAAGTTAGAAACCAAAGCTTTGAAGGCTAAGAGGCCGGGTTTTACCGACGATCGGTATAACGAAACATCTTACTACATAGAAAATGGTGAGTATTTTTTTAATTGGGATCATTTTATTTGTCGTTTTAACTGTATTAAAAAAATCACGTAACAAATCGGTATATTATGATATTATATATAATTTCATAAAACCTGAAATTTTTAATGTTCTTAGTTCAATTTCTGATATGAGTATCTAACATACGAGGCATGTTTTTTAAGTAAGTATCGTTTTGAAATGAATGGAAAACGTGAAAAGATATCTTAATAATTTTATTTTATATGAAAGCCTGTACCTAAATCACAAAACAGTTGTGATGCAGTGGTTAAAATTTAACAAGTCAGGCGGCAGAGTTCTGTGAGAAGGGTATTCAAAAACTGGTCAAACGTTATGACAAGTGCCTCAATATTGAAGGAAATTTTGTAGAAAAGTACATTATGGTACAGGCTTTTATGTAAAAATAAAATTATTAAGATATCTTTTCACGTTTTTTTATTAATTTCAAAACGGTATTTACTTAAAAAAACATGTCTCGTATATTAAAGAGGTTTCTAAAGCAAACGAGCTGTTTGTTTTCAGTTGGAATTAGAGAACATAAAAAATGAACTCCATTTATGTGGAGAAATTTTTAGTGACGAAAAAATACCAAAAATAGTACTATGGTCATTTAAAGAAAACTCTTTATTGAAGAAAAACGTAGGTGGATGATATTATTTACAGGAAAAGTATTTTGGGAGAATTGAATATTAAAATTAACTGCTAATCTTGAAAATATCAATTAAACTTTAACGTGTTTAAATTTAACATTTGAAATTACTGTTCTATCCCCAATCTTACTGAGTAACTATGTAAATAAATAATGGAATTAAGATTCGGTCTGAAGGGCGGTGGTCTAAATGAACGGTTAGGTTAGATTCGAGGTATAACCTTTGCCCACGTCTGGACTAACTGGTAATTTAGACTACGACCCTTTAGTATGAATCTTAATTCAACTATGGATTCTTCCCTTGTTCTTCTGCTATAATATAAATAGAATTGACTAAATAAATATTGGATTCATTGACAAATTGGTTAAGGCTTTCGCGGCCAGTTGATGAACTAGTGTAGTCCTTATTCGGGCCTAAAGGCCTTCGTTGGTTGGAATTGCTTCCTAACGTTTCGCTAGCACGAATGGCGAGCTTATCTGTCTACTGCATCGGAGATGGAAGAAGCTCGCCACTCGTGCTAGCGAAACGTTAGGAAACAATTCCAACCAACGACGACCTTTAGACCCGAATAAGGACTGCACTGGTTCATTGGATTTATTGTTATTTTGGTCCAATAGAGCCGTTTTTAATTAAAGGTTTGCGGAAGGTGTATCCATATTATTTTACATTCACGACATTCACAAAGGGTAGATGGGTGGGAGAAAAGATTTTGGACGTCTTCGCTAGGGAGTTCAGGGCGCATCCGGCGGAAGAGTATGAGAGATGCATCAAAGCCGGTACTCTGACTGTCAATTATGAAAAGGTTGACACAGATTATCGACTTAAACACAACGATTTACTGGCCAACGTGGTTCATCGGTAAGGATTTTCATTTAAGAATTCACGCAGCTAAAATATTTATTTATGTTCCAATTTTTGTTACCATTCAGGTCACATGCTTTTTCAACCAATTGTTTTTTCGAGAGTTTTCCAGAAATGTTGTGATATGGTTAAATAGGTAAAATTGAATTTGAAATCGAGGTTTTTAAGATCATTAATCACTCGTGATATTTGATTCGATATTTAGATATCGTTCCAGTACTAGTAATATTAGTACCTCTCATTTCCAACGAAAAAGAAAATAAGAAAATTTGCCTTTTTTACCTTATCAATAGATAAAACCTAAACAATAGATATTGAAAAAAGACAAAACCTTTGTTTGGATTAATGAGCAAATTTGAACGAACGAGCAAAAAGATATTTTCAAAAGTCAAATTCGGGTTGAGAATTATAAAATACGCAATGATAAAGTACGCTTATAATTTTAATTATATCCTAAAAAATCAGTTTGGATAATTTATCTACAAATACATATTTTAAATGTTAAATCTTCTATTCCTGTGTCCATATTAGGATGAAGTGTGTATATTTAATTTTAGAATTGTTTCTAACTTTCCAAAAGTTTTGCGTCTTTTTATATTTATATTTATTATATAATGGTTGGCGACAATTTTACTAATTGTTCGAAAACGTGTCTAATGAAAAATCAACCAATGTTACAAATCTTTGGTTACCTGCCAAGGTTCTTGTCATAAATAAAAACCGTCAAAACTGGACAACTTTGAATATTAAATGTTGCCAAAACAGTTATCGCAAGATATCTAAAACATCTCACATATTTACTAATGACAACTTAGACGAACTCATTATTATTAAAATTTGTACAAACCTTTTAAAACCGATGATAAAATTTATGTCATGTGTGTACCTATACTATATTTATTTGTTAAACGTTATTGATTATCATTTTTGCGCAGCACAAAATAATTGCGTATTTTACGTATGCAATGTTTTATTATTTATTTTATTTTTATTATCTCATAAATTGTACTGCACCTTTGACATCACTTTTGAAGAATGATTTACACAAAACACGTATTCTGCATGCTGTTTCATTACGTATTAACAATTAGTTTTGGTTTTCCTTACTGTTTTCCATTTACTTTAGTTTATTTATTTAAATAACGCTTGCTTGACATATAACAAGTTTTATTGTGCGTTCATGAAAAAAAAAAATGAAAATCGTGTAAATATATTTTTTTATATATAATATTCCCACCTAACATTTAAAATGACAACAATTGTAATATTCTTATCCTTAAGAACTAACTATAAGCCTTTTTTAAATTACAAACTCTTTTTGTTGAAGTAATGATTAAGACAAATTATTACTAAAGGGATAAAAGTTAAAATCAATTAGGATTTTTTAACGAGTTCGTGCCAGGAGATCCGCAATAATCAGAAATATATCGATCTTGTCTTGCTTTGTCTCTTTCAACATGTCCAAGTCAACTAATTTATCTTATCAAGACCGCTTGCTCAAGATGTTTAGTATACAGGGTCATTCATATTGAGTTGTACATTAGACATTTTAAGGGAACTAAGCATGTTACAGATTTGAAAATTTGGGAGTAGGGAGGAGGGGTAATCAAGGATGATCTATTTCTCTAAAATAATTTCAACTGAAGGGCACTTTCGGTTATACCGGAAGTTGATGTCAACTTTCTTATATTAAATGGAATGGTATATTTTTTACAATGAATTTGTATGAAAAATAAAATTTTAAGGTGACTCTGATAACCAACATTTGAAATTATTTTAGTTAAATAGATTATCCTTGCTAACCCGTACTCCCAACCCCCAAATTTTCAAATCTGTAACATGCTTAGTTTCCCTAAAACGTCTAATGTACCACTCAGTTTGAATAACCCTGTATGGTTCTCGAATTAACGCTACTGTTATAGCGATGCAATAAAAGTTACGACGATTTTGCGGTCAGAAATTTATGTATTTTATTATTATTTACATTTAAACTATTAATACTTTGGATATTAAAAAACGATATCAAGGTTTCTTGAGGTAAGAGAGCAAGAACACGACAAGGGTTGAGTTTTCATTATTTTTCGATAAGAAAACGATAATATAAAAAGCAAAAATTTCGTATTTTGTTCATGCGTTCATTATAAAAGTTTCTCTTTAATTTAATATTTTGTAAGGAATAAGAAACAACTATATTTTTATATAAAAATAATAAAATCGAAACGAGAATAGCAATACATTTTTTTTTTGAGGTGGTTTTTTAAAATCAGGGACATTATAGTTTTCATTTCGTCCTTTTATTTACTTGAATGTAGAAATCAGAGAAAATTTTACGAGTAATAAAGTTTTTATTTAGTCAAATACCAACAGGGAGTGCTGTGGGTTTTTAACTAAATAAAAAAACTTTATTACCTTTAAAATTGGCTCTGATTTCCACATTCAAAGAAATTATGTTTGTATAATACTTGAACACTCTCATTTTAATTTTTGTACTTTATTTATTTTTATTTTTGGAATAATTAATGTATTTTTCATCTAAAAACTTGCTGCCCTTTAAAATGTTTCTAATAAAAGATTTCGTCGTTCTTATATATACTTAATACAGAAATAGAACGTATTATTATCAGTTAACGGAATAAAATCTGAAATATGAAAGAGCACAGATAGAATTTAGGTAAAAGCAAGTGAAGCTGTAGCATCTGAACATATATGCTGTTCCAGACATGAAGTTCCCGTCACTAGCGATTCGATCACCATTGTACATTTGGACGAAGACGTTGTGGTGGTCAACAAACCCGCCTCTATCCCAGTAAGTGGCTTCACGACTGCCATTAAATTATTTTACCACCTTTCTTAAAAAGTAAACAATATTAATTAGCTTATACTACGCATACTAATTGCATATGTAAATGCTTACAATTAACATCCCCTAATGATACTTGTGGCACAGGTACATGGTACACGTTTACCTTTTTGACGCACGGCGATGTACTCAGTGGGGTGTAATAAACGAGATCTTGCAAACATAGAAGCATTTTTAGACTATTTATTTTACCATTTTTTGAGTTTCTGGACTTTTTATATGGTATTAAGTGCACAAAGAACAAGTTTATCCTTTTTTTGTTTGAAACAGTAGCAACCGAGTCAGTCATTATCTAGAGTACAAACAGTACCAGTCGAAACATATGTTAAGCAATCAATAAATTTTCATTGAAACATTCTACTGTTTTTAATTTTTCTATTTTAAAGAACGGTTAACAAAATTTATGTTAAGTAATAAATTTCTTGTATCTCATAAAATGAAACCGTATCATTGCATATGCTAACTGAGGAAAACATAATTCAATATAGGGGTGGTCACAAAACGGGAATTATTGGAGAATTTTTCATTATATTTTCTTCGAATATCCTGTGAAATAAAATGGAAAATATATATTTCCTTTATATTTCAACAAAACTGTAGTCTTATGACTTTCCACCCTACATTAAACTTCTAATCTGTTTATACATTTCTCAATTTGAAATTCTACTCCAGCATCGCCGCGTGTTGAAGACTCTCAAGCCAGTACAAGCTTTAAGTGTTCGATGCTTTTCATTTCTTCATTGAAATACATATTAATAAGTTCGTTCATTGTATCTACATAATATAAATTTATGTAAAAAATTTATTAGGTACCACATTCTAAAAGGAACTATTATCTGTTGTGTTGTATAGTCTTGTTTTGCTACATTTTTTTAATTTTCTTATCATTTTTCCCTTGGTAAAAGATATTAATAACTTACTTTACAACCTTTTTTTTTTATTACAACGTCTTCTAGTTGCACTAGGCGCGTCGCTTGTATTTCAGTGAAGATGTTAAAGCATTTTATTACCAAGTATAGCGCTTTATACCGCATCGCATGAATCTTTAAAGGTGTTATTAACCATTAAAAGATATAGTTTAACCGGCATGTTTACTGTACATATACGTAGTCAAGTTACAATGTCCCTAAAACTCTTACACATTTAATACAGGCGTTTAGGTAAATGTAAGTAAGTAAGTAATATTAACTGAGATTGTTACTTTATGAACGATTTTAATTAGCTAATCTATTGAAAACCAACCTTATCGAGTCTTTTTCACACAGAAAGGGAATAAATATCAAATGTTTATGTAGTTAAAGTGCTTCCACTTAAATTTATTTTGTTATTGTGAATTTCTCTTGAATATTTCATAATTTTGCTCTTCTTTTATAAGATATACCTATTAATTGTAAGTACGTAAATAGACATTGAAATAACAATTTATGTGATCCAAAACACCAAAGAAGAGTTGACGAAGTATTAAGCTGCTTAAACCTATAACATTCATCTTAATACTTCAATAAATCTCCACCAAAACAATTGAGATTAGAATTAAGTTAGAATATTATCGATTTTTAAAAATTTGATATAAACCGCCTGAAATTTTTCATGTTGATCGACAGGACTTGTGCCGGCTGCTTTTCTTTGATGTTCCAGACTAAATATAGACCGTAATTAATTGTTTTGCAGTTAATAACACTGTAAATAGATGCTTTTTTAACAGAAAGTTACACCTCACTACACATTTCCTTTCACAAAATGAGACTACTTGAAAGATGGCTAAAGGTTGCTGTGTTCATCTTATTTTCGAACTTGAATTTAATAACTGTTTTACAAGTGCTGTCTTGAATGAACTCCGGTTCTTGAAAGTTTCGTCCTGGATTTCGAGCTTATCTTAACTGCAAAGGTCTGTAAATAAATTAACGAAATGTACACAGTAAACTAAAATTAATGGTGTACACGGTTTTACGAAGTCGTAATTTTTATTTGTTCGCGAAATAACAAATTATTGTGAGAGCAAATTTAGATATACTTTACAGATGAGGACTATCATTATTTTTCTTCAATTAGGACTTACCTAATTAAAGTTCAGACATCCGTAACTTTACTACTTTTGAAAGCGGCTCGGTCGGTCCCGTTTGGATGATGGCTTGCTCAGATTGAAAATGTTAGAAATTCCCATTTTATCGTATTTTAACAAACGACCGGCGTTCCAGTTTTAATAACCTCTCTCGAAATATAATACACAATTAAGAAATTTACGTTAACGAGAATTAAACGAAACAACAGTCGTAGAATTCTTCTATGTGTAACGAATTACCAGCGGCGGATCCAGGGGGTGAAGGAAATCCCCCATCCAAGAGCTTATAACATGGATTACTTCAATACCTACTGTGAAAGATGTTGTGTGAGAAAAATTAGAAATACCCCTGACAATCAGAAAAAAAATGATTGTCTTCACTTTTAACAAAAAAAAACATGTAAAATTTTTATTCAAGTTCCAGATTATAGCTATGTGCATAGCTTTAAATGTTATTTATATACATTTCAGATATTACATTTTATATAAAAAATCTGTGAGCTATTTGTTTAACACAATCACTATTGACCTTGAACGATTTCTAATATGGAAAATGCGACAGCTGATTGAAACGCATTTTCGTAATGTTTTATTGAAAAGTCAATTTTTTGCTATTATCTTAATCTGTACAGTAAATGCTAATCCGTATAACATCATCTCCAGATTTTAGGAAAATGTTAATTTTCTCCCCACTCCCCCCATGAATTGTCTATGGATCCGCTCCGGGCATTACCTCTCAGTCGCATTTGTCTCGTTCTATTTTGACTTCATTCGATTTTTTTATATATTTAAGTCTATATACAGAGATCATTTTCTGTTCTTTGTATTTATAAACTTAATAATCTGTAGAAAAGCGTAAAAACTTGGTTAAAGAAGTTATCATGAAAAAAAATTAAACATGGTGAAGTTTTTAGTCGCTAACATATTTAGAAGCTGTTGCCTTCTTTTACTCTAGTTTTTATGAAAGAAAAGGCGCTACAAAATTAGTAACATTCATCGCCGAGTATGTCGAAAAGAATGAACTTTGTTTTCTATTCCAATTTAATAAATAATTGAAGTGTGTCAAAAATATATAGTATCTCGCTATGTGAACTCTTTATTCAAGATCTTATCGAATTTAAATGTTTTTCGTAAGAAGAACATGAACAAAAAAGTATTTTTTATTCATATAACTATAACTTTTTTAGAAAAATTTAATAGAATTTTACTACAATTAAAGAATTGAATTTGAAATAGTTATACTTTGAGAAATGATATAACAGATATTATTTAATAATGAAATATTTGAATAGTTTTTAGTACGGGTAAATTTTAAAAGGAAATTACCAAATCTAGTATAAACAAATAGTCTATCATGTTACTCTTATGAAAAATCTTAAAATTCGATGAAATATATTGCGATTATTAAATAAAGAACTAATCCTTAAGGATAATGCATAAAAAACTCAAAAAAATAATTATTTTATTGACACAATTCAATATTTTGTCGAGTTGAAATTAAAAAAAAGTTGTTCTTTTCGACACTGTCTACTATTACATAGGTACAATAGTAAAAAAGGTAGTGTTCGATTGAATGTATATATATATATATAAATATTTATGCACTCTGGCCTGATTGTGCCCTTAAAAAGTACTTGATACTACTTAATACGGCGGCAGAGCATGCAGGACAGCCTGGCTGACACTGTTGTTCATTGTTGTTGTTTACAGACACGAGACCCCTATTTTAGCAAAACCGATCCGGCTAATTCACGTTGATGAAGACCTTGTTGTCCTGGACAAGCCGTGCTCGATGCCGGTGAGTACCGATTAGTGCCGGTATAGAAAAAGAACAACGTACTCGACGCTCACCAAATCGAGTTTTTTAATCCCGCTTACGACCCACCTCATTATCGATCACCAATACGAGTAACTGTATCGATAACCGCTACATCGAGTTAAATATATTGACTATTTCTTTTTTTAGTAACATTTTATCCAACTGTTAGCTCATTTTATCCTTTTACTACTATTCAGCCACTTGAAGCAACGTTACCCAAACCAACAGTTTTGTTGTCGAATCTGTCATTCTTAGACCCCTAGTATGAGTAACATTTTTACCGGCTGTTACCTCAATAAATTTACCCTATTACTATCAGTCATCTTAAACATCATTACCTTAATCTCTATAATTTTGTTGACTTCTTTTTCGGGTTTACCAGTTTACCAAATCTTTATTGTCGTATTATCGGCCGTCTTGAGTAGATTTCCTGACCTTTTCTTGCAACACTAAGTATGTTGACCAATACTTTGAGTAACATATTTGTCTGTAAATATGGAATCAACAGAAACCATTTGTTGCCTGTGTAGGACGCGTTCCAAATGTGGGATCTGTGATCCCATAATTAGACGAAAACGGATTTTATTACCTTATTTTTTTTATATTTATCTACATTTTTACCGGTAATTCTTTGAATTTATCGGCTTCTACATTGAGCTCAATTTTTACGTTCACTTCTATTTGGTGCCTCGTTTTTTGTCATAAAATCTTTGCTATTATTTGCGATCATTTTTGCAATTAACTTTGGTGTTCGATAATGAGGAGTTTGATAACGGGACCGCAACACCTGTACTACAACCCCCCGTTTTTCCCTTGCATTAAAGAATTCTTTAAACGTTTCAAGAGTCAAACGATGCATGTTGTTTTATTCTGTCGTTGTCTTGTACTTATTTACCAAAGGTATTAAGAATTGTCGATATCTACCACGTAATGTCGAGATGGAATACATCGCATTCCGCAATTATTACACCTAAGGTACTCGCCAGTGTCATTATTAGTTGCCTTTACTACGTTTTTCCCCCATAGAAAACAATTTCTGTGTGATAATAATTGAAAAATGTCGTTAATGTTAAAATTATCCTCCTATACTACCTTCAATGTTTGCGTTATCCTGCTGTTTTGCATGTATGTTACTAACTATTGCGTTTTGTATTGCTTATTTATGGATTTTTTACTCTTATTTATCTTAAATTAATTCTATAGCAAATAAACAATTAATTTGTTAAAACAAAAGCAAAATCGTTCTTATTAATTAATAAATTGATAATTAAGTGAATAGCAGTTTATATTAGGATTTATTCTTAAAAATGAGGTGGACTTTTTATATAATAATTACTATTACATTAGTGAATCTAAATTTTTTTTTCAAAATACGTATCTAATTGGGTATGTATTGATGTTGAAGGAGCCGATTGATAAGATCTTAACGGGTTATAGGTCCATCCTTGTGGAAGGTACAGGCACAATACAGTTGTCTTCATTCTTGCTAAAGAGTACAATCTGAAGAACCTTCGCACTATTCATAGGTTAGATAGGCTCACCAGTGGTTTGTTATTATTCGGAAGGTCACCGAAAAAAGCGAGACAAATGGAACATCAGATTCGAAATCGTCTCGTCCAGAAGGAATATATTTGTCGAGTTGAAGGAGAATTTCCCGAGTAAGTCGAAAACTTTACATTTGACTAGTCAGTTAAATTCAGAACATTTTTTAACTAAAGAATTTATATCAGTAGTCATATAAAGAATGTTTTTTAAATAATAAGTCGAATAAAACACACTTGGTATTTTGTTTCACAATTTATTGTTTTAAACTTAACGATACAATAGATACTAAAACTATATTGCAAAGTTACATGAAAAGTCAATTTTACACAAAAATAATTGCACAGGAATTTCTGACCATTGTATATTAAGTAACCACCATTTAAATATTGATAATCCCAAAATTTTGCATAATGTTAATAAAGATAAAAAACTAGACCTTCTCGAAATATTCGAAATAACAAAAGCAAAATATAATAATCTTATGGTCACTAATGACCAAATTGAATTCACTTTGTCTCCCTTCTTAAAATCTACCTTCTGATTACCTATTTAAGCACAAATTCTGCAATATACTTTTACTATCTATTGACAATAGCGTAATTGCCGAAACGGTATCTTTAAGTTTTGAACAATAAATTGTGAAACAAAATATCAAGTGTGTTTTAAAAATGTTTCACCATGAGATAAGCAACCGTTCAACATCACTCACTTAAAAAATGTTTTGATAACTGCTACTTTTTACGTGAATCCTTCAGTTTTGAAATAGAAAACAAAACCAGTTTTTCTTGAGAAATGAACAATTATTATGTGACTAGCGACGATAGCCGTCCGTTTACAGAATATTGTTTCGAAGAAAAATCGATAAAACTATAAAAATCTTTATTTTTGCATTTAAATATTGTGACTGGTAAATTAAATATAATAAGTCATTTTCTGGCATATTTATTACCCATCGAATTTTTGTAAACATCACAGGTACCTATAACAATAAAAACTTGAACAGATATACCGAAACGTCTGTTCTAATTCAACATAATTACTTAATGATCTAGCCATTACACAGGAATAAATTTAGTAATTTTAAAAATCTGAATATGGTTGTAGTATTGGTACATAAAATTTGATAGATGATAGTGTTCTATTGTTATTGTTAACTTTGGACGTTTGTTCAGAGGCTTAGTGGAATGCAAGGAGCCTTTAGAAGTGGTGAGCTACAAGATAGGGGTTTGCAAAGTTTCGGAAAAGGGCAAGGATTGCGTGACAATATTTCAAAAGTTATCGTACGACGGTCAAACGAGCGTTGTTGTCTGCAAACCTAAAACTGGTCGAATGCATCAGATCCGTGTTCACTTGCAATTCTTGGGTAAGTAATAAACTGAGGTCATTTTTCGTTACGTTTAATAAAACGTTTGAAAAACGACTTGTTCTCCGCAGGATATCCGGTAGTAAATGATCCTTTATATAACCACGACGTGTTTGGACCGAACAAGGGCAAGAACGGCGACTTTGGTGGAAAAACAGACGAGGAACTTGTCAAGGACTTAATTCACATTCACAATGCGGAAAACTGGCTCGGGATGGACGGCGACACCGAACTCTCCATGTTCAACCCCAGCAAACCTGATTTGGAGGATTCGTTGGTCGAACCGTTGAACACGAAAGGTACAATTTATTATTCTCATTATATTTTACTATTGTTTCAATTTAAACGACTCCCCTTTCATCTCTATTCAACTGTTCTTTGCGGTCTCACTCGAACAAATACATGATCCTTCTAACTCGATCTTTATGGAAATGATTTTATAGAAAACAATCAATCATAATTTAGGTGTTTTTCAATTTAAGAAGAAAGTAACTGTAACTCCCTTGTAATTCCTTACCCACGATAGGTAGATTCATGCCACTGCTAAGTGTTAGTTGGAAAATCATTTTTTCTGTGTTATAAATTAAAAAATTATATCTACGCATCTTAAACGATTCCGCCAGCGCAGCGTTTCAAATAATGTTACGTTTTTTTTTTAATTTTTGTCGACTTTTTTACTATAACTTCTAACTACGATTGTTTCTCTTTTTATTTCAATGTAATAAACATAAGGTAAAAGAAAAAGGTCGAATAGATGAGGCTTTTACTTGTAACTTCATATTAAAAAATAAAACACGTAGTTCTTAGTTACAAAATTATTATTATATTTGTAACTAAAACTACATGTTTTATTTCTTAAAGGAGAATTTTAGTGATAATAGTGATTAAATTTGGTTTGCTTTTTGGTAAGGTAAAGAAAGTACATATACAAAAAATAATGGACGTAAGTATGTCTGAGATAAACTTTTTTTTTCAAACATCATCTGTATCATTACCTCCAGGTATTTCAGGTATAAGAAAATATAGAGTAGGTGTTATCACAATTTCGAATTTTTTACACGGAAATCAAATCAATCTAAAAACTGAGGCATATAGGTATAGAAAATTGTACCAACCATCTTGAAACCAATATTTTCCCATTTACGAAAAATATTTCATGTTAGAAGGTAAGGCAAAATTTATTTTATTTTCGTTTTTTTTTTATTGTTTTTTGTACAACCAATAAGGCGTCGTATTTTGTAAAGCATTGTCATAAAAAAATCATAATATAGATTTCGTCTGAAGGTAAATCGACACTTTTAAATGCTTTTTAAAGAAATATAAATGTTCTGTTTTTTCAGAAAACATGATAGGAAACGACGATGCTGACGCGATTTCTCGAGAATCGTCCCCATGTGGAGAAGCATCGCCTTGCGAAGAGACCTGCGAAACCACCCCCATAACACTCTGTAGTAGTACGTCGACTCAGGAAAGTTGCGAAGGCGATAAAGTTACTGTTGCAACTCAAACAGGTCATGAAGCTCCAGACATGGCATTCAACCCCGAAAAAATGACCGTAGACAAACACTGTTATGAGTGCAAAGTACGCTATAGAGACCCCAAACCACAGGACCTCGTGATGTACCTGCATGCGTGGAAATACAGAGTAAGACAAAAAAAGTATTTTAAAATTTTTAATTTCTTGATCTCAGACATTTAAATTTTTTGTGGTACCAAACTCCAAAAATCGAAATTATTGTACGAAAATTTGTGTCTAATTAAAAAAATATTGGTGCAAGAATAATTTATTAATTATGTATACATCTTTAAACATTTTAAAATCATTTTATACAGAAATACAATTAATATTTTCAGGGTCCTGGTTGGGCGTACGAAACTGAACTCCCAGAATGGGCGAAATCCGATTGGATTGGATCCAAATCGTCGGGCTGATGTTAATAGTTTTAGGAACCGCATAGGACTTGAAAAATATACACAAAAAAGTATATTTTGTTGATAGTTAAATTTAATTTGTCAAAAACTTAAATAGTGTATAATCCTTGCACTTAAGACGGCAGGGTCCAATCACAATCATCGTATGTAGACCATCCTAATTAACGATAAGTTAGAAAAAATGAAAGTAAATAAAAATTATTATTATTCCTTCAAAAGTGTTCAGGAAAGCGAAAAATTAATCAAAAAAGTACAATAGGTCCATTCATGCAACAAAAAATATTTATATTTGCTTTAGTTTGATTGTAGAATTGCCCAGTATTAATGTCAATTTCCCTTATTTGCTAGTTTTTATAATTATGATAAATAATAACAAGAAATATAAGAATAACACTTAGATTTACGTAAACATTCGTTATCAATTTTATTTAGCGAACAGGACAAACTTCTGTGCTAATTTACCAACATAAAGAACCAGTAATTATACGACTGAAATGAGGAACAATAAATCGAAGAATTTTAGTCAAAAAATCATGATATCTTCAGTTAAGTGCCTGAAAGAGAAAAAAGAGCATTAAATGCAGACCGGTAAATACATAAGTTCAAACAATTATTTGAAAGTATTAAACATTATTCATGGTATACTACAAACTACATAATATATAAAAAATATATTTGAAACGATTTTTAAGACATATTTAAAAAGGATTTTGAATTGCTTTTTTCATAATCCTTTCTCTCTATTTTATATTGTTGAAGGTTGAAAAAAACTCAATCCAATCAGGGTTATTATATTTCAAAAAGTTTTTTTGTCAGTATTTAATTTATCAAAACTGTCACCATTATTTCAGGCTCATAGACAAGAAGGAGCGAGGTCAGAAATTAAACGTTTTATCCTATATGAGTTATTTTGGTTTTAAATTTAAAATTTAATTAGGTACATATTTAAAAAGCTATACAAAAATCTTGTTTGAATTTTCTATACCAAATTGATCTATTTAATTTTTATTAATCTTGAAAATTACACGAATACTGTCATTCTACATGTAAGTATAATTTCTTTTGTATTACCTTCCTGCATATGTACCTGTGTCATTTAAAAGTTAGTTAATAAAAAAAAAAACGTTGAGAGATCGGTACCTTCAAAATATTTTTATAATGATGATACTTAATGGGCAAATTTAGCAGACAGCTGATGGTAGTTAATGATATAGCAGACAATATAAAAGTTCCACTTTTTATTTTATCTTGAAAAGGACACATAGTAGTTGTCCTTTGGAATTTAAAAATGTAAATAATATTGCGAATGGTGCCTTATTGTGACAACTAATTTAATATTTATTAAGACTTGACTATCTGTTTTAAAAATTATATTTGGAATATTACAATCAAAATTAATGTTCTATGTATAATAAAATTAATAATAGTCGTCACAAAATAGGCACTCTTATCATTAGAACGTCTGTGATGATCAAATATTATTTACTTTAAATATATGTCGATAAATAATTTCAGTGTAGGTATTAGATTAAATTATTATTATACTTACCTACACTAATTCTTGTATTTTTTTCTTGTCATTAACATCATTTGATATTTGATTAACTTCAAAAATTACAAATAATAAATTCTCTACAAAAATTAGTAGAGAAAAAAGAATCACATTGTAAAAAACAGTTTAATATTTCTTCTAATAAATAACATCGATTAGCACAAAATGATTAAATGATTAAATGATTACTTTCCACTAAAGTTAGTTGCGAATCTGCTTGTAAATTGTTCCGAAATTGATAATAAATACAATAACAGGACAGATGAAATATTCAGAATTTATATAGAAAACGTTATAATTAGTATGATGAAACTATAAGTATATATATAAAAAAAAACCAATAATTTTCATAATTAGGTTATTACTGATAAATCGAAGAAAAATGCATTCATGTACAATGGAAATTCATAAAAAAAAGGTTTTTTGTAGTTGTGATCGTATTGCAATGAATTCATGGAAATATGGAATGTTATTCAGTTTATTTGTGTAGTATTGTAAATAGCCATCAACTGGTGGAAACGTTAAAATTAATTAAAAATACTTTACATTATTTTAACGTTAAATTGTCAACTATTACTGCAGAAGAATATTTTATATATATATTATAAACTGCAACAATTCTTATTTTGAAAAGAATTTCTTATTGTTTTATTATGCGTTTAATTGAGGAAGATAATTGAAATTTTATTATTAAATAAAAATTAATTTGAAACCATTCTTTTTTATTTGGTCTCTTTAGTTTTCATTTCTCAAATTCGTGTCCTTAATCTTTTATCACAAAAGATATTCTGATTAAAATTAAGTATTTCTAAATGAAACAAAAATTTTACGACCAACAAAAATAGATGCAAAGATATAAGATTGATCATTATTTCTTGTCATTTAAACAAACATCGTTAGTGATCGAAATTTGTTGCAGTTTTATGTGTAAATAACAGAAAGTGAAAAAGAGATAAATGATAAAGGTCTTCTACAAAAAGCAGCATCATAAATGAAGAAAAATCAACACTAATAAATGATTTTGTAAAGAAAATATTTGATACGCACGCTTTTGTAGAGCACCAGTTTTGTAAAATAAGCTAAAACTATATATTGGCGATAAAATTACTTATCGAATATATAAATATAGTTTTTACATTATTTAATTTGTAAAATGAATAACTTATTAGACCAATATTAATAAGTAAAGTAGATGCATAAGTGGAGGAAAAAGATATATTGTTAAAAGTAATTTTTATTTGTCTCTACACAGTTAGTGTGTGTGAGATTGTTGTTGCTCTTATTATTATTTTCTCTTGTATTTTACAGTCATCTGTGATTGTTACCTAAGTAGGAAATTGTTTCTTTTTTCTTCTTTACTATTTTTAAATAATTATGTGTGCATATTATTCCTGTAACAGTGTATTAGATTTTAAGGGTAATAAATAAAAATGCATTTCTCATATTATCCATTTATACTAAATTCGGTAAGTAGTAGTCACACAATTTTTGAAGAACCTATTTTTAACTTATTAAAACAAAAACACTTTTGGTAATTAAATTTGTGAAACTTACAGCAAGTGTTTTTGTTTCAAGTTATGAACAAATTTTTCATAATTGGTGTACGTTGAATTCTATTGAATTTATTAAACCCTTTTTCCCATATCATATCGCAAATTTGTATTACGTATATATTATTAAGTTATACTTATTATTAAGTTATACTTATTTTCTGAGGCAATTAGATTTTAATAGTCAGAAAAAAAAATTAAATAACTTTTATTCTCTGGAAAATTATTTACATGACATGGTATTAATGTATTTGAATTTTGATTCTAGACCATTCCACCTTATTAAATTCCCTTTTTGATCGGTTTTGGGGCAACGCTGACTTTAACGGGCTTACATAAGTCGAGTAAATAAGGAGAATCGATTGAAATCTTTTTTTTTCCAATATCTCCTTCAGGAACGGCCAAGGCAATGTTTATTTCTACATTACAAGCTTCAGACCACACTTGATGTGAAATAAGAATTGTTGTCAAAAGTCTTAAATTATGTCCAACTTGTTTTTCTACAATATTTGAAAAAGTATTGCGATTTAATTGTTTTTCAAATAATAAAAACGTAAAAACTAGAAAATGGATTAAGTTTTATAATTTTCACCTTCATTGGGTCCATCAAAATTTAAAGGTTTCAGATGAGAAGGCCTAGGCAATACAATTTGGGTTTTTTGATCTGGGTATTTTATTTTCAATCGAACTCTACTTGGATCCAACATATTATTCAATTCAGCTTCTAAAGGCACTGCCATAATGAGACCTGCAGTAAATTTTAGAGTTGTTTCTGATTGTCCACTGGGTTCCAAAATTTGCACTTGACTCATTTGAACCTAAAACATTTTATGTCATTAAACTACTTAAATTAGTTAAAAACTTTTTGATGGGTGCATACGTCCATGTTTGGGTCCGGGATTTTTCTTAGCTTCGTTTGAGATAAAATAGGAATTAAGACTCTGGCAACAGTTCCAGGTTTAGGTTCTTCCAGAACTGATAGTTCATTTAAAACTGCAGATGTGAATGAATCGGGTTCCAAGTCTGTGGAATTCAAATCTTTTTGCATTTCATCCAAAGCAGTCAGAAAATGGTGGCAAGGTGCCAAAGCAGATGCGTTACTTCCTAAAAAGAAAGTATTTATATTAATTGGAAAAAATGTAGTTACTTATAATTTGATCATTAACACACCTTTTACTATATATACCAGATTTAGGGCCAAGGCTCTGAGTTTGAATTGTTTGACGGCGCAACTATCTTTAGGGCTTAATCCCACAAAAAGGAATTGCATTTTCAAACAAGTTTCCAATAAATTTTTTAAATTAGTTTTTAAATTATTATACTGCTGCGTGGCCAACGTGCCAGGATTATTCCAGAAACCCTTTTCCAAAATTTGAGCCATTAAAAGTTGCGCCCCTATGTATAGGGCTGTAAAATGTGCTGTACCAGATACAGTTGCGTCCATTTTACTTAAACGATTTAACTGTTCTTGGGCAGTTTGTAAAAATGAAGTCTGAGTACTAAAATAAACAGTTCAATTTAAAATTGGCATTTTCAATATTTATGATTTTATTTACCTGTAGGAATTTTGATTTGCGTTTACGCTATCTACAACTGCCTTTAGAAACTCCATACTTTCAGGAACGGACATGGGTCTTGAGATAGTGGTATTAACATTTCCTGAAAGACTCAATTCGGGAACTAAGTTGGGCATTGTGTCTCTCAAATATGCATAATGTCTTAATGTATGGTTCTCCAACAAGGGAGTTATTGTTGGAAGATTTTTAGCAGCATTTAAAATCAAAATTAAAATACATATATCTACATTTTCTATTAAAGAAAATTACCATTTAAAATATATATTGTGTGACCCGTAAATTTAAACGAAAAGGATACATTGGGGATTATCAACGTCCGGCTCAGCTATATCGAAAAAGGGGTGAATTGTGAGAAATTGAGGGACCAAGGGCAATACCAGTTCAGGATGTTGAGCTCCAATTGTTTGCAAACATCTATAGGTAGATCTGCGATCTTGTGGGTATCTTTTAAGGTTGTCTAAAAGCTTTTCAACACACATTTTCAACCCGGCTGTTGTAGACATTCTGCAAGCAGCTAACATTCTATATAACCCTTCGCGAATCTCTTGAGAAAAATCCTCCAATGCCCCTTGAAAGATAGTATTTAATATATAATTGCTATAATTAAGTTAAATCAATAAATACCTAAAATTGTTTCCAACTGGTCGTCTCTTAAAATTATATGCCCAGAAATAATTCTGAGACTGTCAATTGCTTTTAGACGGACGTCTTCGATTTCGTCGTTGAACATATCAACCAGAAAGTCCAAGGAGATGTTTGCAAAATCAGGATTGTTCCTGGCTAGCTGACAGAGCGACTCAACTGCAGCAGTACGAACCTCTACAAAGCAAAGTGAAAGTAAGTTTTATTTTATATTTTTATTTAAAATGTTTTACCAAGAAATTCGTCTTCTAAACCGTGAACAAAAGCCCCGCAGGCTCCACTACTCATTAAATTAACACTGTCCGCGTCAATCTCTTCGCGAGGAGCATCGTCGGCCCACTTTTTACCACTTGACCATTCACCACTTGTTACATTTTCCCATGCTAATTCATGAGCAGTTCTCTAGAAAAAGTATGCAACATTTTATAGAGGGAGCAGAAGATTAACAGCTATTTCCAGGTAAAAGTGGTGAATTTGCACCCACATTTACCTGGTAATAGTTTTTATAATAATCAAACAAACCTTGCGTCTCATATCAGACATGAGTTTCTTGTCAAGTGTTTGGTTCAAAAAATGGGGACTAACAAGAACCATAGAACCCAACAATTTGGCTGACAGAGCTTTTACATAAATTGAAAGATCTGTTAAACCACTACACACCTTACCAAATGCATCATCAATAAGTCTAATTTCCTGTTCACTGTCTTGTAATATTACAACACTAAAATATACAATATTAAAAAATATCTATAAATGAAAAACTAGACTTTTGCATTATCTTACATTTCAGGATATGTAATACCTAGCAACCAAACCAATTTGAGTACCACTTTTCTCACAATTTCATAATCATCTTTTAAACAGTTGCACACATTTTTATAAATATTTGGATTGATTTTGATACCCCTTTCATGTAAAGCAATGATGGTAGAAAATGCCTGGCTTCTAACTCGTGCATCTTCATTATCAAAATACGAAGAAACCAACTCTAGTATTTTATCAGCTTCAGTTCCAGTACAAACTGGTATTAAGACTCCAATTGTCTCCAAACATTTGCATTTAACAGCATGACTAACATCTTTCAAGTAATTTTTAGCTATTTCAACCAGTTTATGATGTAATGACACATTGTCTGTTACTAATTTTCCTAAATTTAATATGGTATTCATGCCTTGTGCAATCACTTTATGTGAAACTTCATTTTTTATTAGTATTATTGTTTCATCGATGATCGATATTATATCAGCATTTGGTTCATTACCAATATCTAACAAGAGTGACAATATTTTTACTCTAACAGCAGACTCTACCTCCAATTTAAAATGATCACTTAACTTCTTTAAGACTTCTGGTATGTCAGATGTGGCAAGTTCAAAATTGTCTGATATCCTTAGCAGTGTACGTAAAACTTCTTTACTATTCTTACAACTTTCTAGGCAACTAATAAGCGCTAATACGGGACTACTGGCTGCTGGTTTCTTTATTAATTTTAACTTTTTGGCTGGAACTTGCGATGGTGATTCCTATCATTGTACAACATTAGTCCCATTAACATAAAACATGTTAACTTACTTACTTGAATCGTATGACTATATTCTGCTAAAGCCCTCTTTTTTAATACTGCCGTCATTTTCGAAAAATGAATTCAGCTTAAAATAAACATTAAACTGAGATTGGTTTTATCTTAGTTTTTAGGTTAAAATTTATAGGTTAGAATCGTAAAAATCATAAAGTATTTATAGTTGCCTACCTATTAGTCTGACAATGAATAAATTTTTGTTTGGAACTTTTGTATTCTTTCAGATAGAAATGTTTATTTTCCTTAGTTTAACTCCCATTTAAAAGCTGTTCACACCGTTAACATATGCATACATTTTTACATAAAATTCACCTTTTAAAAAGTCTAAAACAATTATTTAACAGGTTGCAAAATTATGAGCGTTTTTTTATACTTCGAATTTTCCTACAATTTTTATTAAATATAAATTTCTTATATTTTTTGTTTCAATTTGATTTCTAAAACACTTCAATAAGTTTTACATACTTTTTCAAATAGTTTTCAGCTTTTAAAATATTCAAAATAATTATATAACAAGTTGAAAAGTTTTGAGCGCGTTTTTATGTTAGACAGTTTTGCATGTTTTTCGTCTAATAAAAATGTGGTTTTATATTAAAGTATACTCAAAAACTATTTACACCACAAAATTTTGCGTACATATTTAATTCTGATTTAACTTTTAAGAAGGACAAATCAATTTTTTAACAGGTCAAGAACATGTCAGTTCTTTTTAATAAGTAGATTTTTATGTGTACAAGATGTTCCTGCCGGTTCGAACGAAAGTAGTTTTAATGATTAGAGACCTTAATGCCTTTTTAAATAATCCACATGCATGTTGTCCAAATTTCAGTAGTTTCGAAATTACAGTTAGTTTGGACAGAGAAACCAAAAAAGACTCACTGCAAGAAGTGATGGTAATAATTGAGGTGAGCCTCTTTTTATTTCATCTATTCCTTTACCAGTCTCTATTTTCTACTATTATTATATATTATTTTGATCGTTCTAACTGATGGAAAGTTTATAACAAAAAAAGTATATAGAATTTCGTGGTAATAATGGTTTTGAGTGCAGTTTGAAATAAAAACAATCCAATTTTTATTTGGCGAAAGAATTCCAAAATTGTGAACATGAAACAGCGCTCATAAATTTTCGATCTGTTAAACAATTCTTGTAAACGTTGTAAATGGTGAAAATGTGTAAAAATGTATGTAAAAGTAAGTGGTGATAACAGTTTTTGAGGTTGGCTCGAGATAAATAAGAAATAAAATTTTGCTTGACATAAAATGCGTAAAAATTCTATTCATTCTATTAATGAAAAAAAAAGGTAAAATTTGAAAAGGTAAAATTGAAGTTGATTTTAGGTTTATTATAGATCGATAAAATTGTTTAATTACCTAAACAAAAGCACGATCTGTAAACCATATTACAAAAGATGATTATTAACAACAATACACACTTTTATTTTTCGACAATATATTTATAATTTATAAGATCAAGCCATAGATTCACTGATTTTAAATTTTCTTTAATTTCACGTACATAAACATGTTTATAAAGTTTAAAAGGAATAAAGAAACTTATAGTTTCATTTATATAAAAAAAAAAACCTGTTTAAGTTAAATGTATTTTACTCTATCTTATTTATTATCCACTATCTAGCATTGGCGTTAGAAATTCGTTTTATTTGGGGAAAGTAAAACACTATCGTCTGTATTATTTATATAAAACTTCGACTTGTAATACTTTTATCTCTCTCGTAATTTATTCGCTTTTAGCAAGCATATTTTATCGTAATACGTTCGGTCCAAGTGTTTATTCGGTTATGTTTGTCCTAATGATTTTGTTTACGATCGTTTGATTTGTAAGTAAATATATTTTGAAGTATCAAATTTACACATTTAACTATAATTAATTTTTCATTTATTTATAACAATTATCACTTTTTATGGCCCTCTTATGCAAGTATATATTTTTACTTGCGAATAAGGTAGGTAATTTTGTGTTCAATTTTTATCCTCCTCTATGTACGTATGTACAATAATTATTTACATTAATTTCTCACAAAACGTTTATTAAAACATTTATTAAAAAAACTAAAGCAAAAGCTATAAAATGGTTATTATCGCATATTAGTTTTTGAAATCCCCTATAATTTATTTTGATCCTTCTGTGTTATTTATTGCATTTTGCAAAGACTTATTTATTGACAATTATAACAACTCAAAACTCGTTGGTACTAAAAATGTTCCTAATTTACCGTCCTTTTGTATCGATATAGGCATTACAACATAATTTTCACGCCTTGTCGCTAACTGAAAATTTGTAAAATCTTTATTTGAACTAACAACAAAAAAAACTATTATCACTATTACATTAAATATACATTTTTACATATTGCATGTTCCTTATAACGTTCAGAATAATTGCTTAACAGGTCATGCATTTACATGCACGATTTTACGATTATAATGTTTACGCCTTTAATTCAAAAAAGAAAATTTAAAAAGTGTAAATGACCTAATTGCAAAGGAAGACAGTTTTTTGTAGGAATCTGTATAAGGCTAGGAATTTTTTCATAGACTTTTTAATCCGTTTCCAAAATGTAGTATAATAAAAATATTTTTTTATTTTAATAATTATTTTTGTATTCATGTATTTATAACAAAAAACAATTTTTCTTATTAAGAGATTTTGCTGTTTAAAAAAGTATTTTCTCTTGTAACTTCTTGAATTTATTTTTGTCGTTTTGACGAGCATAGTGTATTTCGCTAGTTTCAGAACATTCAGTTTAACTGTTATCTGTTTGTCTTAATCTTAATGGCTTTTTTTATGATCAAATGGTTCGGTCACGTTGTGTATCGTTCGATATATACGTTTATATGTGTGTAAAGATACACTTTAAGAATAGAACCTTGAATTTATTTGTTAGGAATTGCCTGAAATTATAACTCAAAAATAAATTTATTTATAACATTACCTACAACAATGCAGTCAAAGGAATAACGAAACTTATAGTTTCATTTATATAAAAAAAAAACCTGTTTAAGTTAAATGTATTTTACTGTATCTTATTTATTATCCACTATCTAGCATTGGCGTTAGAAATTCATTTTGTTTGGGGAAAGCAAAACACTATCGTCTGTATTATTTATATAAAACTTCGACTTGTAACAGTTTTTTCTCTCTCGTAATTTATTCGCTTTTAGCAAGCATATTTTATCGTAATACGTTCGGTCCAAGTGTTCATTCGGTTATGTTTGTCTTAATGATTTTGTTTGCGATCGTCTGATTTGGTCATCCTTCGTTGTATATGACTTCGTGAAATATGAAACTTATCGGTATGTAAGTAAATATTTAATTAAATATATTTTGTAGTATCAAATTTACACATTCAGCTATAATTATTAATTTTTCATTTATTTATAACAATTATCACTTTTTATTGCCCTCTTATACAAGTATATATTTTTACTTGCGAATAGGGTAGGTAATTTTGTGTTGAATTTTTAAATTTTTATCCTCCTCTATGTACGTATGTACAATAATTATTTATTGAGATAAAGTTAAACAAACTGCTTTTAGATGTTTCAATTATGTTTATTAACACACTACATATGTTTCGACCTGTGAAATCTTTTTCAAGAGTAATATTGTATATTTACTGAATATAGATTGTATTTTGATGATATTTACTATATGGGTAATGCATTTGACATAGTTGGAGGCGTAGGTACATAAAAGGTAAGGTGCAGGTATTTAGGGAAAACCCTCAATTAGATTGCAGCTCCTTAAATATTCGTCAATCACAGGTGTGTCATTGAACTTCGATTTGTCATTTGTTATATTACAATTATTTCTAAAAGCTTTTTTAATTTCAAACTGTTCTAAAATATTCAAACGTTGACCTTTGTTTTCTGCACGTGGAACGTGTAAGTTGTCTTTGTCAATTTTATGACCATTTTTCACTCAGTGATAGCTTATGCCTGTGGGTGATTTTCTGTTTTTTATATCTTTTTCATGTTCGTTTATTCGTATGCTAAAATTGCGACCTGTTTTATCAATAGTAACAAGAGTTACAGTCTTTACAGTTTAACTTATATATACCACTTTTTTGTAATTTATCGATTTTTTGTTTGTTGTTGATTACAATATTCCTTAAACTGTGTTTATTAATTGAAATTGTTTTTGTTCCTGATTTTTTTAATTGCGTGCATATTTTCTTGTTACTATTATTTATATAGTTAATTAATCTAAATTTTTTGTCTTTTTGTTTACCGGTATAAAAATTGTTTAAAATTATTTTCTTTCGTTTATTTTTAATCATTTCGTCAATTAATGTGGATTTATATCCATTATTCTTAGCAATAGTTTTTATGTCAAGTTCTTTTTGATTGTTTTGTTTAGTGGAAAGTTTAGCAACCTGTGAATCAAGCTGTGGAAAGTTGATGGTTTTATCTGCCATGACTGTTTTCATTTTGCATGTATAATAACGTCAATACTTGTGGTTTTTCTATAAATATTATACTCTAATTTGTTGCTTTCAATTTTAATGTTTATGTCTAAAAAATTTAAACCCTGATTTATATCTTGGACTTCCATGGTGAATTTAATTTTGTGATTTAGTTTGTTAAGGTAATTTAGAAATTGATTAAGTTGTCTTTCCGTACCTGTCCAGATACAGAAAATATCATCGACGTATCGCGCCCAGTGTAAAATATTACTAGTTAAACATTACTGGTTCTGCTTTTTGCTGCTTAGTAACTTGTTTTCAAAATCTGATATGAAAATATCCCAAAGAAGTGGTGAAATAGGTGATCCTTCAATTTGTTTGTAGTAATTCTCATTAAAACAGAAATAATTTTGTTTAAAACAAACAAGTTGCATTACCTATAAATATCATGAAATTGCAATCTATATTCAGTAAATATACAATATTACTCTTGAAAAAGATTTCACAGGTCGAAACATATGTAGATTGTGTTAATAAACATAATTGAAACATCTAAAAACAGTTTGTTCAACTTTATCTCAATAATTTTAAACGATGTTTCACAATTTTTCTACCGCGGATTCCATTGAAATCGTTAATAATTATTTACATTACTTCTCAGAAAACGTTTGGTTACATTTATTAAAGAAACTAAAGCATAAGTTATAATGTGTTTATTAGCGTATATTAATATTAACTTTTTCGCTAAATGGAAATTTGTAAAATCTTTATTTAAACTAACACCAAAAAAGCTGTTATCACCATTAAATTTAACGTACATTTTTACATATTGCTTCTTCCTTAGTACGTTCAGAATAATTGCTTAACAAACCATAAATTTACATGCGCGATTTTGCGATTATAATGTTTACGCCTTTAGTTCAAAAAAGAAATTTTAAAAAGTGTAAATGACCTAATTGCAAAGGAAGACAGTTTTTTGTAGGAATCTGTATAAGGCTAGGAAATTTTTCATAGACTTTTAATCCGTTTCAAAAACGTAGTATAATTAAAAAAAAATTATTTTAATTATTGTTCTTGCATTCATATATTTATAACAAAAAAACAATTTTTCTTATTAAGAGATTTTGCTATTTAAAAAAGGATTTTCTCTTGTAACTTCTTGAATTTATTTTTGTCGTTTTAACTAGCATAGTGTATTTGGCTAGTTTCAGAACATTCAGTTTAACTGTTATCTGTTCGTCTTCATCTTAATGGCTTTTTTTATGATCGTTCGGTCACTGCGTATCTTTCGATAAATACGTTTGTATGTGTGTCAAGAAACACTGTAAGAAGAGAACCTTGAATTTATTTGTTAAGAATTGCCTGAAATTATAACTCAAAAATAAATTTATGTATAACATTATGATGTTTCATTTGGAATGCATTTTTTTGTTGAAACAATTTTTATGTTTAGAGTTCATAAAAATGTAATTGCACGTGAAATTTTGGTTACTAATCAGCGACATCACTTTTTTTATCTGCTCTTAGGTATGTTTATCTTGTTGAAAAATTCATTGGTAACAACTTTACTGGTTCTGGTTTTATTAGCAAGTTTTAACAATAAGTATGTACCTGTATATAATTTTTGAATTCGAAGTAAACCATGCAAGGGACCACATTACCAGACAACTAATTATTAGGATGGTGCGTCTTTTTGTTTCCAGTTTTTATGCTTTTTCGCCAATTAAAAATTTATGCGGCCTTTATTTCAAGCCGCACTCAAAAATAGTTATCACCACTAAATTTCGCCAAATAAAAAACTGTAGACTCTTTGTTTGAAACTGCACCCAAAAAGAAGCATCATCACTAAATTCTCTATACATTTTTAGATGTCTTTCATCCCTTCCAACGTTCAGAATAATTGTTTAATAAACCAAAAATGTATATGGGCGTATGTATTTCTAATTTCTACGCCTTTTCAGCACTTGTAAATTTATACGGTCCCTATTTGAAACCGTATCTAAAAGCCGTTATCGTTACTAAATACTATATACTCTTACATTTTTTTCATCTCTTCTAACTTACAAAATAATTCTATAACAGGCCAGAAATTTTGTTCGCGTATTTATGTGAATAATTTTCGAGTTTTATTGCCAGTTAAAAATTTATAGATATTTTATTTCAAACCGCACCCAAAAACCAGTTATCACTACTAAATTCTACATACATCTTTACATGGGTTTTAACCCTTCGAACGTTCAAAGTAATTGTTTAATAGGCCAAAAGTGTATGTGCGTGTTATTGTTTCTAATTTTTATGCTTTTTTGTCAATGAAATATTCGTACAGTCTTTATTTCAAACCACACCAAAAACCAGTTATCACCACTAAATTTTACAAAATTTTTTACGTCTGTCATTCCCGCTTCCGTTCGAAATAATTGTCTAGCAGGCCATTAATTTACTAGTACAAATTGTTAACTCATGTAATGTAATATTTACACAAGAGCAGCTACAAACATAAATACGTATTTCTAGTTTTATTTTTCGGAATAGACAAGTTGTAAAAGGTATTCATAAATAACCATGTTTGCATTTAGACTAATTTCTTGATGAAACATCTTGTAATAATAAGTTAATTATAAAAAGACACTTGGTATTGTTTCACTATTTTTATTTAAAAAACTGTAACATGTTTCGGCTATGAAGCCATTATTATTCTTAAACTTGGTATAAGGGACTCTTCGTTTCGATAGCTCAAACAAATTTTAAATAGTAGGCACATATAATAAATAATTTACAGCTCTACAAAGTGTATGTTTTTATTAAATCGAAAAAATTTGAACAAGACAAACTGTACTTAATCTATTTCCAGTTTTGAAGTTGAGGTGCGTAATTCTTTTTCGTACTTTTGATTTCCAAAAAAAGTAGTAGTCGAATCAAGAAATTTAGTATTACATAATTGAGAAATTTATTTTAACTTTTCCTAATTATTTCAGTTTTATTTTATTTTTAGTTTTCCGTAAAATATAAATCGGTGAACATTTGTTTATTCAGTATAATTAATATCAGAAAATATTTATCTATTTAAAATGTTTTTAACTCTCCCGGTATATATTGTCATGGAAGATAACAATTTTATTTCGTTGCTTACACCGAACAAAAAGCTCGATTTGGCTTGACTCGAATACAACCCAAAAGAGCCTCAAATATCTGTAAAAGAATGTTAAAACGTAAACGTTTTTTAGGGCGGCACAAAGTCAATAGAGATAAGAAACTCGTTGAATCTGCCTGTTATGTAGAAATGTAGATGTATTTGTCTCGGTTGTGAGCTCGAGTCGTGAGGTCGGACGATGTCTTTGTTGTTCCGTATTTAAAAAATTTTAATATTAAAATATTCACATAGGGTCGTACGAAAAATTACCTATTGATGAGGTGAGTCGCATAATTCATTAACGTATTCTTTTAAAGATTTAGAAATATATTTCGTTCATGTATCGTTCAGGATGTTTACTTTACAATAATATTTATTATTAATTGTAGTACTACAGGGCTTCCAATATTTTACTGCACGTAACATTTTTTATGTTCAATCAGTAACTGTAGTACATACCCACTGCTTTTGTTTTTGAAACATGAAAATTTGAAACTTTAAACACGACTGTAAAAAAATATATAAAAATTCCTACTCATACCTCTTATCACATTTGGTATACTTGTCAAATAAAAACGATTCTTTACGAAATTTTAATTCAAATTAAGAATTTTTAATTTTTTATTTTTCAGAAGATGGCAGTTACATAAGGTAGCAATAAATTGGTGTCGATTTGGTCCCCTTTCTTACATTCTACTGCAACGTCTAAACCATTTTAACACGATTGAAGCAAACATTAGATGAAGCAGTAACTTTATGGTGAAAATAGCGATGTATTTCCAACACGGTCTGAAGTTGAATTGATCGAAAGGTAGGCTGTTTGAATTTCTAGTGATCATTTGTTTTATCAAAATTTTGCTTGTTTTCGAATTATTTTTATTTTATTTATATTTGAATATTGTTTAATTTAAAAAATTATTTTTCAGTAACACTACGCAATTTCCGGACACCATATATCGTGGGGTAATTTTTGTAGTAGTCTTCTTTCACGTCAGAACGTTTCTGTACCCGAAGGAAGCGGAAAGCGCCTTCTTGCACTAGAAATAGATAACGTGTTGTCTATTGTCAAAGAAAACCTTTGTGATCATGAATTAGTAAGTAAAACGTTAATTAATGATAATAGTAGTGAAGTTTTTATTAGGTTATACCGGAAACCTCAACTTGTTAAACATTTGTAACCTACATACTTTCAAATTTCAATAGTCAAATTTTAAGCATCCTTTCAGAAATTCCAAAAGCAGAACAGCAGAAATAATGTATAACTACGTTCTTTCCAGCAATATGAATGTTAGCAAGAAATAAGTGATATAGCATTTATTTTAATTGTTCTTTTTAATATACCATAATAGACTTTAATATGAGAAGTTAATGATTAAGGGAGAGAAAGAAACTACTTTTATTAAATATTTAATTTTGAACTAATATTGGGTATCTATTATGTTTTCTTTTACTTATTTTTAAATTCACATTAAAGAGAATAACATCACTACATCGTGCGTTCTTAGTTTTTATTTTATTATATGTCTTGTTTATTTAATGGTGTAGTTAATTCGGTTTTTTGTCCCTTTCTACAGATTAGCCAACTAGCCAAAAAATGAGAGAGAATTGAAATTGAATTGTTCTACTGAAACAACGAATGTCTACGGTGGTGCGGTTTTCCGGGGCTTGGTCTGCTGTTGACGTCTTCACCTTGCACTATAATGCAGTTAACTTTCGACCGAAGAGTGAGAGCAACTGGAGGTTTATTTAGCAATCACTGAATCTACAAATTATCTACAATGCTTCCTGAATTTGATTTGCTTTTCACACTTGTAAACTTTAGGACGTTACATTCTGAACTTAATTAAGGTGAGAATATATGACATTACTAATATTAATTACTCGTTATTAATCTGTTACTACCCTATCTGTTTCAGATCGACGGTGGAGAAGACAAAGAAGACCCGTAGTTAGATTGTCTCATTATTTTATTTCAATCGACTTTTTATTTTGCATGCTACTTAGCTCATTTTATTTGAATTTATTTTTTATTTGGTATGTTTTTTATTTGAATTAATCTTTTATTTTGCATGCTATTTAGTTCATTTTATTTGAATTTTTTTATCATTTTACACGTTATTTTTTAATGAGAATTCATATTTTATTTTGCATGTTTTTATCACTTTTTTATTTTGCACGTTTCTTGCTTACCTCTTCGCTTTGCTTACTGCATATTCTTACTATCTTGCTTCGCATTTACACTACGACGTCCACATGATTCAACGTTTCGTTATCGTGTTCAATTCTCTTCTCAGCTTTGTGGGCCGAGGGAGGGCCTCCCCGAACGAATCCCCTTAGCCTTAGCTATTTAGTTGTTCTTTGAAAGCACCTTAGGTGCTTTCCCGTGAGTCTACTCTAGCGTTATTTCATTTCAGACAGGGTACAGCGGAGTTATCTGGAATAGAAGGAATAGCCGACTGCCTGGCTTGCCTTGACGAAATCTGTCCGATCTTTTCTACCAATCTATTAGTTTTTGTCGTTAGTCCTGCTTAATGCTCTATTCGCTTTCAGATAATATGGTATTTTCTAAGAAGAACGAAGACATCATATTTCTTTCTTTTTATTGTATTTCCTTTGAAATTTTGTTCATGTGTTTTCTTGTTTTTCTCTTTCAGGTATTTTGCTTTTTACTTTATAAACTGTTATATTAATATAATCGTAAATTTAACTCGGTTAATATTTTTCTAAATTGAATTTTTGTCGTGATTGTTAATACCAAATTGAATTTTATTAAATATTTTAATAATTAAATGTAATTTGGGAGGATAGGGTGGCTATAAGGGGTGATGCGGAGGCCACAGAGTGTTAGGGATGCTTTTTTGTCCCAAATATAAACTTGGAATATTAATGTAACAGCTTATAAACAATAAATTGTACATAATTTTGTCTTTCTCTTACAGGTATTTTATTTTTTTTACTTTATAAACTGTTATATTAATATAATCGTAAATTGTAACTCGGTTAAGATTTTTCTAAATTAAATTTTTGTCGTGATTGTTAATATCAAATTGAATGTTATTAGATATTTTAATAATTAAATGTAATTTGGGAGGATAGGGTGGCTATAAGGGGAGATGTGGAGGCCACAGAGTGTTAGGGGCCTTTTTTGACCCTAACATACTATTTAAATATCAATATAGCAGTTTAAAAATATTATTTTTGTTGTACTTGTAGTAAAATCTTGTTGAAATGTATTTATTCTTAATAAATAACGTTCTGGTAGCATGTACTTGATTATATAATGTAGTAAATGATTTGTTCTGAATTGGAGTACCAGTAAAGAAATTAATAAACGTTAAAAATTGTTTTAATTCTTCGAACAAATAATTTGAATTCCAAAAACTGAAATATTAGTAAGTCCATCTACAAATTAATCTGCAACAATTTATTTTTAACTAGAAATCTGTAACAGACATCTATCGGAGAATAGCAAAAGAAACTACAGGAATCTAAACTCATGAAACAACCAACCTATACAAGGTCCGATAGAGAACAATTTTGACAAAAAAGAATGGAAGACGCTTATGCTCTCCTGATACAAATATTGAAAATTTTGCAAAAATTGTGGGTTGTGCTCACATACAGGGTCTGATCAACAAATAATGTGACAACAAAAATTTGAAATTGACCTAAAATTTCTACATTTGTATTAGGAGAGCATAAGTGAATAAGGGTCATTCTTGAGAACTAAAACTCGTAGTTAAATTTTCAAAAACTCACTTTAACCTATTTGTGACGTCATAATTTGATACAGGATATGAACGGCTAAATTGCTTATCATTTTCGTCTCACACAAACGTGTTTTAATCTTTATATTTATGTTAAGTTATCAAATAAAATGCAAATTATTATAACTAGTAATTTTATTATCGACGACTACAAAATACATCACATTAGGAATAATGTTTCAATAATTTTCAGATTTATTAATAAATTTCATTATTACAACAGGTAAGTACAGTTATTATTATATATATATTAGCACTTTTTATTGATTTAAGGAAGTTATGATATAATTAACATTACCACAATAATATAAGAAAAGAACAATTTATTTCATATATTAAGCAAAAATAATAGTTATAAAGTTTACATAATAAACCGTTTATAAACTGCTATATTGATATTTAAATAGTATGTTAGGGTCAAAAAAGGCCCCTAACCCTCTGTGGCCTCCACATCTCCCCTTATAGCCACCCTATCCTCCCAAATTACATTTAATTATTAAAATATCTAATAACATTCAATTTGATATTAACAATCACGACAAAAATTTAATTTAGAAAAATCTTAACCGAGTTACAATTTACGATTATATTAATATAACAGTTTATAAAGTAAAAAAAATAAAATACCTGTAAGAGAAAGACAAAATTATGTACAATTTATTGTTTATAAGCTGTTACATTAATATTCCAAGTTTATATTTGGGACAAAAAAGCATCCCTAACACTCTGTGGCCTCCGCATCACCCCTTATAGCCACCCTATCCTCCCAAATTACATTTAATTATTAAAATATTTAATAAAATTCAATTTGGTATTAACAATCACGACAAAAATTCAATTTAGAAAAATATTAACCGAGTTAAATTTACGATTATATTAATATAACAGTTTATAAAGTAAAAAGCAAAATACCTGAAAGAGAAAAACAAGAAAACACATGAACAAAATTTCAAAGGAAATACAATAAAAAGAAAGAAATATGATGTCTTCGTTCTTCTTAGAAAATACCATATTATCTGAAAGCGAATAGAGCATTAAGCAGGACTAACGACAAAAACTAATAGATTGGTAGAAAAGATCGGACAGATTTCGTCAAGGCAAGCCAGGCAGTCGGCTATTCCTTCTATTCCAGATAACTCCGCTGTACCCTGTCTGAAATGAAATAACGCTAGAGTAGACTCACGGGAAAGCACCTAAGGTGCTTTCAAAGAACAACTAAATAGCTAAGGCTAAGGGGATTCGTTCGGGGAGGCCCTCCCTCGGCCCACAAAGCTGAGAAGAGAATTGAACACGATAACGAAACGTTGAATCATGTGGACGTCGTAGTGTAAATGCGAAGCAAGATAGTAAGAATATGCAGTAAGCAAAGCGAAGAGGTAAGCAAGAAACGTGCAAAATAAAAAAGTGATAAAAACATGCAAAATAAAATATGAATTCTCATTAAAAAATAACGTGTAAAATGATAAAAAAATTCAAATAAAATGAACTAAATAGCATGCAAAATAAAAGATTAATTCAAATAAAAAAACATACCAAATAAAAAATAAATTCAAATAAAATGAGCTAAGTAGCATGCAAAATAAAAAGTCGATTGAAATAAAATAATGAGACAATCTAACTACGGGTCTTCTTTGTCTTCTCCACCGTCGATCTGAAACAGATAGGGTAGTAACAGATTAATAACGAGTAATTAATATTAGTAATGTCATATATTCTCACCTTAATTAAGTTCAGAATGTAACGTCCTAAAGTTTACAAGTGTGAAAAGCAAATCAAATTCAGGAAGCATTGTAGATAATTTGTAGATTCAGTGATTGCTAAATAAACCTCCAGTTGCTCTCACTCTTCGGTCGAAAGTTAACTGCATTATAGTGCAAGGTGAAGACGTCAACAGCAGACCAAGCCCCGGAAAACCGCACCACCGTAGACATTCGTTGTTTCAGTAGAACAATTCAATTTCAATTCTCTCTCATTTTTTGGCTAGTTGGCTAATCTGTAGAAAGGGACAAAAAACCGAATTAACTACACCATTAAATAAACAAGACATATAATAAAATAAAAACTAAGAACGCACGATGTAGTGATGTTATTCTCTTTAATGTGAATTTAAAAATAAGTAAAAGAAAACATAATAGATACCCAATATTAGTTCAAAATTAAATATTTAATAAAAGTAGTTTCTTTCTCTCCCTTAATCATTAACTTCTCATATTAAAGTCTATTATGGTATATTAAAAAGAACAATTAAAATAAATGCTATATCACTTATTTCTTGCTAACATTCATATTGCTGGAAAGAACGTAGTTATACATTATTTCTGCTGTTCTGCTTTTGGAATTTCTGAAAGGATGCTTAAAATTTGACTATTGAAATTTGAAAGTATGTAGGTTACAAATGTTTAACAAGTTGAGGTTTCCGGTATAACCTAATAAAAACTTCACTACTATTATCATTAATTAACGTTTTACTTACTAATTCATGATCACAAAGGTTTTCTTTGACAATAGACAACACGTTATCTATTTCTAGTGCAAGAAGGCGCTTTCCGCTTCCTTCGGGTACAGAAACGTTCTGACGTGAAAGAAGACTACTACAAAAATTACCCCACGATATATGGTGTCCGGAAATTGCGTAGTGTTACTGAAAAATAATTTTTTAAATTAAACAATATTCAAATATAAATAAAATAAAAATAATTCGAAAACAAGCAAAATTTTGATAAAACAAATGATCACTAGAAATTCAAACAGCCTACCTTTCGATCAATTCAACTTCAGACCGTGTTGGAAATACATCGCTATTTTCACCATAAAGTTACTGCTTCATCTAATGTTTGCTTCAATCGTGTTAAAATGGTTTAGACGTTGCAGTAGAATGTAAGAAAGGGGACCAAATCGACACCAATTTATTGCTACCTTATGTAACTGCCATCTTCTGAAAAATAAAAAATTAAAAATTCTTAATTTGAATTAAAATTTCGTAAAGAATCGTTTTTATTTGACAAGTATACCAAATGTGATAAGAGGTATGAGTAGGAATTTTTATATATTTTTTTACAGTCGTGTTTAAAGTTTCAAATTTTCATGTTTCAAAAACAAAAGCAGTGGGTATGTACTACAGTTACTGATTGAACATAAAAAATGTTACGTGCAGTAAAATATTGGAAGCCCTGTAGTACTACAATTAATAATAAATATTATTGTAAAGTAAACATCCTGAACGATACATGAACGAAATATATTTCTAAATCTTTAAAAGAATACGTTAATGAATTATGCGACTCACCTCATCAATAGGTAATTTTTCGTACGACCCTATGTGAATATTTTAATATTAAAATTTTTTAAATACGGAACAACAAAGACATCGTCCGACCTCACGACTCGAGCTCACAACCGAGACAAATACATCTACATTTCTACATAACAGGCAGATTCAACGAGTTTCTTATCTCTATTGACTTTGTGCCGCCCTAAAAAACGTTTACGTTTTAACATTCTTTTACAGATATTTGAGGCTCTTTTGGGTTGTATTCGAGTCAAGCCAAATCGAGCTTTTTGTTCGGTGTAAGCAACGAAATAAAATTGTTATCTTCCATGACAATATATACCGGGAGAGTTAAAAACATTTTAAATAGATAAATATTTTCTGATATTAATTATACTGAATAAACAAATGTTCACCGATTTATATTTTACGGAAAACTAAAAATAAAATAAAACTGAAATAATTAGGAAAAGTTAAAATAAATTTCTCAATTATGTAATACTAAATTTCTTGATTCGACTACTACTTTTTTTGGAAATCAAAAGTACGAAAAAGAATTACGCACCTCAACTTCAAAACTGGAAATAGATTAAGTACAGTTTGTCTTGTTCAAATTTTTTCGATTTAATAAAAACATACACTTTGTAGATCTGTAAATTATTTTTTATATCAAGTTTAAGAATACCTTTTACAACTTTTTAAAAGAGAATTTTTAGGTGTACCCAATATGAATACGAAAATTTTAATCTCTTTAGATGTAGCAAAAACATACGCCACTTTGTAACTCGTTCGTCTTATATCCGAATTGATCGAAACTATAAAAAAAGAGTCGACTTTTATGCATAGAATACATCTTGTCTATTCCGAAAAAAAAACCTAGAATACGTATTTATGTTTGTAGCTGCTCTTGTGTAAATATTACATACATGAGTTAACAATTAGTACTAATAAATTAATCGCCTGCTAGACAATTATTTCGAACGGAAGCGGGAATGACAGACGTAAAAAAATTTGTAAAATTTAGTGGTGATAACAGGTTTTTGGTGTGGTTTGAATTAAAGACTATTTCATTTACAAAAAGGCATAAAAATTTAAAAACAATAACACGCACATACACTTTTGGCCTATTAAACAATTATTTAGAACGTTCGAAGCGATAAAAGCCATCTAAAAGTGTATGTAGAATTTAGTGGTAATTTTAATTTTTTGGATGAAGTTTGAAATAAAGAGTATAAATTATTATTTCTCCATAAAACGCGAAAATCATAAACGTAAAAGCTCGCACTTAACCTTTTGGCCTTATAAACAATTATTCTGAACGTTCGAAGGGATTAAAGACATGTAATAAATTATGTAAAATTTAGTGGTGATAACAGGTTTTTGGTGTGGTTTGAAATAAGGACTGCATGAACGTTTCATTGAATTAGAAACAATAACACGCACATACGCTTTTGACCTATTAAACAATTACTCTGAACGTTCTAAGGGATGAACGACATGTAAAAATGTATAGAGAATTTAGTGGTGATGTTTGTTGTTGGGTGCAGTTTGAAACAAAGAGTCTACAGTTTTTTATTTGGCGATAAAACGCGAAAACGCACCTAAACTTTTTGACCTATTAAACAATTATTTCGAAAGTTCGAAGGTTTTAAAGACATGCAAAATGGAAAATTTTGAGTGCGGTTTGAAATAAAGGCTGCATAAATTTTTAATTGGCGGAAAAGCACAAAAACTGAAAACAGAAAAATGCACCTAAATCCTTTTGTTTAGCAAAAATATACAAAATTTATTATACATATATATATATATATATATAATATATATATTATACAGATATATATTATAATGTTGGTGTATGTCAAGTTTCAAAGCTTTTAATCAATTTTCTGAAAACCTCATGTAATTCAGAGATAGCAAGCTTGCATGACGGCACAGTTTAATAAGTTAGAGTTTTGAAAATTGAGAATATATGTTATTTCTGTTAATCATTTCGAACGGTATATGCCCGCGGGAGTATAAGAACGTAAAATTATTAAAATAACGACCATTCTAATAAATAGTTGTCTGGGAATGTGGTCCCTTGCATGGTTTACTTACTTTGAATTCAATAATTATATATAGGTACATACTTATTGTTAAAACTTGCTAATAAAACCAGAACCAGTAATGTTGTTACCAATGAATTTTTCAACAAGATAAACATACCTAAGAGCAGATAAAAAAGTGTTGTTACTGATTGGTAACCAAAATCTCACCCGCAATTACATTTTTATGAACTCTAAACATAAAAATTGTTTCAACAAAAAATGCATTCCAAATAAAACATCAAGTTTGTAAATTTCAACTGCATTGTTGTACATAATGTTATACATAAATTTATTTCAGTTATAATTTCAGGCAATTCCTAACAAATAAATTCAAGGTTCTATTCTTAAAGTGTATTTTTACACACATACAAACGTATTTATCGAAAGATACGCAACGTGACCGAACCATTTGATCATAAAAAAAGCCATTAAGATAAAGACAAACAGATAACAGTTAAACTGAATGCTCTAAAACTAGCGAAATACACTATGTTCGTTAAAACGACAAAAATAAATTCAAGAAGTTACAAGAGAAAATCCTGTTTTAAACAGCAAAATCTCTTAATAAGAAAAATTGTTTTTTGTTATAAATACATGAATACAAAAATAATTATTAAAATAAAAAAAATATTTTTATTATACTACATTTTGGAAACGAATTAAAAAGTCTATGAAAAAAATCCTAGCCTTATACAGATTCCTACAAAAAACTGTCTTCCTTTGCAATTAGGTCATTTACACTTTTTAAAATTTCTTTTTTGAAGTAAAGGCGTAAACATTATAATCGTAAAATCGCGCATGTAAATTTATGGTTTGTTAAGCAATTATTCAGAACGTTCTAAGGAAGAAGCAATATGTAAAAATGTATGTTAAATTTAATGGTGATAACAGCTTTTTTGGTGTTAGTTCAAATAAGGATTTTACAAATTTTCAATTATCGAAAAAGCGTGAAAATTATGTGGTAATGCCTATATCGATACAAAAGGACGGTAAATTAGGAACATTTTTAGTACCAACGAGTTTTGAATTGTTATAACTGTCAATAAATTATCGATGTGGTGTTGAATTACGGGCTTTTTGGCCGTGGTCCGTGGAATTTGATTGTTCCAAACGTTTCGCCGAACTTCACTGACGGCATCTTCAGTGGTAACCATATCGATAGACGCCGGTCATGAAAGCCTAAGCACTACAGTCAATAAATAAGTCTTTGCAAAATGCAATAAATAACACAGAAGGATCAAAATAAATTATAGGGGATTTCAAAAACTAATATGCGATAATAACCACTTTATAGCTTTTGCTTTAGTTTCTTTAATAAATGTAACCAAACGTTTTGTGAGAAATTAATGTAAATAATTATTGACATACGTACATAGGGGAGGATAAAAATTGAACACAAAATTACCTACCCTATTCGCAAGTAAAAATATATACTTGTATAAGAGGGCAATAAAAAGTGATAATTGTTATAAATAATTGAAAAATTAATTATAGTTAAATGTGTAAATTTGATACTTCAAAATATATTTAATTAAATATTTACTTACAAATCAAACGATCGTAAACAAAATCATTAGGACAAACATAACCGAATAAACACTTGGACCGAACGTATTACGATAAAATATGCTTGCTAAAAGCGAATAAATTACGAGAAAGATAAAAGTATTACAAGTTGAAGTTTTATATAAATAATACAGACGATAGTGTTTTGCTTTCCCCAAACAAAACGAATTTCTAACACCAATGCTAGATAGTGGATAATAAATAAGATAAGAATAAAGAATAATAGAACACAAAAAAAAGTTATGAAAAAAACCGGAACACATATTCAACATATAAAACAGTTAATAACTAACAACCATAATATTAACGACGATTATAAAATTTTACATGTTGAAAACAAGGGTCGAAAATTAAATCTTTTAGAAAGCATAGAAATAAATAAATTAAACAAAAAAGGCACTATATTAAATGACCAATTAGAATTAAATAAATCACCGCTATTAAACATTAATTTTTAGTATCTTCCCTTAAACTTATACCCCTACTTTTATCTACTTATTTTAGTATATAAGTCTGTTTGTATCCTAATTTTAAGTTATATTATTCTTCCATCTGAAGAAGCCGCTGTGTCAGCGAAATAATTATTGTGGTCTTTTACAATAAAGTTTTGTAACTTAAACATTACGTATGTGTTTTTTCATTAAATAAGATACAGTAAAATATATTTAACTTAAACAGTGTTTTTTTTATATAAATGAAACTATAAGTTTCTTTATTCCTTTTAAATTTTATAAACATATTCATGTACGTGAAATTAAAGAAAATTTAATATAAGTGAATCTATGGCTTGATCTTATAAATTATAAATATATTGTCTCGAAAAATAAAAGTGTGTATTGTTGTTAATAATCATCTTTTTTTTTATGGTTTACAGATCGTGCTTTTATTTAGGTAATTAAACAATTTTATCGATCTATAATAAACCTAAAATCAACTTAAATTTTACCTTTTCTTTTTATTAATACATAATTGAATAATCATGAAGATGATCTCATGATCTAATGTTACTGCAGAATTTCAAGCAAAATCTTGTTTCTTACTTATCTCAAGCCAACCTCAAAAACTGTTATAATCACATACTTCTACATAGATTTTTACACATTTTCACCATACAACGTTTACAAGAATTGTTTAACAGATCGAAAATTTACGGGCGCTTTTTCATGTTCACAATTTTTGAATTCTTTCGCCAAATAAAAATTGCATTGTTTTTATTTCAAACTGCACTCAAAACCATTATTACCACGAAATTCTATATACTTTTTTTGTTATAAACTTTCCATCAGTTAGAACGATCAAAATAATATATAATAATAGTAGAAAATGGAGACTGGTAAAGGAATAGGTTAAATTAAAAGAGGCTCACCTCAATTATTACCATCACTTCTTGCAGTGAGCCTTTTTTTGTTTATTTGTTCAAACTAATTCTAATTTCGAAACTACTGAAATTTGAACAACATGCATGGAGATTATTTAAAAAGGCTTCGAGGTCTCTAATCACTAAAACTACTTTCGTTCGAACGTACACATAAAAATCTACTTATTAAAAAGAACTGACATGTTCTAGACCTGTTAAAAAATTGATTTGTCCTTCTTAAAAGTTAAATCAGAAGTAAATATGTACGCAAAATTTTGTGGTGTAAATAGTTTTTGAGTATAATTTAATATAAAACCCCATTTTTATTAGACGAAAAACATGCAAATCTGGGTAACATAGAAACGCGCTCAAAACTATTCAATTTGTTATATAATTATTTTGAATATTTTAAAAGCAGAAAAATATTTGAAAAAGTATATAAAACTTATTGAAGCGTTTTAGAAATAAAATTGAAACAAAATTAATAAGGAATTTATATTTAATAAAAATTGTAGGAAAATTCGAAATATAAAAGTGTGCTCACAATTTTTCAACCTGTTAAATAATTGTTTTAGACTTTTTAAAGGGTGAATTTTATGTAAAAATGTATGCAAATGCTAATGGTGTGAACAGCTTTTGAATGCGAGTTAAACTAAGAAAAATAAACATTTCTATCTGATAGAATACAAAAGTTCCAAACAAAAATTTATTATATAATATATATTTTATATATAAATATATGAATACAAGAATAATTATTAAAATAAAAAAAGCATAAAAACTGGAAACAGAAAGACGCACCTAAATTCTTTTTATTTAGCAAAAATATGCAAAACTTTTTTATTATTATTATATATATTTATTATAATGTTGATGTATGTCAAGCTTCAAAGCTTTTAAACAATTTTCTGAAAACCTCATCTACTTCAGAGATAGCAAGCTTGCATGACGGCACGGTTTAATAAGTCAGAGTTTTGAAAATTGAGAATAGATATATGTTATTTCTTTTAATTATTTCGAACAGTATAAGCCCGTGGGAGTATAAGAACGTAAAATTATTAAAATAACGACCATTCTAATAAATAGTTGTCTGGGAATGTGGTCCCTTGCATGGTTTACTTACTTCGAATTCAATAATTATATCTAGGTACATATTATTGTTAAAACTTGCTAATAAAACCAGAACCAGTAATGTTGTTACCAATGAATTTTTCAACAAGATAAACATACCTAAGAGCAGATAAAAAAGTGTTGTTGCTGATTGGTAACCAAAATCTCACCCGCAATTACATTTTTATGAACTCTAAACATAAAAATTGTTTCAACAAAAAATGCATTCCAAATAAAACATCAAGTTTGTAAATTTCAACTGCATTGTTGTACATAATGTTATACATAAATTTATTTCAGTTATAATTTCAGGCAATTCCTAACAAATAAATTCAAGGTTCTATTCTTAAAGTGTATCTTTACACACATACAAAAGTATTTATCGAAATATACGCAAGATGACCGAACCATTTGATCATAAAAAAAGCCATTAAGATTAAGACAAACAGATAGCAGTTAAACTGAATGCTCTGAAACTAGCGAAATACACTATGCTCGTTAAAACGACAAAAATAAATTCAAGAAGTTACAAGAGAAAATCCTGTTTTAAATAGCAAAATCTCTTAATAAGAAAAATTGTTTTTTTGTTGTAAATATATTAATACAAGAATACTTATTAAAATAAAAAATTATTTTTTAATGAATTTAAAAATTTATGAAAAAATCTCCTAACCCCAGAGATATTCTTACCAAGAAACTTCGTTTGTAGTTCTGCTATTTAAAACATTTAAAAACTGCTTTTCCGAAAGAAAAAAAGCTCAAACATACTGCAAAATCATGCACGTAAATTTTTAACCTGTAATGTAATGGTAATAATAGTTTTTTTTTTCGATGCAATTGTGAAAAAGCATGAAAATTAAAAACGTAAAAACGCGCACCTAAACTTTTATCTGTAAAATAATTAGACCTACATGAGACACATGTAATACTTTATGTGAAATTTAGCAGTGGTAGGGGTTTTTGAGTGTTGTTTTTTGAGATAATGAGTCCATGAGTCTTTAATTGACGATAAAGCATAAACATTAGAAACAAAAACGCCCACAAACAATTTTGGCATATTAACCAATTATTTTTATCGTTTAAAGAGATAGAAAACGTAAAAATTTTGTGCAGAATTTATGGTTTTTGAGTGCGGTTTGAAATAAAGAGTCCATAAATTTTTAATTGGCGAAAATGCGTAAAAATTAGAATCAAAAAGTCGCACCTACATTTAATATACTTTAAAAATTATGGTCGATCAAAATTATAATTACCTCATATATGCCCCTCACTTTCCGAGTGAATTTGATTATGTCATTTTCTAAGATAATTGGGGAACAATTACAATCTACATAGATTTACTAAAGGAATGTTGTTGTTGTTGTTGTTGTGCCTTCGTTAACCTAAGACAATTGTACACACCCCTAATAAATATGTGTTTAATTTAAAAGGATAATTAAATCAATTTACAAGAATTTATATATTTTTTATTCGATAGAAACAGAGAATTATACATCTTTTCCTCTTCACAATTAGCAATAAACAATTATTGAAACGTTAACTTGGGATTAGATTTAACTAATGAAGTAAACCCCATAAAAAAACTAACTACTATAAACGGAATACACAACACCGTAATATATCATCGTCCTTAACTACTTCTTATCGATTATCTCGTTTAAGTGATAAAGTAATTTGTTTATAAACATACGAATTATATATATATATATATATATCTACCTGACTGGTAATTCGTATATTTATAAACAAATTACTTTAAAAGACTTAATATCCAAAGAAATCTTATCCTTTTTTACAAATAGAATTTTAGAAGAAATGTAACAAATATTTATGTATTGTAACTATTTCATAAGCTGTATAAGTTTAACGTTCCTTTATATAAAATAGAAACATTATTATGTTCCTTTTCTGTTTCAAACAATTATTTTTAAATTGATGCTTTCCATTTTTTTGTCGTAAAATATTTCAAACCAACCGCGCCATCTGATGTGTATTGTTTGAAGTTCAATTGAGTTTTATAGTAAATTCTACAGTGTTCTGAATGTTTTATATCAATTAACCTCAATTCAATTTTATTTTTTGGCGCCAAATTAAATATTTGTGGTTTGCAATTTCTTCTATTTCATTAATTCGAAATAATGGATTTGGTAGGATCTCGCAGAAGAAGAAACCAAAATGTGTTAGTGGATAACAGTTTACATGAAATATATCGACATGACCTGCAGTTGTTCACTGATCCTCCCAACTTTGAAATTACATTGGAAGAGTTTGAAGAATTAGCTTTACAACGTCTGAATGTATTAAGAATAATTGAACAAGCATCTCAAAAAGGTCACAAGTTATTCACTGATGATTGGGTGAATTGTGTAGCAACAGATTTAAGAAAAGAAAACTTGAATAGCTACCATCGTATGATTATGTATTGTGGCAGTGCTCAAACAGAGGCTAGTTGTGCTGCTCGCAGAGCAGACCACATTTCTCATTATATTTTACGTCTGGTGTATTGTCGTTCTGAAGAATTGAGAAAATGGTTTTTAGCACGTGAATTGGATTTGTTTAAATTAAAATTTAAAATGATGAACAAAAAAGAAGAATTGGAGAAATTCCTTAGCATTAACAAACTTGATTATTCTCCAATATCTCAACAAGAAAAAGCAAACTTAAGAGACAATTTGTTTTGCTCAACCACAAATGTATACAATTTTGAAGGGACTGATTTTTATAAAGTACGATTTACTGAAGTTCCATTTTTGACCAAGAATAGAAGAGTGTTTCTAAAAGATGGTTTTGCTTTTATACCCAATAAAGAATTAATGAATTGTGTTGCTAATATTTTTAGAACAAAGCTTAGTCATTCCCTAGCAGTGAGTATTTATTTTATTGGGTGTTCTTTTACTTTATAAAGTATTCATTTTAGTATGCAAATAGCAAGATGCCAACTTTAGATGATGAACGTGTAAGTCAATTGTTATCAAGTTTACACACAACATACACAGGCAAGGATTACCTATCTGGAGAAGAGACCAATTCAATTAATCCATCACTTATGGACACATATGCTAAAAGCCATTTTCCTTTGTGTATGCGAAACATTCACGAAAATTTCCGTGCTACACATAAACTGAAGCATGGTTGTCGATTACAATATGGTTTTTTCTGTAAAGCCATAGGCCTATCCTATGAGGATTGTGTGAAATTTTGGAGAGATGAGTTTACAAAAATAATTGACAGCAATCAATTTGAAAAACAGTATGGTTATGCAATAAAGCACAACTATGGAAAAGCAGGCAGTATGATCAATTATACCCCATATAGTTGTATAAAAATAATCACAAGCCCAGTTGGAGCTGATGATCATCATGGATGTCCCTTTAAATTATGGGACAATGGGTACTTGAAACAAAAATTAAGTGAATATGGATTTAGTAGCCAAGGTAAAATTAATTAAATAATACCATTTAGATCATTTTTACCAATTGTTTTATTTTGTTTTTATTAAACAACCAAGGATTTCATCGACCTATTATTTGTTTTAGGGGTTCAAGAAATAGCTAATTATGCAAAAGAAGGTCACTATCAGGTGGCTTGTAGTAAATATTTTGAATACATGCACAAGAGACCAAGTAAAGAATTAATCAACCATCCCAATCAATTCTTCGAGGAGAGTTTTAATTTTAAAAATGATAAAAATCAAACACCTCCAAATAAATAAACATATTTTTTAAGTCAGAACAAATGATAGTAGGTGTAATATCTAATTTAAATAGTTACTTGAACCAATAATGATTGTATGACAATGTTTTAATATTTTAGCATTAGTTTTATATTTATTTCAATAAAAACACAAATATTGTAAAGACAATCATTGTTATTATTAAATGTATTTGTTTTTTGTTAATTATAATAAATATTTTTGAAAATTTTGTCTTTAATTGCCTTATTAAAATTTACCTCTAAAAATAGTGTTGATTATGGAAAATGCACTGTAAAAACCGAAAAATATGAAGTAAAATGCAGTTTACAGATTTGCTTGCAAGTAGTACGTCCATTTTATATGTTCCACAGCAATATCTTCACAATAAACAACAAGCTTACCAGTTAGAGGATATTTTCTTTCTTCTGATATTGTACTGTGACTTTTTGGGCTTTGTATGGATACTCCAATTTTGTAGTCTCTTTTCGCCATTATCAAATCCGTATCTTTCTTCAGGGAAAAAATTGGTGACTCGCACACGAACCGAAAAAGTCTCTCTTGTAAGAATGGATTGCGAAAGTCGATGTATGTTACCAATGATGGTTTAATGAAAAAGGGTCCAATTGGTTTTGGTAAACCGACCTTTGCTATTAAAGGATATCTGAAACAAAATAATAAAATATTTTGGTACTTTTTTTACTCATTTCTACGTTTAAAAAATTAATATTAAAAAAGAATAAAAAAGTGTTTTGTTGTAGCTTCTTCAGAAGTTACAGTCATTAATCCAAATTGAAATATATCGTTACTTATATAACTACATTAATTCTAATATATATTACTTTTATTATTCTCACGATCAGTTTGAAGCGTTTCAAATGCCATATTTAATTTAGTATTATATTATTAGTTATTTTGCACATTTGGAATAAAATCTATTTTAGATGTTTAAACATATAATTTGTAGCTACCACCCATTTTGTTTGTTAAAATCAATACTTCCAAGAAAATGTTGACCGACATCATAATAATAAATTAAATAATTAATAATCATATTAATTACACTTTGATTCGATTTTCAATACATCTTACGATTTTGATATTAATATAGGCATATTAAATCATATGAAATCATAACGTTCGCGTAATGGAAAGTACAAACAAACATTAACAACAATGAATTTGGTCAAATCCTATATATACTTCAATTAAATAGTTGATTAGAATAAAGTGAAGTTTTTTTCAATATCATTTTTAAATAACGATTTTAAAAACAAAAGTGTATTTTTACGTAATCTTAACCTAAATCATAACGCAACGATGTGCAACACAACTAGCATCGCGGGTGACTAACTACTTTAGCGGAATGCTATTGTTGTTATACCATATGGACGCGACAACCAATAGGAAATTAGGTCAAATTGCACCTGCTCGGAGCAGGGAAGCCCTTTGGAATGTGGCGGCGGCGGAGATTTGTGAGAGTTCATTCACCTTTAAGCATTACTTTAAATACCAAAACATTAAAAAATTCTAATTTAGGCATTTCTGCACCGATTTTGATGCGGTTTTTACTAAAACAGAAAAATTAATGTTCTTTATTAAAATTACCGATATATTCCTGCCAATGACGAAGTTAAAGTTAGATTCGAATGTATTTCTTCTAGGGAGCAAGGATCAAAAATAACAGTAAATTCAGAAGTCTTTTCAGGATACGCAACAACCGGGGCTACTTCAAGTTTAAACAAATCTGCATCATCAAACTGAAAAATCAACAGTTTTTTTTTATTTTCCAAAATTTCAATTATTTGAGAATAAACTTACAGTGGCTATATATTCTGAAGAAGTTTTGGTGGTATTTTGTATAATTCCTTTTCCGACTTCGGTACGTCCTAAGATAGCATTAAAGTAAATAGGAGGTTCGGGAATTGGAGGGAGTCCAGTTAAAACGAATGTGAATGGATACGTTCCCAGTTGTTGAGTTGTTGCTTGAAAATGAACTTCGGTTATTTCTGGTAGTAGAGGAGTGAATGTGATTTCCAAAAAGTACTGAAACAAATGGAACTAGTCAATACAAATAACAACGTACAAGAAAACATTATTTTAGGCTGTTGTATATACAGAAATTATGAAATTTTACAATTATAAAATCTTCACTTGGCCATATGAAGACTAATAACGCTTGAGTCAACAGTTTCTTAAAAACAGACTACTTTGGGACTCTCTAGGTTGCTTAGTTCAAGCCAAATTTAAAATCAATCGAAACTGTTGAAAAATGTTTTAAACTTATATACATTTCACATTTTGTTCTTAATTTCAAAATAAAATTTGAAGAATATCTATAAATCCTCTGCTTTACGATCCTGCAACTCTTTTCTTAATACACTGATTTATTTATTTAACCATAATTTACATATTACAAAAATAAGTAAATTCCACAGTGAGAGGTGTTCACTGATGTGGACTAGTAATACTTACTTACTAATAGATATAACTTTTAATCTTACAAAAGAAAGAAAAAGGATATCGATCCATATCATAATAAACAAAGCATAAAATATAAATCATATGCAATTATGTAATTATGTGGTGCAACAAAATTGAAACACTTATTGAGCATACAATATAGAAAGATTAAATTTTAATCACTCAACACTTCACTTCTTATAGCGGGTCGTATTGATAATCAGTATTAGAATCAAATTAATATAAAATTATTTAATGTTGTTTTGAATCCATATTTTCAAATTTCGTTTTAAGATATTTTTCCTAGTACTTAAAGTTTTTAATTGGTTAGGCAATATATTTAACGTTCTAATAGCTTTTATAGATCATCTTTACTTATAGCTTTTTGAATATTGAACAATTGTATATTTTTGTTTCTAGTAGTTCTATAAGATGTTAAGCGGATGTTTTTTAGTTCGAAATAATGGTAAAGTAAAGATTCATAAATGAATATTTGTTGTTATTGATTAATGATTTTCAATAGCTTTCCTGAAAAACTTGCAGTAAATTTAAATTGTCATTATATCCTCCACCCTAGGCAATATTTCCATAGCTAATTATGACGTGAAAGAAAGTATAATAAATAAAAATAAGCGAATCGTACCTCATAGTCTTAGATAACTTATGGAAGATTAAAGTTAAGTATTTAGTTTTTTTTAATAATGTACTCTATGTGTTTATTCCATTTTAAATTATAATCAAAATTTATGCCCAAAATATTTATAAAACTCAACTGTTTTAGTTCTTCGTTTTCATTTTCTTAAAGTATTAAACTCAATAGATAAAAACATCCAGTTGACTGTGGAAACCGAAGTAGAGTGTAAATTAAGTTTTTTGTATCTTTGCTTAATAAAAAACAACAAAGAAATTGTATACAAAATATATAGAAAACCAACAACTACAGATACAGTTATTCCTGTGGATTCGAACCAATCCTACAACATAAAAATGTCCTCATTCAGTAGTTTTGTTCACAGACTTATTTCATTACCTCTTTCTGAATCCAGTTTTAACAAAGAACTAACTATTATTAAACAGATAGCTTCCAATAATGGCTATAAACCTAACATAGTAGATCACATTATAAAAAACAAACAACGAAAATTAATTGTTAATCAACTTTACAACAATCTAACCCACTCCAGTACTATACCTGATACAAGTATGTACTGTTTTATTAATTACATTAAAGATATTGGTTACAAAATCAACAATCATCTTATCAAATTTAACATCAAGCCTATCCTAGTCAACAAAGTTAACTTAAAAAGTTTTTTAGTCAACAATAAAACAAAAATAAATAATAAATTAGACAAATGTGGGGTATACAAAATTTCTTGTCAAAACTGTCCTGTTTTCTATTTATGACAATCTCTCAGAGCGATTAATATCAGACTAAAAAACATTTACTTTCAATAAAAAACAAAAAGAATACCACAGGAATTGCTCAACACTGTATAGACCATAATCATAGCCTAGATACAGAATCCTTAAAATTATTACATAATGTTCAGAAAAGTTTCAAATTAAATTTACTTGAATCTTTAGAAATAAAAAAGCTGTCAATAATAAACAGAATATCGCAAATAATCAATTAGAATTGTTTACCGTAGAATCACCGTTATTATTAGTGGATTTTTCTTATACGTAATTTTGTTTGTTCAACGTCATAATTCCTGTTTAGCATAGAACCAATAAGTGTATATATAAGTTTGTTTATTTACTTTAGAATTAGTTACAGAATTTCTCTCTTGAGAATGACCTGATAAGGTCGAAACAATACTGTAGAGATTCAATATAATTTTAGTGAAACGTACCCAGTGTTTTCTGTTTTTCATCCTTTCCTTTTATTGAATTAGTTCTGTTGCTTTTATGTTTATATTAATGTTATTAGACATACAATTTTTTTCTTGATACTTCCGAAATGCTGGCGGCAATTTCAATAAGTACTTTTTATTTTCCGAAAATGTAAACATGCCTTTACGACACCGCAGTTCGCTTATTTAAATTCTGATTAAAAATCTGTTTCTGGTATCGAAAAAAAAAAACTGTTTTGTTTTTATATCCAAAAAAGAAGGAATTAAGGTCCTTATTCGTCTAAATTTTAAGATCAATGATCTCAAATTTTGAACGCGTCCTACCAAGTAGGCACAACGAACCGAAGCCATATCCCACGACCGGTTTAGACCTATCGGGTCTCATCAGTTGGGCACTGGCAGAAAGGCCTTTACAGGCTATATTATAAATATAAATATGGATTCAACAGAAACAACTACTCCGAAGGCTAATACCCCTACCGGCATTGAATTACACTATTGATTTCGATGTATTATTAGACGAAGATATAATATATCCAAAAAAGAAGGAATTAAAATTTAGACGAATAAGGATTTTAATTCCTGCTTTTTTTATATATTTATATTTATATTTTTATGTTTTGTTTTATTTTGAGTTTTTCTCAAAGACAAGCACACTTTTATTGCATACTTTCTTTAATTATCACATATCTTTAAATAATGTTTGATAAACTGGCAACATATTCCGAGTCCAAGCACTTTTACATACCTCAGAATAGGGTTCCACAGAAGCCGTTTTTGGAAACGAAAGAGCTGGATTATCACAAAAAAAATTAAATACAACCGGTGTTTTAATAACATTTTCAAATTTGAGTTTATGAATCAACGGCTGTCTCACGCAAGTTGTTAGTTGTATTTGTTCTAGTTCGTCACATCTTTCAACCGTTAAATTTATAATGTAGTAGATATATTCTTTTGTTTTCTCATTTTCGAATTTTACCTAAGAATTAAAAAGGATTTCAGAGATACAGTTAACTTAAAAAATGTAAATAATAGGCGGGCTGAAATGTTCGTATTTTTTTATATAGAATTTGATTTTATTATTCAATATAGTCCCCTTCGAGGGCGATACAACGATTATAGCGGTCATACAATTTTTTGATGCCATTTTTATATTTCGATTTATCTTTTTTTCGGCGATTACGATTACCTCTTCATCGGCGCGAAATTTCTGTACAGCGAGCATCCTATTGAGGTCTGAGAACAGAAAAAAGTCGCTGGGGGCCAGATCTGGAGAGTACGGTGGGTGCGGAAGCAATTCGAAACCCAATTCATGGAATTTTGCCATCGATTTCATTGATTTGTGACACGATGCATTGTCTTGATGAAACATCACTTTATTTTTCTTCAAATGAGGCCGCTTTCCCGCGATTTCGTCTTTGAAACGCTCCAATAACGCTACGTAATAGTCGCTGTTTATGGTTTTCTCCTTTTCAAGATAGCCAATGAGCATTCCAGAATACTGATGCCTGATGCAATAACCTTGCCAGCCGACACCGACTTTTGCGTCTTTCCATGCTTTGGAGTCGGTTCACCACTTGCAGTCCACTCGGCTGACTGTCGATTGGACTCCGGTGTGAAATGATGGAGCCATGTTTTATCCATCGTCACATATCGACGCAAACGCAAAAATTCGAATTTATTACGATTGATCAGCTCTAAACACTGCTTAGAATCATCGATCCGTTGTTGTTTTTGGTCGATTGTGAGCTCGCGCGGCACCCACTTTGACACCCACACAGAGCTTTCGCATATCCAAAAATTAATTCACGACATGACCAACACGTTCCTTTGATATCATTAGAGTCTTAGCTATCTCAATCAACTTCACTCTACGGTTATCAAAAATTATTTTGTGGACTTTTTTGATGTTTTCGTCGATAACAGCCAACAGCCTCTTTGGGGCAATGCTTTATTAACACACGAAATTCCTTTTTATCAATTTTTTCAAAGTAACAAAAGTTGTTTCACTAAAAATGCTATAACTCAGATACTAATAGTGCAACATCTGTCAAATTTATACACGCGTCTTTTGAAGGTTAAGGCTAACTAAAAATCATATGGATTTGATACTAGTCAACTATGTCACTATGGGTCAGCTTACGAACGTATCAGTCCGCCTGTTATATGTGGGAAAAAAAGAACTTAGTTACTAGAATATTTTTAAAGAAATGGTTGTTGAAACGTTGTTATAGTATAACCACCTCAAAAGTAAGGGTTCCTTCTTTAACCACAAAAATTGTCCACGGAAATCTGACTGTACCATTAGCAATAACATTGATAATTTCATTAATATCAAGTTTATATAATGCCAATTCGAAACCTGTCTTGGACTGTTTGCTTTTTGCCGATTTACTGCTGCTCTTTTGCGACACTTTAGATTTTCTCGACCCTTCTATAAAACTTTCAGGCAACTCGGTTGTAATAACTCGAAATTGTTGGGGTATACCAAGCCAGTTTTCAATGTTCAGCACTTCTGTATGATATCTTTTACAAGTAATTACTCTGATAATTTTATCAACTGGATTAGGGGGTTCTGTAATTCCCGACAAGGTCCAAACTTGACCGTGCGAATCGGGAAATAGAAAAAATATAAAACCCTAAAATTCAAAAAATAATTGACGTAACCGTTTTAACGTTTCAAATCAAATGAATATAGAATCAATCTACTATAGAATAGAAACATGCAATAAAAATTGAAATTACATTATGTGTTCGACCATCCCTGGTCATTTCCATGGGTGTATAAAGCACTTCACATTCTTTAAATGAATGGGGTTGGATAATAAGAAAATCAGTAGCGTGAAAATAGTTTCCATTAACCTGAGGTTTAATTACCCATTCGTCATTGCTCCTAAAAATATTTTTTTGATATTATTTAAAAAATTTCACATAGGAGTTAAAAGCAATCGTACGGGTTATCAACTTTGACAAATTTCGATTGTGTTTCTCTAACAGGACATATGAAACGTAATGCTTCTTTCGGTGCTGGCATTTTTATGCAATTTCCAGTTAAAACAAGTTCCAGAGGCTTTTTGTAACCTTCGATGTAACACGTAAGCTGAAAATGATATATGGAAGGGGGATAAAAATTGTGAACTGTTTGTTCAAAATTTCACAATTTTAATTATTCTACCTTTCGTTTGAACAGGCAGTCTACTCGAGGAGGTTCAAATTTCACAACAAATGTTTCAATAGTGCCTTGAGAAATATTCCCTGACATGGGTGTTATCGAAAAGGTTTTCTGAGTTGATCTATCAAATTTCCAGTGAAACCTTCAACAACAATTCCTTATTAAGTTATTTCAAATTTCACTAGAAGTGTACTTAAGAAACACTTTTTAATAACGATACCATCATTTTCGAAACTATAGTCAAAAGGATTTGTAAATAAAAAGTGGTAATAAACAAAGTAGTGTTTATTCATTTATTGTTAAGATGAATTATCACAAAGTAACGACTGAATCAATCCAATTTTTTAATAAGCTTATTTTGAATATTTATTAGAAGTTTTGACCACAGCGAAACGCTGATGGTAGGGACGGTGAAAAAGAAAAGTTGGAAGTGGTGTTATAGGAGGATGATGCTTAAGGATAGAAAAGGATAGAAATGAGATGGTAGTGGAAAAGTAGAACAGAGGACGCTATATGGAAGTCAGTAAGGAATAAGAGAGATAGGTTCGAAGGACACTTTTACGAAACATATTAGAAGCGGAAGCAGAAGCAGAAGCATAAGTAAATAGGGACAGAGGAAGACCTACATTAGAGTCTATTTTCAGGGAAATGTAAAAATTGGATAGGGATAGGAAGGAGTGGGGGTGAGTGTCCAACCAGTCTTAGCTCTGAAGACTTTGTGATGATGATTAGAAGTTTATTAGGTATCTCAATTTTATCTCACCTTCCATTAGTATCACCTAAATTATTTAAGATGACCATTTCTTCCCTGGTACACTTTTCAATTACACTTCCAAAACTGATAATACTTTTATCAAGTTCAAAATTACTGTCTAAAGAGCAACCCTTAATTGTACAAATATTCTCCACTACGTCTTGGATTTGAAAAGAAATCTACAACCCGGACTCGAATTAAATTTTATATTCCTGAGAATACGGAACAGTTTGTTTCTTACATCTTTCGTGAACGGGGTCAAGCGCGACTTTGGAGAAAATATCACAGAAAATTCCATTTCACGATTTGGTAATAATTTCGAAAACCTTTTTGGTGTAATCGAAATGTATTGTTCTATAAACTTTTGTCGTTGTACTTCAGGATCCACCGGTGGTAGACTGTACAGAATATAAAAACAGTTTGATAATATTTTAGCAACAGATTTCTTAAGTTCTTTTGAATAATTATGTTTTTAGAGCTTTAACGCATTAATGCTTACATAATAGATTTTTTCGACGCATCACCTTTGCTTGACTTGCTTGACTTGCTTGTAGATTTGTCAAGTTTGCCAGAACTTTTATCCTTTTTGCCCTTTTTGCCCTTTTTGCCCTTTTTGCCACTGGCACTTGAGCCCTTGCTACCTTTCTTTTTTCCAGAATCTTTACTTTTTTTATCTTTTGTTTTGCTGCCTTTTCCTTTTGTTTTACTACCCTTTTCCTTCACTTTGCCGCCTTTACCTTTCCCTTTACCACCCTTTCCTTTTACACCAGATTCACTCTTGCCGTCTTTTCTAATTATAATTTTATAATAAAGTAATTAGAGAAAAGATTGAAATGCCTTACTTTTTTACTTACTGTGATTTCTTTTTTGAGAGGGTAACACCTTTTTTTTCTTCCTTAATTCTTTCGAATTCAATAGGTAACTTTTTAGCAGGTTTGTGAAAGAAAGGTAGTCGATTAGATATGTCAAAGATTACGGATACTTCGGTTTTACTGTTGTTTTTTACTTTGACCATTTTCTTGACCGTTTTGCCAACTTGAGGGCAACCTAAATTTATAAACCTGTTTGCAATATTAACCAATTCTAATTTTAAAGGCACTCCTTCCCCGGTAATTCCAATATTATGCCCATGCGAATTAACAGTAAATAAAAGTTTCATGTTATAAAATCCTTCTACGAAAGGATGAAAACAGATTAATATTTTTTTGTTCTTCTTAGGGAGGATTTTCTCTGATTTAAAGTCAACTGTTAGAAAATCTACTTTTTCTGATTTGTATTCTAGTCTAGAAAAAGTAAAGATCGATTTGAATAAATAATTGCAAATGCAATTAATTTTCTTTTCAAATTAACTTACATGACCTCGATGTCTCCACTATTCCAAAATTCTAAAATAGCGTGGTAGTAACTGCTTTTGTCTACTTGCAATAAACAACATCCAAACTTATATTCATTGAAGGAAAATTTGAAAGAAAACACAGGAACACAACCAGAGATATGAATCAAATAAGAAGGACCATACAATATCTGATACCAAAAAATAATAATTTTAGAACAAATGTATAAAACATATTATAAGTGGTTTTTTGTTTTATTTAACTAATTCGTAATTATACTTCATCAAGTGTACTGCTAACTATAATGATTAAAATTTTCTTTATTTCTAATGTATTAATACAGTACATTAGACCTGAGTGACTTTTTTTCTTCAATAATTAAGAGAGCATTTAAAATTACCTTTAAAACAATAGCAATCCTATCTACTGTTACTTTTATCAAAGGCATCAATGTTACTAAAGTTTCATCGTTTGAATCAGCTTTCACAAACCCTTCCTTAGGATGAATACATAACTCTAACCTGTCATCAAAAGCTTCTTTCACAGTCCAGTTATAAAAAAACGCTATTTGTCCCCGATTTATCACTTTAAATGTCACCTTTTCCATATGATGGGGATACAACTTAAATTTTAATTTCAAAATAAATGTATAATCGAATCTACATTTAGTTGATGGAAATTCATTATGAATATGAATAAAACACCAATTTGGTTAATTTCCATATAATTGTATATAACTGCCAGTTAGTATAGACGAAATTATTTCATTATTATCCGTATGTTTAAACCAAAACCACTTTCAGTTCAACAACGAAATTTATACCTGCTCAAATGGGCTAACAATGGGTAATCCCTTAAGTCCCATCCTTGCCGAAATATTCATGACCAATTTAGAAACAACTATTAAAAATTCTCATCAATATAAAAGGTGTTTATATTGGTTTCTGATGATGTCCTAGTTGGTTTTGTAGGAACAAATAGACAATTAGACACTCTTTTAAAAAGGAAAGGAAAAGAAAAATACTGCTTTTTTGTTTCACACTGAGAGTTTAATGCTCGACAATTGTTTCGGCTGCTGAAGCCTTTTTCAAGAGAGTAATATATTACATTAAAGTTAAAATCTATAATATTACCTTAAATACTAGTTCAACGTAGGGGAGGGTGGAAACCTAAGTACTTATCTATAATTAAATTATTTTGAAAGTCTAGTTGATCGTTAGTGATATGATCTTTTCTTAAAAAGGCTTTTTTAATTTCCATCTGTTCCAAAAGATTAAGTCTTTTTCCTTTGTTTTCAAAGTGTAACAAAGTAATGTTATTAATATCTACAGAATGATTGAGGTCGATACAATGCGTGCTTAATCCTGTGTTACAAATGTTTTTTAAAATAGCCTTTTTGTGTTCGTCAAATCTGGTTCTTAGGTTTCTACCCGTTTGGCCTATATAATATGCGTCACAATTATCACATTCCAATTTATAAACTCCATTTTTATCTAGTATGTCAATTTTGGTTTTGTTGTTTACTAACATTTTCCCTAGATTATTTTTATTTACATGAATTGTTTTTATTCCTAATTTGCTAAGTAGATTACAAATCCTACTACTTATATTGGGCATATAATTGATGAATTTAAAATTTGTTTCGTTACTTAAATTTGATCCTGCATACTCTTTTAAAATTTTACACCCGAACATCAAATTCACAGTAGAGTTAGAAATCAATAATAAAATAAATTTTCTTCAACTTACAATAACATAAATAAACAATAAACATAATTTCTCCATTTTTCATCAACCAACACACACAGATACAGTAATCAGCAATAAAGCATGTCACCTAATGCAACATAAATTATCTGCCTTTCATTGCATGCTCAACAGATTAGTAAACATCCCTATGACCACCGAAGATTATAAAAAAGAACTTTCCATAATTAAACAAATCGCAATTCACAATGATTGTAGCATACAATTAATAGGCAATATGTTAAACAAAATACTACATAATAAAGCAATAAAATTAATATACCCCCTTAAAGTCGAGAAGCCAAAATACAGAATGTTAACATATTTAGATAAACAAACCAAATTTATTTCATATTTATTAAAAAGTCTTACTATAAGGTAGCTTTTAAAACTAACAACAACAAATTACTGAAGAATAATAAAGACAAAATTGATAATAAAAACAAATCCGGTGTTTATAAAATTTCATGCAGCTCATATAACAATTATTATATAGGAAAAACGAAATTTCAATATTAGAATAAATGAACATAAAAAATCCTACCTTCACAAAAAAACAGATTCAAATTACGCAAAGCTTTTAATAGACTATGGCCATGTTTTTAATGATAATTTTGAAATTTTGTATACCATATACAATAATAGTTTTAAATTGTTATTTCTAGAAATACTAGAAATAAATAAACATAGAAATAGTGATAATTTAATAAATGAACAAATATAATTAAGTACCTCACTACTGCTGAACCTCTTCCCTATCCCCACCCATCCCAACAGTATTTAACAAAAAACCTTGTAAGATAGATTAAGTTTCATGTAAAATTTCTGAAGAAGCCGCAGTGCGCGCGAAACACGTGTTAAGTGATTATACAATTATATGGAAATTAACCAAATTGGTATTTTATTAATATTAAAAATAAATAATTTGATTACAAACAAACAGGATTTTACACTCACGTTATTAAATTCCAAGTAATTTACTTTATTTGCCTCCAAAGTTTTTGGTTGCATCCCTTCTATCGTATAATTTACTAACGGTTCAACTTCGAAACAAGTTGCAGTTACAAATAAGGATAATGGTTTTTTTATTTTCTCTATTTTGCATTTCAATTTGAACCTAATCTCGCCGACTTTTGTAGTGGTGCATGAAATTCTTTAAAAAATTGAAGAAAGCATAAACGGATTTAAAATTAAAACTGTGCCCGGTTTAATTTCTGTGAATCATCATGATAAATCAGATAAAGAAAACAACAGGAAGTTTCATTGTAATTCATTCGACATCGATAATATTTAAGTATCCCCAAAAGTAGAAAATTATGTCTTTTCGAATTACTAGAAATAAAGAAAGCTTTATTTAGAAATTCAAATTTAGTTAACAATGAAATTGAATAGTCGCTCTTAGTTTGTAATCTTTGTTTCGATTTTTCAGCACGAGTGCCCACCCACCCCATAGGTGGTGGACCACCGAATCTCTACCCCAAACTCTCCTTCCCTTATCCCGCCACAGCTAACCCAGGGATGCGTAAACTAATGGTTGACCACCCTGCTCGAGAAAGAGTTTTATTTGGTCGGTGCCCCCGACGAATCTAACACTACCCCCACTCTTTGGGGGGTGTCTTTTGAAGATTTACCCTCCTCGAGAATAAAATAAAACCAAAAAAACATTGTAATCTTTAAGATAACTTACCGGGCTTTTGGGTCGTGGTTTATAGGCTTTTTTGTTGCCTGACTTTTCGTCAGCGGCTGCGGCTGACATCTTCAGAAGCGTTTGTGCTTTGGTCGTTGTAACAGTTTTTGAGATCTATAGACCACGACCCAAAAGCCCGGTAAATTATCTTAATTCGATTGACGCCGGTCGTGAAAGCCTACATGCTACAATTGTAATCTTTAGTACTACATAGTATGTCTCTTGTAAATAGCAACACGTGCCGAAACAATGTTGTACAGGATATCGAATAAATTGTAGTGAAACTTCCTGTTGCTTTCTTTCTTGGTTTTAAAACATCAAAAAAAAAAAGAATAATAAGTTCTTGTTAGTTCTTATCATTACCCTAGAAACAATTTCGACTTTAGATATACCATGCTATATTATAATAGCGTGGTCGAGCGTAGAGAGAGATAGAGATAGAGAAGATAGGAAGTGTGCCGCCTACATCATCTCTCTCTTTGTTGTTATTATACTCACCTTATGGTTTTTTCACTATGTGGGCTCACAATTCCCCTCGAAGGTTCCACTTCGACACATTCGCGACCAGCTATGGAGCAATAACTGTTTTTCTTAAATTGAAAACCAATATCAAATTCTTCGCAATTTTTTAAAAATACGTTTTCGTAGCCTTCATTTCCTGCCACGGCAGGTTTTAAACTAACGTGTGCATCTGTAAACTTCACGTTAGCTTCCCTAGCTGTACCAACCAAAAGGAACGTAGTAATCAAATCGTACTTCTCTATGTGAAGTTCGTAGAATTTTTCAAAAACGTTCACTTCTTTCGGTAAAAACGTTACAGTAACGTTTGTTGTCTTTCCTTCAGGGACACAACCCTCAGGGTTGTGAATGTGAAAAACTGATATCTCTCCAGTGTCATTACAAACACGGGGAATCCACTTGTACATAAAACTTTCGCCCGTTGGATTAATAATTCCAAAAGATCTACATTGAAATGATATCTATGTAATCAGAAATGTAAAGGGCATTGGTAATTGTTGAACAGATAAATAGAAAACTAAAAGGGGTTCTTAATTTGGAAATATCTGTCGAGAATTTCACCAAAACGTTGCAGACCAAAGTTATTTCTTATTGTAAAGCGTAATTATGGAATAAGTTAGAATAAATTTGACAAAAAACAACCCACAGAAAAACCTGAGTTCTGTTACTAACATATTAAATGTTAACATTGTATTTTAAACGATTATTATTACTAGTATAGGGATTTAGTAATTATTACCTTACAGTTGGCTCATCTAATCCGATTGCTTCAATTTCAAAAACTTTTATATTTTGGTCTAAAACATCGTCACAAGTCTTTTTAATTCGCCTGCTACTTAAATAATTACTACGCTCTAATTCGAAATGGCACAAAGGTAAAATACACTTTGCTTTCACTCGAATTTTGAGTGGTTTCACGGTAGGACTGAGATTCGGTATTACTGCTATCAGATCTACTTCGTAGTCATTTATTTTTCTTGGCGAAAAATGTATTTCGAAAGTTTCAGTTTTTCCAATCTTGTCAATGCATACACTCGATGGCTTTATAATAAATGGCAAATGATTTTCGCAACTGCAAATCGATTCACACAGGGATGCTGACGAGGTACTATGCAATGATCTAGTGGAGGAACTTGAAGGGGTGTCATTATATAAAAAGTTCACTGAAAAATACCTGTTTTAGGATATAAAATGGTTAAGTTTTATCAGTTATACTTCTCATGAAGCCTTAGTAAGGCGAAACAGTTGTTGGGTGTTTTTTAATATAATTTGTGAAAATCAACCTTTAGTTTTATTTTTTATTAGAAACCTTTCCTTTAATTTTTAATAGTAAAAAATCAATAAACCTGGTCTAGTTAATTTGAAGCGTTGATGGTTCTTCTGTAGAAGCGACGTGTTTGAAGTTGATATATAACACGTTTGAGGTCGTTTGCCAAGGGTAACCTTTTTACATGATGTAAATATAGCTGAACAGGGTCTTTCTTGTTCTAGATCTTTGCTATCAGTTACTTCCATGAAAAACCAATCAAGTCTTAAATCAACCGGAGATGCATTTTTGATTTGAAATCTATAAATTCCTTCCTACAAATTAAATTATGTTTTTCAAACCTCTATTAAGTTCGGATAAGGTTAACAAAGGAATGGAAGTTAATAAATAGTGCTTATACTTATTTAAATTAATTTAAATATTAGTTTTTACCTCAAATAAATAAGTGGTCGGTATTGTTATTGTACTCTCTGAACTGAATTTATACTCGGCGTAAGAGGCGACCAGTTTTGCAAAAATGTTAGCGGTATATTGAGAATCTGGCACAAAATCTATGTCAGGTTCCATTCTTACACCACCTCTATGTCTGCTTTGTAATGTTTTTTCTCTATATAATACATTTTTACAGAAAAATTTCCCATGAAAATTTTTAAATGGAGATATTAAGGAAAAATAATAGAAAAAAATGTTAATTGCCAAACAGTTTTTAGACTAGAATGTTGGCATAATTTAAGTTTTAATTCGTGTCCCAATGATATTAATGACTTTGACGAAATACAATACAAAAAAGCACAAGCATGTATCACAATTATCTCAAGGGTATCATGGAGTGTTATCTTTGAGAATGACATAAGAATGATAATGACTAATATGCAGATAGTAAATGATATGAAGAAACTGACATAAGTAGAAGAAGTATTAGCAATAAAACATAATAAAACAAAAAGTTTTGTTAATCTATTCTATCTATTGTTTATTATCATTCTTCCAAAACTTGGACTACTGTTTCCCGTTGCTTTTTTTAATATTACCGGACACGGACCATTTTATATTATTTTTATTATTCCTTATTAATTGAAACTGTTTGGCTATTTATTCAATAAATTGTATTGTAAATTAAAATCAGTTTTCACTCACATTGAAGGACGCGAACTTTTAGAGCCACGATCCCTGCAAAGATAAGCATTTTCATAATCCATTTCAAGCGTTAAAAAGCAAAACTTGCCTATGATTTACATGAATATGTATATGGTATTATTTCAGTTTGTTTTTATCCTATTTTTGAAAAAGTAGGGAGCAATGTTTTTGTGTATTTTGTGATTTGCTGTCGAATTATCAATTTAGTAGTTAAGAGAGTTTAAAAGAGATTCACTCCTAATTACCACAAACTTATTCGTTAAGCCGAACAAATTTTTAGCATACCTTATTTGTGGGCATTATCAACGAGTGATAATGATGCCCACAAGCATAAATAAGTTTGTGGTAATTAGGGGTGAGTCACTTTTAAACTCTTTTAGTTATTTATTTACCACAATCTCCTTCATTATTCCTAATCAATTTAGTAAAACGTCAGTCTCAGCATGTAATTTTGTAATAGTAATTTATTATGAAGGGTTAACGGGTTTCAAGGCCTCTTTTTTCAAATGTAATGTTTTCAACTTTTTAATGGATATAACAATAATTATGCAAATTACCTTGAGACAGAAGAACCACTTCTAGACCTCCCTTCAGCCTCTTGCTTCCACAGACTAAACGATTGTCTGTCATCCCAAGAGAGAACCTCATATTGAGGACTTTTGTACATAATCTTTTGTATATTGCACTGTATTGTTTCCTAAATATAACCAAAAAAATCCATTGAAACTTATTTTGTATATAATTAATCAATAGTAAAGATGGATAAAAGATTGTACCTTTTCTGATACAATAAAATCCTTTGTTACAAATGTAACAATAACATCCTTACTAGCATTTGGTTTTAGATGACCTACAGTTGGGGTAAATTGTAACAAGTCCATATAAATAAACTCAAATCTGTATGTGTCGTTTTCAGATAAATTTGTTATTTTAAATTTCTTTTTTTGCAATGTATTAATAGGGGTGTTGGAGAAATCTATTTCGTAATTTCTCATAGGCCAAACTTGCTTGCCAGTTATCGTCATTAAACTAGTAGTATTAATCCATTCTTTAGACGGATTTAAACCCTCAAGAATTACCCCGTCATTATACGTATCAGCACACAATAATATCTACAAAAATTACAATTGTGGTGTATATTTATGTTGTAGATTTAATTTTATTTTCATCCTCAGAAATCACTAAGTAACGAAATATCAATTTTAAACATTTAATGTTTTGTTAACACGCATTATGAGTGTGGACTTTCAAACATCTACATGCTTTTCGTATTTTAAACCATTAAAAATATAATTAAGCTGTTTATTTAACTGGTTAAAAATATTTATTTTATAAAATGTAATCACTAAATTATGAAGTAAAGGGAGGTTTTTCTCCTCTAAACGTAATTTATGGAAAATGTAAAATAACTTGAAAGAAAATTCGTAACAATTAAAGAAATATATAAAAACCAATAGAATTGAAGAATTTAAAATCGTCTAATTATAATAGATCACAGATCCCATATTTGGAATTCCATATTTATATTTATTATATAGCTTCTAAAAGCCTTTCTGCCAGTGCCAACCTGATGAGACCCGATAGGTCGAAACCGGTCGTGGGAAATGGCTTTCGGTGCGCTGTGCCTACTGTGTAGGACGCGTTTCAAATGTAGCATCTGTGATCCTTTATAATTAGATGAAAAAGGATTTTATCATCTTCTTTTTTTGGATTGTTATCTTAGTCTAATAATCGTTCGGAATCAACAGTGTAATTAAATGCCGGTAGGGGTATTAGCCCTAGGAGAAGTTGTTTCTGTTGATTTATATTTAGAATTGAAGAAGATGGAAGTAACAAAAGTTATGAAGCAAATCAAATGTTTTTATATTTTTTAAACATGTTACCTTACCGTATGGTGACCTAACAAATAAGAATATTGTTAAGTAATTTTGTAAGTTACCACATATTCTTCGTAAGGGTTGTCTACGAGATGGAGTTTGACAAATGCTGTAACATGTCCACCATCTTTAGCCTCGTATAGCACAACAAAAGTAGCAACGTCTTCAGGATTTAAGTTTACCAAATTCGTATGTCTACTAGATTCCCTTACTACAACCATGGGCAAGGGAGATAACAAACAATCAGAAAATTTAATGTATTTTAACACGTACCATCGTCTCCCCAAACATTCAAAAACTTTACAGTATTTTTCTCTGGTACAAGTGAAAATACTTTTGAATAATCATCAGTAATCTCAAGTACAACAACACAAGGGATAATTCCAACATTTTTAAATGAGAAAGATTGTTCAACAACCTCCCCAACAAGTGAAGGTTCAAAATATAATAGGTATCTACTGTTGTCCATAGTGATAAGGGGGTCTACAATCTTTATTTCGGGAGCAATTCCTTCGCCGCAAAGTTCGAACTGTAGAACATCTTTTTGAAGGGGTGCCGATATTTTGTTGACAATTTGAAGGGACGATTTAAATTCCTAATTGATACGTATGCCATTACATATTATATTTAGAATTAAATTAAAAACAAAATAGTGGAAAATATTCTTAAACATTTCACTTACTCTTACACCACATGGGGTGAATGTTACATTAATGTATCCTACAGAATAAGGACGAACTATCAATAGATCAGGATCTGTTTCAAACACAGATTCCTCGTTTGCGGTTACCATTGACGAAACGTAGCCGGATACAGTTCCTTGATTTTCGATGACAAGTCTAATAGTTACACTCCTACTCATACAGGACGATTTAAAGTGTAATTGGTTATCCGTTTTGGAGTAAATTGTATTTTGCAATAACTAAAAGGTAACCATGATTATATACGATAGAAATACGTAAAAAAGTATTGAAAATTCATATATAGTATTCATTTTAGGAATGTTGAGTAATTTACTTATTTTTACCGTTAGTCCACAGGGAAGATTGGTTAAACTTTCCACCGTACAAACTTCTGTGAGAATATTTCCGATATTTTCAAAATTAATTTTTGGAGCACACGAATTAGTTCTTACGATGAATGGTCTTCCTGCCGAATATTTTGGATGACTCTCAGATATAAAGAACAAGAAGGAATGTTCTTGTACACCAAGTTCTTTGGGTTTTGAAAATAAATTTATTATAACCGATTCGTTTGGTTCAACGAAACCAGTTGCCGATATGACTGAAAACGGACCAGAATCCATTTTTGTTATTTTCATTTTTCTAAAGATAATTAGGAGAAATTAACATATTTAAGGTGTTTAAAGGCTTTTTCTAACAGAATTAATACTTTTTCTTATCGGAACCTTTACTACTGGATTTACTTGATTTTGACTTTGATCCCTTCGATTTAGACTTTGAATCTTTTGACTTCGATTTAGATTTTGAATCTTTTGACTTCGATTTAGATTTTGAATCTTTCGATTTTGATGCGGTTGATTTGCTTTTTGCGCTTGTTTTCGATTTTCTTTTTTTTCCCTTTGATCCTTAAATAAATGCTGCATTAATCTATTTTTTAAACTACAAAAACCTAAGTAAATACACAGGTCAACGGAATCAGGGATAGAAATGTATTTGCAACGTAATTTGCGACAGTCGATACAAATATATCGCTTCAAGATTACCTCAAGACGTCAGGATCACTCACGAAATCCTAATACCAAAACTCAGGTGTAGTTTTTGGCATTTTTGAGAGGATTAAAACGAAATAAAAACAAAAATAACCAAGAAAGTAGCCATTACCACTTTCCACTGAAATAGAATCTGGCCTGAGATTTTTTCCAGCAGAAGATCTTGAAATATTTTAGCTCCAAAACTCCAATGTCGCGGTTTTTGGCTTTTTTGAATTTGATATTTCAATATTTTATTGTAATTCTGATGCCAGATTCGAGTTTATCTTTAAAAAACTCTAAACAATCTCAAGTTTCAAGAAATATATTAATTCATTCATACAATTTGTTTAGCTACTTCTTGGCTTCTTCGCTTGAAAAATATTTTATTTTTTCATCATGTAACGGCTTCCACAATTGAAATTTTTTGGAAAATACATCGAAAATGATTATTCCCGTTGTGATTTCTGTTTTCAAACCGTTCAAATATATCAAAATCTGAATATGCAAGTTCAATTCTGTGACCACATTCTAACAAATTGCTATTGCTTACAAGAGAGTTAAAAATGCATGTATTTTGAACTTGAGGTTAGACTATCATACTTGCTGTGGCAATTCTGACCAATTCGGAATCAATCGCAAAGTACATCGAAAATGACATCTCTGATTTTCGCTTCCTAATTCACGTTGACCTGCGTTATTGACAACATGAAGTCATCAAAGAGAAAAGAAGAAAAACAAATAAGATATTCAAAAAAGAAGGAATTAAAATCCTTATTCGTCTAAATTTTAAGATCAAAGATCTCACATTTTGAACGCGTCCTACCAAATAGGCACAACGAACCGAAAGCCACATCTCACGACCGGTTTCAAAATGTGAGATCTTTGATCTTAAAATTTAGACGAATAAGGATTTTAATTCGTTCTTTTTTGAATATGTTATATTTTCGTCTAGAATTCGATCGGAATCAACAGTGTAATTCAATAACGGTAGGGGTATTAGCCCTCGGAGTAGTTGTTTGTTGATTCCATATTTATATTTATATTTAAAACAAATAAGTTTCACGAAATTTTTATTGTCTCGAGAATATTGTTTCGGTCGATTCGACCATTATCTAGAGAATACAAAAGATTACTAAATATATAAAATGTGTTCAAACAATTTATACTATTAAATTACAATTACATCCCAAAAAGCAGGAAGCTGTCTCTACTTGAAGATTTAGAAATCAGAAAAGCTGTTCATAATAAATGTAATCTTGTAAATAACCAACTAGAATCAGTATCCCATAATTCCCCTTTGATTTTGTATAAATTATAACTTATCCTCCCCACCACGTTTCTTGTAATTTAATAGTATAAATTGTTTGAACACATTTTATATATTTAGTAATCTTTTGTATTCTCTAGATAATGGTCGAATCGACCGAAACAATATTCTCAAGACAATAAAAATTTCGTGAAACTTATTTGTTTTATTTCTTTTCTCTTTGATCTGAAATGTTTCACAAAAAGTACACTATTCAAAGTTTAAGTTTTATTAACATGAAGTAAGTGTATACCCTTTTTTTCCTTTGCTTTCTTTTCTTTAGCCAATTGCTCTAAATATTTTCGTAAACTGAGACATTTATAAGAAAATTCAAATTTTCCGATATTAGTTAACGTTATGGTTTGTACTTTATCAGTAGATATTAGTTGATGTCCGAAATCGACTTCGTTTGAAGGACAAAACTCAAATCTAAAAGGAAAAATTGTGATTCCTTAATTTTTAAAATAACAACTGTAATATACTCTATCACCTTGATGGTATAATCTTTGCAGAAACGAGAATTTCACTTTCCTCAACGACTTTTTTCGAAACTGGATCGAAAAATAAGACTCTATAAATGGGAACATTAATGAATTTTGAAATTTTCAACGGTTTAAGTGTTAATTTTAAATTTGCTTTTTTATTAGGAACTACAGAACCAGACAAAGGAAGAATTGTGAACATTTTTCGAACTCTGGCATATTGTTTATTGGGATTTTCTTCGGGTTCTTCTATAGTCTCAATTCTGAAGAAAAAAAAATGGTTGAGAAGAGGATAAAAATAATTAATTCAATTTCATTATTTAGTAGCCCACCTAAAATCTACATTATATTTTCCTTTATTAAGTATTTCTAGTAATTGAAGAACATCTATTTGGTATTTAATATCACTGTAATTAATTTCAAAATTATATGAAAGTGGAACCTCTATAGATTCTGCCATTATAGCAACGAAGCCTTTACAAAGGGGTTCTTCACATTTAAAATCTTCATCGAAAATCTGTAAGAATTTTATAACTTTAAGAAAATTATTTTTTATTTTGGAAAACGAGAGATTTCATACAAAGAACCTAAATTTTTGAGTTTACATTGGAATACAAAATCAAATATACACTGACTACTAAATAAGTGATAAATAGAGAATATATAGACAATGTAGTGAACAAAGAGGCTACGAAAACGCAACAAAACAAATAGAAAACGCCAAAATAGAAAACGCCAAAATAGAAACTATATCAGAACTACTGGAAAAAAATGTGTATACAAAAGGGAAAATAAATGTGAACTATTCAGGTCAAGTAGGTAAAAAACATCTTCAACAACTTTCTCGTTTGTCTCGATATTTATTTCTCTTGCAAAATAAATATATTTTCTATTGTACTAATAAATGCCCAGTGAAGAACTAGGCTCGTGGTAGGCGCATCTCTGCCAGCGCGAGCGAATTGCTGTGGTAAAGGTATAAGGTCAACCGTAAATTTGAAGGTCTATAGCTCCCTATTAGCAACAATAGCACACATAATTATTATCTCCACACTTTTATTATACTGATTTGTATGTATTTTTGACCATAAATAGTGTAGCAAACGTATACGTGTGTGCAATGAGTCGATAAGCGCTGGCGCACGCTGAAAGCGGCACGTTTGATGTTAGGACCGATCGATACCGGACAATAGATGTTCGAGAATCTTCTGGAGATAACAAGTCCTTTTCTCTGTGAAGCAGTCGAAATATCTTCGCGTGTGATATACAATATTAGACTTTACAATAAAATATTTTTAAACATTAAAAGTGTTTTAAATTCCTTCAATTATTAAGTAGTTTAAGTTTATTGGTAGTGTTTAAGTGATTAAATAAATAGTTGTAAATAAACAATTGTTAAATAAATAAGTGAACTAGAAAATTCTTTACAATAGTCTCCTAAGCTATTTTGAGGCTTGGTATTGTCAATTTCGTTTACTCTTGATAATGACTTTCGGCCAAAAAAATTGTTGAATTGTTTTATAATAATAAAAACCAAGCCAAGTGTTTAACTGAATTTGTTATTGTCATTTTGTTTCAAAATTATTTCATCACCCAAACTGCAGAACTTATTAACAATATTTACGTAAAAGCATAAAGGCAGAAATAAAATTTCTACTACCTGAATTTCTATGGTTTCTTTGGGAATAACTTCAATCTTCAGAGGAGAGTATTCCACATCAACAGCGTTTACCGAATTTGGAGGAACCACACCAGCGGTAGTTAGAAAAGAATAATTCTCAGATGTCGATCCGAAATCGGTAATTAACCAGTTAATCGGAACTTCCGAATTATTAACCAATGAAATCGTCAGTATGTCGGTTGTACCCACAACAGTGTGAGCAAAATTAAGTTCTTTCGGGGTAATGCCGAATTGCATGTTCGCTTCGAAACATCTTAGTTGTATCGTTTCTATTTTCGGATTGTTTTTAATCGAAATTATCAGCTCATCATAGTTTAACTGTTGCTTTTTTGAGGGCAACGCTGATATTGTAAGAATACCACTAGAGCCACTTTCAATTGGCATACATTCCGGTTCAAAAATGAATACTTCACTGTCGAACTTTTGCGACAAAATCAAATTGCAATGCAATGGGCAATTGTTTGTAAAAGTGAATGTTGTTTCTCTTGCAAATAGTCTACAAATCATAACTATAAAAGCATGGGATAAATTTCACCCAGTATAATTGTTCTTTTATAATACAGTAGTGTAAACTTTTCGAAAGATATTCACTATCTGTTTCAATCTAATTAAGAAGGTTATACAGAAAAGGTCATTTATTTATATGATTTGCTTAAAAAATGTTGTGTAGTTTTCGAATATTATTATAAGAAAAGGTTAAGGTAGGTTTAATGAAATCTTCACAAAATTTGCTCAGTAACTTAAAATTAACTATTCATAAGGACCTCAAGGTCCCTAATAATTGAAGTCTTTTAACAGCTTGTCGTTAATCAAATTAAGTTTGATCTATTCCTTGTACGTTCACTTGATGGAAACTCATTTCAAATAATAGGTGAAAGGTGAAAGTGGCATAGAAAACACAAAATACTTTAGGAAAACATATTAAAAATAACAAGAACAAATTTAGTAAGGAAAACATGTCAGGAGTGTATAAACTAAATTGTTATTCTTGTAACTGCATCTCTATAGGTCAGACAGGGCGTACTTTTAAAGAACGATTAGAAGAACATAAAAAATTTATGAAAATAATAAACTAAATTCGAACTATGCTAAACATCTAATCGAAGAAAACCATACTTTGGACGATAATTTTGAAATTCTTCATATTGTAAATAAAAACCTAAGATTACCATTATTAGAAACATTAGAGATTAATAAATACAAAAATAAAAATACACTGTTAAACGACCAAATTGACCTCAACAATTCACCGTTACTAAATCTTTTTACTCACCCCCCTCCCTAATCCACTAATATATAAGACAAATGTTAAGATAAGCTTATTGTATTATTACTTCTGAAGGAGCCTACGTTAGGCGTAACAATTGTAAAGTGTGAATATACCAATTTTGTGGAAACTTTGTGTTTATTTATTTCACCTATTATTTCAAATTAAGTTTTCTTTGTCACTAATATTTAATACTTTGTGGTTTAAAATAAAAAAGGTAACATTGAATTAAGAACTTTGCAAAATAATCGTTAAACATCTATTATAAATAAGAAAAGTGTAACAAATACCTGGCCAGATTTGGGTCGCTAGGTACCAGGTTGAGAATGTAACCAAAGTCAAAAATATTACGTTTTACATTAAAAACACAGGGCCAAAATTTATTTCTTTGCGTACGCAATTTAACAACTGTCGGAAATAATAGGGTTGGAGTCATGTCTATTTCGGGAATACCACATAGTCCATAACACTCCAGAGTGAATTTAAATGGCCAAGTGGTCAATTCCAACTGAAATTGGTCTCCGTAATCGCCAACAGCAGTTGGATAAAAAATAACTCTAAACTTTATTTCACCACCAGCTTGTAGAACATTTCTACCACTAATGTTGGAAACTCTGTCTATTACAGAAATTAAACCTAACCAATAGAGAAAGAATGATGGGGGAAATAATTTAAAATTGTTCATTCTGAAACATACTTTTTGATAAGCATCGTAATCTTGACGATGACGCGGATATTTTACTTTCGCTACCATCTTTCCTTTTGGACTTCTTTTTCTTTCTTTGCAATGAATCCGAACTTTCCTTGGATTCTGCACTTCTTCCCATAGAACCACTTGCACTTCGTAAACTTTCCTCCTGTGATGTAATTACCAATCTTAAAGTTATTATCAATTTAAAAAAGAGATATAGAGTACCTTGTCAAATTCGTTTCTCAGCAAAAAAAAATTTGGCGTGTGCCTTAATCTGTTTTCACACTTCTTGTGTAAAACAGAAAACGTTTTTGTTTCTTCAGGTAATTTTGGTTGTAACGATTCTTGTAAGAGTTGAACAGCTTCTTTCACTTGAGGAGTGTGACTGAGATACTCTATGATGTATTCTTTAGGGAATTTTTTCGGGTGAACATCGTTGAATAACCAAAAGGGCATGCCTGAATACAATACATAAACAATATACCATCCGTTTAATAGGTAATTTTGTGTAGGGTGCAGTTTTGCTAAAATATAAAATTATGAATTACCGATTTCTCTATTGAGTCGGATTTCTTCTTCAGTTAATTCCTCCAGTTTGATTTCCTTTATATTCACGCTGACTTTAGACTCTGCAGCTTGTTCTTTCTTCTGTTTGCCAGATTTTTTCTTTGAAGCTTTAGGCGAGGCTTTCTTTTTTTTCTTATCTGGCAATGGCTATATGAAGAGGTTTGTTTAATTATATAAAATACTTAGTAGTGTAGAGGATTAATAAATTTTTATAAACCTTTGTTAAACAGCAGTTCCGTCGATCCCAATATTGAGCAATATGTAAAATATCAGACAAATCAGACTCAAATGCATCATATGCATCTTTAATTTCTTTTTCTTCTGGACTTAAACCTAACAAATAAATAGCCGTGATAGTATTTCTTACTATTTTATTGTCTGAAATGCGAAAATTAACCTTTCTTTTTGCCTTTACTTCCCTTGCTACTTTTAGAACTCTTTGAACTTTTCTTGGAACCCTTTTTTGATCCGGATTTGGTTTTAGATCCAGATTTGGTTTTAGATTGTTTCTTGTCCACTTTTTTCTTATCTGTTTTCCCTTTACCCTTTTTAGTACGCATTTCCAATTTTTCTCTGAAAGCAATAATTTTCAATTTAGCTCATAAAAGAAAACAACGTTTTCCGTCAAATATATTAAGTACCGTAACTTTTCTTTTTTCTGTAAACTTTTGAGTTTCCTCAATGGTAAGATTTCGGAGCGATAAAGTTGAAGATCTTCAGGAGATAAAAGTTCAACTTCTTCCAAAGTTAGTTGTTTAAACTTCAAAATTTTCTCCTGCTTTTCCTTTTCTTTCATTTCAAGTTCAATTTTCGCTTCTAGATCTATAAGAGCTTTCTTTTGAGCGTAGGTTTGTGAAAGGATCACAAATTGTATGTAACGGTAATTTTCTACGGCGTTTAAAATCGAATTCAGAGCAAGTATGGGCTTTCGAATAAAAATGCTTTGAAGTCCTTCGATGATTACTCCGGTGGTAAAAGCTTCCAACCTTATTTTCAAAAGGGCTTGCAAAAAATCAATGGGAATACCGATAAACGTATCCCGTTTGTCCTTTTTCTTGCCCGCCTTCGAACTACCCTTAGAACTTGTTTTGGATTTGGAAGATTTACTTCCTGATTTACCTCCTGATTTACTTCCTGATTTACTTCCTGATTTACCTCCTGATTTACTTCCTGATTTACCTCCTGATTTACTTCCTGATTTACCTCCTGATTTACTTCCTTTTTTGCTATCAGCTTTACTTCCAGGTTTACTTCCTTTCTTTGGAGGCTTCTTTTTTTGTTTTCCACTTAACAGCAATTCGATTCTTCTTTCAAATTCATCATATTCGTCTATGACAACGATAATATTGTTTTATGTATCTGAAGCTGTATTATGCTTTCATATACCTATGTTTATCTATATATTTCTTTCTTTTATTATAGATATTGACCAGATATTAAATATAACATTCGTTAACGTGAAAAAATGATAATCTGAACAGCTGTTGCATTTTTTAGTTTTATAATTAATCAGCGTTTATAAAAAGCAATTATTTTGATTGGGAACAAATTCAAAAAGAAACGGATAGAGGCAGGCCCGTAATGAATAGATATACCTTCATATTCATGTCGTACCAAATCGATTTCTGACGCCACTTCACCAAACGCTTTACCGATTATATCATAAACAGAAATGCCTACCAAACTGTCGCTATACAGAATACTTTCAATAATTAACTTATCGATGCTATACACCGGTAGATCCAGCTTTAATCCCGCTGCGCCAGCAACCTCTGCATTACCTATACAACCATATAACAATAAAAATGAGGAAGCTTTTAATTGTTGTAACTCTATATTCACAAATACAAGTAAAACACCTAGTTTTAAGTTACAAAATGATTTATTGACCACAATGATCATTTCGCCACACTGTGGCTTCTTCAAGTGGAAGAATGACTAAACTAAAATTATTTACAAAATTACTCATATAGGTACCTACTAAATAAAATTAAATCGAAAAAAGGGGGGAGGGACAAAGAATATTACCTAGGATTAATAACATTTAGTAGTGGTGAAAATTATAGGATTTATAAATTTAGAAGAGGTGAATTATTAACGTCAATTTGGTCATTTATAATTAACCCTACCTTATTTAATTTATTTATTTCTAAACACTCTAATAGATTTAATTTTGTGCCTTTCTATTCAATATGTAAAATCTCGAACTTTTCATTAAATTGATGTGCCTCTGATAATAAATGTTCTGCGTAAGTAGAATTGGAAGATTTTTTAATGAAACTATTCTTATGTTCAGAGATCCTATCCTTAAAGGCTCTATCAGTCTGGCCAATATAAGCAAGTACCACACAAATGTTATTGATCCTAGGTAATATTCTTTGTCCCTCCCCCCCCCACCTTTTTTTGATTCAATTTTAGTTAGTAGGTAACTGTATAACTGATTCTGTAAATAACTTTAGTTTAATCATTGTTCCACTTGAAGAAGCCACGGTGTGGCGAAATGACCTTTGTGGTCAATAAATTATTTTGTAACTTAAAACTTGGTGTTTTATTTGTATTTGTGAATAAAAATGTTTTTAAAATTTTCTTTTCTATACTAGTTAGAACGTACTGGTAAAAGGGGCTCCGTGAAAAATTAATATAACACCTTCTTTCATATCAGTAGGGTCTTTTGGTTCTGGAGGATAGGCTTCAAGAAATGCTCTTTCAAGAGGATCTTCCGTTATAAATTCATTGATATTGTTTTCGCGAATTTTTTGTTTTAAATGAGCTGTAATTGAGGTATGAGTATAACAATTAATTAAAACTGAAGAAACGTTTGTTTTTTTCTCACCTTTTATCATTGTTTGTAGTTCTTCAAAGGTCTTTTCGGATAATAACTCAACCGATCGCTTATCGGAAAAACTATATAATAAAATATATAAAAAAAAAAACATTAATACGCCTAAAAGCATAAATGACACACCAAAATGTCTTCCCGCAAACTTTTAGAATTTTAACACTGCTCCATAAAATAAGTTTAAAAATTAAAAATAAAATGAGAATAAATAAAAATACAAAATATTCCTAAATTGACCTAAAACTCTACCTAAAATGGGCCTTCGAAGATCTTGTTTCCATCTCAAGCTTAGCTGACAGTGTTTCAAGTGAAGAATGTGCTGATCTCCTTTTCATTGATAAACTTTCCTTTAAATTCTGCAACATCTTGTAATACAGTTCGTAGAATGCTGTAGGAAGCCGAGTACCTGCTTCGGCGGAAGGAATTAATATTCTGTCAGTATTGTAATATTCCAAAATCAGATTTCCTACGGCTTCTTCCTCGTCGCATAAACTAAAATTATTATTATTTCAACTTTGATCCGTATCCTCTATTCTGAAACCGCTCACATATCGAAGTCGGTAAAAAAGAATTCCAAAGCAAAGGGGGACGGATTTTTTATGGTAAAGAATTTTTCATATTTGGGTTGATAAGGCGGACACGGCTCGAAAATAACTTTTTGATCTATTATCTCAATTATCGGCTCCACTCCTATACCTTTCAACGCAATTTCCATTTCATCGGGGTTTTGTTGGATTGTTATGACTAAAGTTGCTTGAATCTTCCCTGCCCATTGGGGCTCGAAATAAATGTGTAATAAACAACCATCTCCTGGTTCCAAGCAACCATTTGTGTTACCAAGATAGAAGTTTGGTACTTTCCAAAACTGTTGTATCCAAGCACCTTTTTTCGATTTTCCAAGTCTTATTTTTGCGCTCCAAACACTAGTAACGTAACCTCTAAAATGGTATCAAAGTAGGATCGATTTTTTGAGATAAATATATTTTAGTGTGGGTACCTATTTCTTAAGGCAATAGTTCTCATTAAACATTTTCCGCAGGCTACGTTTCCAAAATGTAATTTACTATGGTAAATTGCAAGAGATGGAATAACAACAACGGCTCGGACTAGTACCGGAAGTCTAAGACCATAACCCACCTTTAAAAGTAATAGTCAAGTACATAAAATAATATTAATGTACTTATAGGACCTACCTCAATATAAAATGATCGAATGATATCGTAATTTGCAATTGGAAAAAATTTTATTGTTGGAGAAAATACTATATACAATTTTTTTGTACTTCCTTCCGACAAAATTTCACTTTTGAACTGAATCGTTATACCAGCATCGTCTAATTCACGTCTTTTAGACAGAAATAATCGAACATTGGTGCGACCAGGACCGTAATTAAAAATTGATATGGTTCGATCCACGATTGTTTCACGTATCACATATCCCAGATCGACCAGGTACGGAGGAACGCGACAATTCTTGAACAACCCTGGTTTTATGGGTTTTGATAAAATCGCGAGATTGTATTGGATATATTCGTGTAGAATTGCACGTTCAACAGCCAAATCCAGATCAAGAACGGATGGATAAAGGTCCTACAATACCAAACGAACGAAAAAATTTATTTTACAAAACAATCACTAGAACGTATACTGCTGGAAGTAGATAGTCGTGATGTTAAGCAATTATTCTAAAACTTGTAAAAGGTGAAAAATATTTTTTCTTTTTCATAAGTCACACATTTTTATACGATAAGCTACCTCCTGTAATATACAGGGTCATTCAAACTTAGTGGTACATTAGACGTTTTAGGGAAACTAAGCATGTTACAGATTTGAAAATTTGGGAGTTGGGAGTAGGGGTTATCAAGGATGATCTACTTAACTAAAATAATTTTAACTATCGGGAACTTATTACACCGATTATACCGGAACTTGATGTCAACATTCTTATTTTAAATGGTGCTTTGATGTGTGAGAAAATATTTTTATTGAAAGATGTCTTTCTTGAATTCCCATAGTTACACGCCAAAATTAATTGCAAGTAATCTAATTAACTTGTTGACGAAAGAAACGATGAAGATTGGTTTTAAATATTTAATAACAACACTTACACTATTTATATTTATAACAAGGTAACTAACTTAACACATATCGAAGAAAGTAAACTCCTTTACTTGTTTGACTATTGAATAATGTATGAAATTTGAATGATATATGAAGAATCTCTTTTTGAATGGCTTTAAAAATGCTCTTAAGAATCTGGCAATTAATTTCTGGTTTTCAGCTTAAATAAACTATAATGAAGTGGGGGGTTGACAAAAGCTGTTGCTGGCTAGAAGCCACAGTATGACAAAACGACCATAGCAACAACCCCACAAGTCATTACACTCCTTCAGGTAAACACCCTGGTTAATTTGGTAATTTTACTAATACCTTAAACGTGACAATACAATGAAAGTTTGACGATGAACATAACAATATGATAATAAAATAAAATGATTTTGAAAATATTGAATGCCAGTTTACGCTAAAAGGATATAAATATAATAAATAGTTGTTTGAACTAAAACCGAAATTTGGAGAATGAATATAAGAATAAAATAATAAAAGTGAATGTAATTTTGAAGATATTTACGTTTAACAAAAGAAATTAATATAATGCAAAATAAATAAACACGAGTTCGTACCACATTTAAAATTTCCAAGAAACTATTGCTTGAAATGCTATAAATGGAATGGTATATTTTTTACGATGAATTCGTATGAAACATAAAATTTTAACGTGACTTTGATAACCAACTAGTATGCCCATTTTGCGATGAATAGTTTCTAAGATAATTTAATTTATTGGAAAAAAGATTGCACCGCAACCCAAACTATAAAAAATCATAACTTCCGTTGAAATTATTTTAGTTAAATAGATCATCCTTGATAACCGCTACTCCCAACTCCCAAATTTTCAAATCTGTAACATGCTTAGTTTCCCTAAAACGTCTAATGTACCACTCAGTTTGAATGACCCTGTATATTCAGAGCTCTACGGAATTAAAAGGGAGAATGTTCAATTTATTGTGGTTTTCTTATCTGCTACAATAATTAAATCATTCTCTACCTGATAAGAAATCAAAGACCATCCGTCTTCAATCAATTTCCTTTTCTTTGCTTTAGACATGGTATCGCGTAGTTTAATATCTTCCACATACATATAAATATTTCCAATTGTAGTTACAATTTTTAAATATTCGTTTGTAAAAGATGCCGCTGCAGAATAAAGGACGATCGGACTAGTCATGTTTAAACTTGGTCTGGGTGTGTTTAAAAATACTTGAGGAAAAACACCAAAACCGTGCAAAGTAACGATAACAGGCGGTTCCAGATTTATCTGAAAATTAAAATTGGAAGAGGATATCATTTTAAATAAATTATTGACGTCCTTTCATCCCTGAAAAGGGTGCTTACATCGAAAACAATTTCTTCTTTAAACTCTCCTGGAATTCCAGGATAATAATTTACAGTTAATTCTATTGAACAATTTGGCTCTACGGTTCCGTAAGACGGCTGGGCATTTATCCACCCCACATTGTATGCGGGAGAAGAAGATGGCAAGTTATCTGAGTTGGTACAATAAATAATGTCAACTGTCCCAGTATTGGTTAGCCATATGCTTTTTTTGGACAATTCAAAGAATGGCTGTAAAATTATACCATTTATTTTTTCCTGTCGTTTTACCAATCTCATATTTAAGTAAATAAGTAAATAAACGAAAATAAAGTTATTTTTTTGTTTCAACAAGAGGTTTATTTACACTCTGAAACTGTTTCGGCATCTTATGTCTTTCTCAAGAGCTCCTATAAAAATACTAAAGTTTAAAAAAAATAGTTTTTTGTGTTTCATTCCCACCCGCCACTCGTGCTGGTGGGCGGGCAGTCCCTCCGACCCACACTGTAGTGCAAAGCCGGAGGGTAGGGCGTAAGCCCCTCTTCTTGATATTGTACAAATCTGTGATATGGTTATTTTCTATGCAATGCGTACTAAAATCTGTTGTTTTTTACTTTCGTTAATGTCTTTAACATGTTCTTTAAGTGTTACTGATAATTTTCTACATGTTTGGTCTCAATAGAAAGCATTGTAATTTAAACAATTGATTTTATACATACCACTCTTATTATGCAACAATTGTATTTGTTTGTTATTATTTAATAATTTGCCTAAAATACATCTATTTGCAGAAATAGTAAATCGACCTAATAAACGTTTAAGTTCTTTACAAATTTTACCACCATAATTAATTAGGCTGAACTTTCTGAAATCTCTTATTTAGTTAAAATTAATCGATTCAAAGCTCGGCTTTTTATGAAAAAATTTAGTAATAGTAGTTGATAGGTTATTAACTATATTCCAAAATTCTCTGAAAAGATTTGCAAACAATTGAATAAAATAGGTGTACAAACTATTTCAGTAAACAAAAATGAAATACGTAAAATTCTTGTTACGCAGTTACTTAAAATTATGTTTCAATAATTGTGATTCCGTTTACATAGGTCAAACGGGTAGAAATTTAGAATTTAGACTAATAGAACATGTGAAAGACATTATTGACAAAAACCGAAAACAGTAATGAGTAACTATTGTTTAGAAAGAAACCAACAAGCCGAAACATATTTAGAGTTTAAATAAAACTTGGAAACAATAAAATTGCAATTTGTCTTGTCAACTATTATCATATTGTAACGAGTGTGCGCTTGCTTGTGTGCGTTCGAGTGCCCATGTATGTGAAAGAGCCGGTCGCGTCCGAGTGATTGATTTGGCCGCGACGTGTATATCGTAACTCCAAGTGTTTGCGTAATAATTGAGGACTTGTTCAATATTTCGACGAAAAATAAAATGGTCCCGACTTTTCTGTGTTTCTCGGGAATGTTCCGGAAATTTAACCAAACAGTATATAAGCGGAAAGACGATCGCCGAGGGGAGTTCAGATATAAATTGACGGTCATGAAAATAATGTCAGAAATAAATCGAGACGCGTAGTAAATATATAGAAAAGTGAGAAGTGTTATTCAGACAGTAACTGTACATAAATAAATAGTGTAATCGGTAGTAAAGTTAAGTTTAGTAATAAGTTATTCGTTAGTGTTTTAAAAGTTAATTAATATTAGTATAAATAAATTGTTGTTCCTGTTTAAAAGTCTTCGAGTTTTGATTGTTGAACCCCCGAACGTTACAATATTTAGTTAAAGTAAGAATGAAAGTTTTCATGGTCAGTGTCTGTATGTCTATATTATGAGAATTACGAAATCATAATAGAAAATGTCTGAAAAGTTATCGTCTGCTCAGAAAATTCTCATCGTAATAGGTTCTTACCACTCTTCCAAATTCAATTTTTTTTGTACTAAAACAATACTCGACGACGTCACAGCAACCGCTGATAGCAAGTTCTTCGGTGGCTCCTCCTTCTACGTAAAAATTAGCCGTGGCAAATATATTAGCACTAGTTTTTGGATGAAATGTAACAGTAACAATTGCACTTTCATAAGGACCTAAAAAGCCATGGTTGGGAACAATTTCGATTGTTTCATTAATCAAAGTCTCTTGACTGTCTCCTGTTTTCTCTTCTTCTAGAGGTAAATATTCAATAACATTTGAGTTAATATCGTCTGAGTGAAAATCAGCGACTATCGGATACAACAACGTATGGATTTTATCAAAATATTCTTCATTTAGTGCTGGCATTTCAGTTACGTCCTCAATGCAAGTGGGAAAGTAAATAATTTCTTTTATGATCACATGACAGTACTGTGGCAAAATTTCTTTTGCTAACGAAAATGTCACTCTCTCGATTGGTAATGTTTTTAACATTGAAGAAATTGTATCTTCTTGCATCGATATTTTCTCAGATATTGTTTGTTTAACGCTTGTTTCATCTGATACAATTGAACTGTTCCTATATATTGACTCTTCGGTCGTATCTTCTAAGCAAATCTTTTAAACGAAATAAAATTAAGAAAATACTACGATAAAGTAAATTTTCACAAAAAACAATTATTCAAATATAACATGTAAAATGATACGCAATGGCATTGCGCATTGGCTTCGTCGGTTATTAGTTCTTACTATTAAACTTAAAGTTTCGCATAAATTTGCTATTTAAAGTTTTTATTTATTTGGAGATAGAGGTACATTTAGAATAAATTTAGTAGAGGGGAGTTATTTCTATCTATTTGATCATTTAATATTATGTTAAATTTTTTAATTTTATTTACCTCTAAGCATTCAAGTAAGTTTATCATTAAATACGTATACCTCTTTTCTAATATAGTTAGTTAGTAATATTAGAATTGTTCTTGCGTTGAAATTAAATTGAGATTTCGCCGATAATTTTTAATATACTTTTGGATTCAAGATTTATGTTAGGTGTCTTAAAGCAATAAAATTGAGTTGACTAACCTCTTTACTAATATCTTCTCTTTTTAAGTCTGCTACAATATTCCATTCCACCCAAAAATTAACTGGTAAAGGACTTATATTTTTCACAAGTATTTCTTGTTTTAAATTTCCATATAATGATAAACACTTGAAAGTGATTGTGTTGGTACTTAATGTAATATTTGGATAATCTACGGCACCAGATACATGAACTGTGTCCTAAAATATTTTTATTCTATATACGAGAAAATTTATCTAATTAAATTACTTATTACAAATAACGGATGATCGACGTATTTGAATTTTAAATCGGCCTCTTTAAAATAGCACCTTCTACCAGTTAAGACAGGTTTAAAACCGACCACTATTTCTTTTGTTTCGTCGTCATCCAAACATATTCTGTCTAGTAATTGCGGATATTTGCCATTAACCATCAAATAAAAGGGTTGGGGAACTGTGACATTAATTTCTAGGGGTAATGTCGACAAATTTTTTATAATAATTGTGTCTAAAAGAAGAGAAAGGCTCAAAGTAAATAAAGAAAACTGAAAACATTTGGACAATTAGTAATTTCTTTAATACTATCTATGGAGATAAGTAACAAAAAGGAATCTCGCACGGTTAATTTGGAAATTTGAAAAAGATTAAAAATGTATGTTTGGAGCAAGGTTCTGTGTGGGTGGAAGGAAAAAAGTTAGAAACGTATGAGGTGTGGTATTATAGGCGGATGATGAAAATATTAGAAATGAGGAGCCATTAGAAATAGCAAGAGAGGGGTATGGAAGTCAATCAAGAAAAGGAAAAATAAGATGGTACAGTCTCTGAACTATGAAGATCTATTTAGAGAGATATTAGAAGTGAAAACAGGATTAGGGTGAGTCAGAAGAAGACCTACATTAGAATATTTTTCGCAAACAGTTAGGAAGGAATGAAGGTGTTTGTTTAAGCATAAGATGGTACAGTCTCTGAACTATGAAGATCTATTTAGAGAGATATTAGAAGTGAAAACAGGATTAGGGTGAGTCAGAAGAAGACCTACATTAGAATATTTTTCGCAAACAGTTAGGAAGGAATGAAGGTGTTTGTTTAAGCAGTCCTGATGAAGACGAATAAATACCAGGGTCTCATAATAAGGATTCCTTTTTATCTTTTTGATACCGAATCCTACAGATTATTATTATATTGAATAGATTCGATCTGTACTTGATGAAAATCCAACATCATGAATAAAACAAAGGTATTGATTTTCACAATTTTATTCACACACGTGACGATCGTTTCGCTAACAAACAAAAAACAACAAAAAATAGCACTACAATTAATCTATCCGTTTGCAATAAACAAAGAAACTAAACACAACTGTATTACATATCTTGGACCATTTACGAATAAAATAGTCAATTATTTACAGAAATGCGGTTTGAATATTACATTTAAAACGAATTTCTCATTAGGCAGTATTATAAAAGCTAATAAAGATAAAGTTATAAAAGAAAACTAATCAGGAGTTTATAAGTTAACATGCGAGTCTTGCCAAAAACATTTACATAGGACAAACAGGGAGAAGCTTCAAAAAAACATTTGTCTGAACATAAAAATAATTATACAAAAAATAACACAGATTCTACTTATGCCAACCATGTCACTACAGAGGGACATCAATTTAATGATAAATTGGACATTTTACATATAGAAAGTAACGGAATTAAATTAACACTATTAGAAACGTTGGGAATTAATAATGACAAAAAACTAGATATTTTAATGAACGACCAAACAGAATGCAATAATTCCCCCTCTTAAATTTATTATAAAGACCATCTTAGTGTATAAGTACCTTTATTGTTAAATATCTTTAATAGTAAATACTCCTTGCCTGAAAAAGCTAATATTATAAGCGAAACGACCGTCACGTGTGTGAATAAAATTGTGAAAAACAATACCTTTGTTTTATTTATACTATTATATTACCTAGTAAAGAACTTTCAACACCATCGGTAGAAATATGTATATAAAAGTCAATATTCTTTTTGGATATTTCAAGCACGGGATCTACTAATTTGGCAGACAGAATAAAACTAAAGATGATCTTTTTGTTTTTTTCATTTTGCAACATTGCATGGCAGTAAAAGTCTTCATTTATAGTACCGGTTTTTTTGGATAACCCTTTCAGTTTCGCTACAATTCCATCTTGAGGATTCAAGTCAAATGCATTCGGTTCGAATTGGAACGTTGACCTGAAATACTATTCTTATCGAGGTTATTCAAAAGAAAATGTATATAAATATTACGGTATTATCATATTTGGGAGTTCCTTTAAGTTTTTCAAGAATTTGTTACGAGACCATAGCATTTTATGAGATTTATTTCCTTTATTTGTGAATAGCACGTCGAGTGATATCATTTTATGAGTAAAATGCGTTCCAATATCGAATTCAGGACATAATTTTGGTTCACAAAGTATCATAGTTCCAACCCCAATAGCTGCAATGGTTAGAGTTATAGGATCACCATTTTGGACGGCTATAGTTAAAATGTCTTTGTAGGTCTTTGGTATCGTTAAATAGGCAGATATGGTTAAACTTATGGTCGAGTGTGCCGAAATTTCCACTTCTGTTGGATTCACATCGAATACAGACTTTTTCGACTGCTAAAAGTTTCCGGCAAAGTTAGAGTGTTATCAAAAAGAAAGTGTAAAATTCGGGAAAAGTCTCCGTACCCTAAAAGGAATGTCCCTCTTGATATCTATAAATTTTTCCATAATTGGTACATATAAATGATGAATAGATCTGAACTTTTTTAGGTCAATATTTTATTATTATTTAACAAAACCCAACGCTCCTCATAAGTTTTTTGAGATTCTGTAAAAGGAATTGTTTTAATAAAAAAAAATCATAATTAATACTATTATTTAAAACGATGTGTAAATTCAAAAATTATTTGTTACTATATCACAGGACTTCAATTGAATCATTCTATTAATAACTTAATTGGAGCCCTGTGATATAGTTACAAATAAATATTAAATTTACACATTATTTTAAGGAAAAGTGTTCCCTTTGAAGAAATTCAAAAAACTTGAACGAAACGTTGGGTTTTGTTAAACAATGATAAAATATTCTACTGAAAAAGTTGAGATCTTTAAACCTTTGGTGTTCCCCTTTCATCCCCTATAATTAATAATATTCCTATTGTAAGTTTATGTAAGCTAATTTCCTAATCAATGTAATTTTTTACCTAGTTTTTGATGTAAGAGGTTGTGTGTGATAAACTTTTCATTTTAAGGTACGGAAGAATAAAAAAGAAAAATTAACAAACCAAATAAACTGAGATAAAAGTTGGTACGGGAGAATCGTTTATCACAAGTAGCTTTTGCTCTGCTACTTCTAACAAGGGAATTTTACCAAAGTTTAAGTTTTCAGGCTCTACTTCCAAAACTGAACCCTGACCCAGACAAATAATCGTACAAATTTCACTGGGCTCATCACCAAACAAGGTTCCCCTGCAGTAATATTGCAATTAATAAGACTGCTCTCGAGATCAGACATATATGAAAACATCTATCTTTGCAATGAAACTTAAGGGTTTTCAAATTGTACATCTTTTAGTTGCTTTGTATTGACATTTTTCGAAGGCATTAAAAAATGTTAGTGAAAGATTTACACTTTAAAATGCATTTGGCAGGTACATCAAAATTAAATATATTTTTCACACGAATGAAGTTATCTGTTCGTCTAGTTTATATGGATTTGATTTGCCTGAGTAATTCTATCAAATTTCAGAATCTTTTAAAATGAGCTACCAAATGATTGCACAGGAACACAATGGTAAGACCTGAGATGTTATTTCCGGCGAACACTATTTAATCTATTTTGACCATATTTGGATTGCTCTTTTTATTTATTTATTTATTTATTTATTTATTTATTTATTTATTTATTTTAATCACCGATTTCGTTGATCTCTGTTATTGATAATCCGAATAAACCTACTGATAAGATTTTTACAAGCCAATAGAAAAAGTTATGTAAAAAGTACAAAATTTTTAATTTTTTGCGTCATTATGTTTAAGAAATGTACCAAACATGAAGCTTATTTTCTCCAGTGGACGTGGTACTGATGGTAAATTCCATAGTTACTGTTTCGTAGGGTTTAATAATTGTTCGTGTTATTGAGCTTGTACACTCAACATCCCCTCTTTCGTTCTACAAACAATTAAAAATAAAAGTACAGATGGATTCTCAATTTAATTATATGTACCTTGAGTGGTGACAAATACAAATAACCGTAAAATTCGGTCTTATTTTCCAATTGGATTGTTCTCTTGTAAACAATGTTAATAAAACAAAACGAAATTTTTACTTCCGAAGGGGTCACCTCCAAAATGGGAACCTGTGACAAATAGTTTATGGGCAAACATTTAATATGATTTTCGCTCTTCCACATTCTAACTAACAACTTCGTAGTGAAATCACCTCTTTGATTTGATATAAGCGTTATCTAAAAGTTTATTTATCTGGACAATAATTTTAGTATCTTATTAAAGTTTATTATTTCACTTGCTTTAACTTTATTAACTGACGTCGCTTCCACAATTCCCTCTGAGGGTTCTAAAATAAAACTTTTAGGGTACGGTGCTGGTTCTGGTGATTCGATATCGGTTACATCGCAGATACTGAGTGATTTTTCGAACCCGTCACCTAGTACTTCCAATTCATATTCAATGGCAATTTTAGCAGTATTAATTAGTTTTAATATGCGATGTACAGGGTAACCTTACAAAGATAATTAAACAATTGGTATGGTGTAATTAAAAATGAATACGTACTATATTACCAAATGAAACTGTACCAAAATCTATAGAAGATACATTGAAGTCTAATAGTGGGCAGAATATTTCACCCCTTGAAAATACAGCAAAAATTACAAATTAAAATGACAACCATTCAAATTTATATGTTAATATGTATTTTTAATAAAAATCCCTACAATTGTTTCAGCTAAAAGCCATTCTCAGGAATAAAGCTGTATTAAAATTCAATGTTGCTGTTACAGTGTAGAGGTTACAGTTACTGTTTTTTGGTTATCGACAATATTTTATTTATTTTGTAACAGTTTTCAGTAAAGTTACACCCTTGAGGATGGCTATGTAGCCGAAAGAACTGTCGAGAATTTTGTTAAAACCCTCATATGTTGAAGTTTTTTGTATTTTTATGTTATTTACAAATTTAGTTAAATAGGCTTTAACAATATTTGTTCGCATAAGTTTCTGCTATTTAAAAAAATTAATAAAATCAATTAATTATTTTAAATTTTATGAGGAGATTTCTTGCACAAATCTTTTGTTTTAAATATTTCTATAAAACTCTAATTTATGAAATCATCGGAGTAGTAAATTACTAAAAATAAATATGATCTTTAACAAATTTTAGATAATATAAAGTTCTTGTTGTGTTTACGACTCACATTAAAGCCACAGTTAAGAGGTCTCCTGATTCTTCAACTTTAAACAAAATTTCTTCAACAAACTTTCCTTCCTCTTCGCTACTAAACTGCAGCATTACTATTTTAATCTCTTTATGCTTTAATTCAATTTGGTTAGGATAACAACAAATCCTTCCCCCAAAATTAGTTGCATTTGGTATCCAAGTGACCGTACCATTTATAAATCCTTCAAATTATGTTCTTATTTAACAAATTTAATAATAAAGGGAAAAATAAAATTCTCACCAAGATTAGTAAATGTGATATCGTATTCATGAATTTGTCGCATATAAATACTATTAACATTCAAAGATTCAACACAGGGAACAATATTTGGACCTAGTCCATGACCTTCAAGTATTAAGGGTAATCTCTTGTCTAATCCCAACACATCACAAAATGCAATAGCTTTAAATAAATTCTTTTTATGAGGATGGAAAATTGCTGTTAATTCTATTGATGATTTAGGCCAAATTTGTCCTTCCTGTAAACGATGACTCGTACAATAAATATCAAATTTACTTTTTTTATGAAGACAACAAAATTGTAGGACACAAAAGTGTCAAGGGAACAGTTACTATCGTTAATTTGTATTGGGCACTTTAAGCACTTTCATACATCTTTACATGCCATTTAATGTATAAATATAAAAATAATTAAAGCTTGCCTCGTTAAATGTAAAATGCTTTTAAGAGTTAAGATGATTTTCCGGGCTTGTCCGCCGTGGTCTATAGGCAACCAAAAAGCCTATAGACCACGGCCCACAAACCCGAAAAATCATCTTAATTTGATTGACGCCGGCCGTGAAAGCCTACATACTACAACTTTTAAGAGTGGTACTTATCTATAATTCACAAAAGCTTTAAAAAATTATATTGTACTCACAACAATATTGTTTCAAATAATTGATACGATGCGGTTGTTGGTCACTTGGTGAAACATTTTGAAAATAAAGAATATAATACAAAAACACTTGGTAGTTTCACTACCCACTCTTAAAATCCATCATGTAAATCTTAGTATTTATTTAGTATTATTTTGTACTCTTTTGATAATGGCATAACAGCCGAAACGACTGTCGTCAAGATTTTTAATAAACCTGTGAAACTACCAAGTGTTTTTGTATTATATTCTTTAATATTGTTTCACCACACAATGGCATCTTATAATATTTTACTTCACCACACCGTGGCATCATCAGGTAATGGAATAATATTCTTGCAAGTACAATATAATTTTCTTAAAACTTTATAATATTTTACTTTTATGAACTGATAAAAAACATTGGTTTTGGTACATTAGATTTACTTTAATATCATTTGTTTAGTGGAGATTCACTTTCACTAAGTTCCCTTTTTACTTCTATCTACATGTTTTTGTTAGGATAAATTATTATATTGAATATGGCTTACAGAGGGTATGATTTGGAAATTGGGATGTAAAAAATTAAAATGTTCCTCATCTTCGTACTCCTCAACTTCATCTTTATAAATTCTCTCGTAAATTAACGAATGTCCATGGCTGTCAACCACGTCATATTCTTCTAATTTTGTGGACCTATACGACTCAAAAACTTTCATACTGTTGTAAGCTTCTTTGATTTTCTTAGATTTTTCAACATCTTCACAAAACTCCGCCTGTTTCCATTTAAATGAAACTGTTTGTTCTCCTTCATTGTATAAATGCAACTTTTTGTACGACTTCATGGTCATGTAAGTGTCGTCAAAGTAAATCGAAGATTTTTCAGAGTTTACGTTTATTTTATAGGCGTCGCCGTCTAACATTATACCTAATTTTTCGCCAGTTTCGTACGTTATAACCAAAATACCTTTTGCGAGTTCGACACTCCACGGCTTAAATGTTACTTTGATGCAAACGATTTTTCCTGGTTCTATCGCACATTGTTCTGGTTGTACATAAAATGGAGGTTCGGTTTTTAAAATAATTATGGCAGGGGCCAAACCCAAATTTTTTACAAATAACGAATGATCAGATGCTATCCTAACAGCCGTTTTCGGCACAGTTAACTCATCTGGTAAATCCAAAACTGCCCTGTGACGCAGAGCTGTGTAGGAGTATAAAAGAAGGTGTTAAAAAAGTAACTAATATTAAAATGGTTTTATTTAGTTTATTTAAAAATATAAATATTAATATGGAGAATCAAGAGAAACAACTACTCTGAGGGCTAATACCCCTACCGGCATCAACAGTGTAATTCAATGCCGGTAGGGGTATTAGCCCTCAGAGTAGTTGTTTCTGTTGATTACATATTTACATTTATATTTAAATTTATAATATAGCCTGTAAAGGCCTTTCTACCAGCGCCCATCTGATGAGACCCGATAGGTCAAAACCGGTCGCGTTCCAAATGTGAGATCTTTGATCTTAATATTTAGACTAATAAGGATTTTAATTCCTTATCCAGTGTATTTAGTTTACTCAACCATTTCATTTACAAAATGTTTTACAACGAATGCGATAATTAGTACAAGTTATAACAAGGATTAGGGGTGAAAATCATGAAAATGTACATTGTGTAAACTCGGAGGGTTTTGCTTACAGTTAATCCTGATTGGTTATTGATAATATTAAGTATTGAGGTGAAAACATTTTTGATTCAGATTTGATTTCTTGCTTTTAGGTTGAATGTGTAAAATTATTAAATTGTCTTTTCAATTTCATGATTTTGGCTAACACAGTGTTTTGAAATATGAAAATGTTCATACAATTTGTTCACTTATTTTTTATTGCATTAACGTATTCAATTTAACCTGATTTGAAAAGCCCGATCAGTTTTAAGGCTAGTTTGTACCATTTTACATTTAGTATCGTATTGTACCCTTGAAAATGACCGTCAGGTTCAAACGTTTGAATATTTTACTTTACCTTTTAAATTTAAATATGTTTCATCTACCAAACACCATAAATAACTTAGAATTCATTAATATTACATCAACCTGAGAATGTTTTCCTAATATGTTGTTAATAATCATTTAGGTAATTGAAAATATTTAAGTTTACTGTAGTATTTTAAATATTTCACAAGAGTCTTACGAAGGTATACTGATTTAAACTTTGAAAAAATATATTTACATTTTTAGAAGGTCTATAAGTAAATACAAAATAATTATAAAGATATTTTCTTTGAAATTCTATTAGAAAATCATATTGCGTCTTTGACTTACCTATTATTGGTATTCTAATGCTTTCGGCTTCGGTAATAAAAGTTAATTGGTAATAATAGTCTTGCATTTCGTCTGCACAAAATTTTACTGTGTAATGTTGACTCATACCGGGGGCAACTTTAGTAGTATACATGCTTGAAGAAACGGTCACTGTAAAATACCCTGAAGGTTCGCTAATATTTTTCAGTGGTTTCGAGATCTTAAATAAATAATTACCGACGTTTAAATAGTCATATTTTAGTTATAGTAGAAACATACTTCGCAATTATTTAAAAAAGACAATGTTGCACAGTAGTTTATTCCAGGGGTGAAGTTTTGGAAAATAATAACGTGTGGGACCACTGTGAATGTATTTAATTGCAATTCACAAAGAGGTTTAGGCCTATAAACGAGTTTACTTAATTTCTGAATTCTTTCTTCAGCTGATAATAGCATTTCTGATTTAAACGACGATGGTTTGATCTAAAATAACGTGTATTTTGTATATATGCAAAAGACAACGTAAAGTGTGCAATTATTTAAAGGTTTTGGTTGAACTTACATATTTATTGTTTTCATAATCGACATCGAAAAAAGCGCATAATACGCTTAAAATATCTGAATTAACAGAAGCAGGTTTTTGGAGAATATCTGGAAATTCCATTCTTTCAATTATTTAACTCAAAGAAAGGGTATTTTCCATGTTTCAAGAAAATAATCAATGACAAATGACACTATAAATGTTTTATTTTATGTTATTTTAAAAAATACAAAAAGCAGTATTCAAAGACGTATTCAATTTCTGTAATAAAACAGTACAGGAAAAATGCTCAAATTATATGCAAATATTAGTTAACTTATTTGCTATATTTATAAAGATACAATAAAATTTATGTAAGTTTATACATAGTATTGAGCTTTTATAGCTCACAAAACTAACCACTAAATGATATTAAGTCTATGTCGTTCTATTAAACTTAATTTTTATGTATTGTAGAAACATAGCTTTTTACTTCATCTCCGTTTCAAAATTAGCTTAAATTACCAAACATTTCATTGCTTCTTTGTAACAGTGAGCTTTTAAAACTCTTTATGTGAATGTCTATGTATTTTAGTAACAAGAAAGTAATATTGGTATTTTATAGTTTCTAATTTTAAATTTCTTTGGTGTTTCAAAAGTGACAATTTTGTATATATATTTCCTCTCGGAAATCATCTGTATACCCATTCTATCGATATTTTCATACTTTTTACATGGATTGGAACTGTTCGAGTACATGAACATATTTTAAAATATTTATTTATTATTCTCATTGATGTTAAATTTCTAGCGAGTTATGCATTCTTCAAACAATAACATCCTTGTTTCAATCCCGCTGTAATTTATACTATTTAAAATGTCGTAGTTTTCCGTATAGAGTTTAGCTTCTAAAGCTCTCAAAATTAACCTCTTGATGTTTACTACAATTTACTAATTTTTAATTGTTTTTATTTAAGAAGCTCTTTGTAAGTTAATTTCCAACGCCCTTCAAAATAAATTTGTATCACCCAACTTATCATAGTGTTATACATAATTTTGAGCTTATAAAGCTCTCAAAATTAACCTCTCTATGTTTCTGAAATGGGAGCACAATTTTACTGCACTACCGTTTACTAATTTCAATTTTTTTTCATTTAAGAAGCTCTTTATAACTTTATTTCAAATCCCTTCAAAATCCATTTGTACCACCCAACTTATCATAGTGTTATACATAATTTTGAGCTTATAAAGCTTTCAAAATTTACCTCTATCTGTTTTAAAGTGCGAGCGCAATTTTACTACACCGTCATTTTTATATTATTTAAACTCTACGAAAAGTTTCACTTTTACTATTGAAAAATTCATACTTTTCTACTTAGTAATGATGTTTTAATGTTTATAAAACAAAACAATAAATCTATTAAAAAGTTCGAGTGCAATGTCTATGTAGTTTTAGTTTTTTGGAAAGTTTACGTTCTCCATTTCAACTAGAAACGAAACATCAGGAAAATGTACGTGATACAATAATGCAGCTAATTAAATAATTTATTTATTTAAAGAATTACAAAAAATGAGAACATACAAATTTTAATTCGACAACAATATTAAGTAAATAATATATTCTAAACAAACGGTTTGCATAGGGCAATAGAATGATCGAATCCACAACTCACGTCCTTTACAAGTCCAGATACAGAAACCTTTAAAAAACGAGAGCAATAAATGTAAACATACACAGGGTGGCCATAAATAAACACTCCTATATATTAAACAAACATATCTATGTATAATAAAAAGAAACATTTACCCTAAATGGAAACGGTTGATCTTTATCATGTCCCAAGCCAAGACATCCACTTCTGTTTCGTCCCCACATATACAAATTACCGTAATTAGTAATGGCACCTGCATGTCCTATACCAGCTTTGATTTTTATAACTTTACTGTCTGTCTGAAATTCATTGTTGCCAAATAAAGTTTTAGGTAATTGAACTGGTTCCTTTGAATATTGAACTTCAGGACCAGCTCCTAAGAGGCCGTAACCCCAAGAAAATACATGACCATCCTCTAAGGGAAATCATGAATTAAATAAATAAAAATTAAAAACTTCCACCATCTTTTTTATTACCGTTTAAAATTAGACAAAACGATCCCCCCGCTGCTATATCCACTATTTTTCCGAGACCTTTACATTTTTCAATAAATGTAGCATTACAAACTTGTTGTACATCGTCAGAGGTATCTAATTGCGCGTATTCTGTATTTCCCCATCCGAAAACTTCCCCTTTGTCTTTAAAAATATCATGAATGAATATAAAAAAGAATGTTTCAAAGGAAATTGAAATATTTACCATTTATAGCTAAAACAAAATCGGACCTTCCAGAAACTTTTACGATATTTTCATTTGCTATATCGCCCAAAACACGAGTAAAACGTGATTCAGAATTAAAATGACCTAAACCCGTTTGCCCATCAGCTCCCCATCCACAAGAATAAACATGGCCACTTTCAGTTAAAATTAAACTAAAACATGAATTCAACATTTATTTTGAATTAATACACTATAGCTTTTTCAAAAATAATTGAGTTAAATAAGTGTGGAAATTATAACTGTTTTAATTTTACAATTCAACACACTGTTGGTGTAAAAACTTACACAAGGAAAGTTCCTAGGGATCACAATTAAGTACTTAATTTTTTTGTTGCAAAATTTGAAAGATTGCACTCAAGAATATAATTTAAATTATCCTATTCACTGCATCATTCAACTGATAGCAGCCAAACGAAAAATTAAATAGGCAAAAACTATAAATTATTATGATTTGAAAACTTGGTACCTATGATCCTGCCCACACTCAATGTCTTTTATTATTTCGTCAACATTAGTAATTTTATGGACATAATGGTTGTTAATATAATCTTCATTAGCTACTACCATTCTACCACATTGACCATAAGCATTATTTCCAAAACTAAACAACCCTTCACTGGTTAAGACTAAAGTGTGTGCCCTTCCAGCTGCAATTTTATTAATCTGTGTTTTTTTATCTTTTAGTGGTAAATGGATGGGCACTGGAGAAAATATAATTTCAAAAGGTTTATTTTCACGAAAAGAATGGTAACCTATTTGAGAATCTGAATTCAAACCTGTACCATACAACCTACTACTTTCATCATCTGGATTTACAGAAAATATGCTAAAACCAAAACCACAGGTAACATTTGTGACCTATAAGAATTTTTGTTCAAAAAAACATACATATTGTATGATACAGACCCTACCTCATGCTTTTCAGCGAAAAAAAGTCGCTTAGGAAACTTAATGGGTGAAATTCTATGGAATTTTTCTTCTTCCTTTTTATGAGGGACAGCTAGAGCACCAGTTTCTCTACAGCCCCACACAAAAATTCTATTATATGATGCTTTACTAATTCCATATTCATAAACTAAAAGAACCGTCAACTCTGTATGTATTTATAAAAATTGTAAGATTAAATACCTGGCAATTTCTTTGCATCTTCAGGATTTATGGGATATTTTCTTTTCACAGTATAACCTCTAATTTGATTAAAAAATTGTTTCCTAATAGACATCGTCTTTCTAACACCTTATATTACTATGTTCAATAAAAAAATACTGGACTTGGCTCAAGGCAAGTAAAATTGTTTTAATTTGAATGCTAATATTAAATTTTATATCTTAGCATTACATTGGTTTGTAGGTTATGTTTAAATTTTATAGGTTAGTATATGAATATAATTTTTCCGAATTTTAGGCGGAAATGTTTTAAAAATAAGGATATAAACATCAATACGAGATAAAAGCTTTACTGGCATGTTTTTCAAAGGGCTAAAGATCGCACGATATGTTTTAAGATTACGAAGTGGGCCCCCTTCTAATCAGTTTTATACAGTGAACCAGTTCTGTACATTACCAAAATATGATTTTGATGTGAAAGTTGATAACGTTTTATTAAATAAATACTTGAAGTATATTAAAGAGGAATACGTTTTCAAAGATGGCATCTTGAATTCAGAGAAAGAGAAACTAAAACCTGTTTTACATCTAGTGTTTCAAAGAAATGGCATTATTAGTGACTTAGACAACCTTAAAGAACTGCTTCAAGATCATGACAAAGATCTTAAGCAACTAGCTGAAACAGAAAAACAGTTACTTGAAGAAAAAATTAAAGTAATTGATAATGAAATTATCAAAGCCTTATTAAACATGCATGGGGAGGACCAATGCAATGCTATCGTATTAGAAGTGAATGCTGGCGTTGGTGGTCAAGAAGCAATGATATTTGCCAATGAATTATTCGATATGTATTCTCGTTTTTCTGAATACAAAGGTTGGTCTTTTGAAGTAACTGAATTTGCTACAACAGACTTGGAGGGCTGCAGGCATGCATGTGCTATGATAGAAGGAGATTCAGTCTACAATAATTTAATACATGAGGCAGGGGTTCACAGGGTACAACGTACCCCAATTACTGAAAAATCAGGCCGCATCCACACTAGTACAGCATCAGTTCTAGTATTACCACAACCAAATGAAATACAAATCCAAATTAACAACAGTGATTTGAGGATAGATACTAAAAGGGCCACAGGGGCAGGGGGTCAACACGTGAATACAACCGATAGTGCAGTGAGGATAACACATTTACCAACTGGAATCAGCACTGAATGCCAGATTGACAGATCTCAAATAAGAAATCGCCGAATTGCTATGCAAAAGCTCAGAACTTTACTTTATAATCATCAGCTAGATAAACAAGTAGCAGAAATAGAGAAAACCAGGAAGACCCAAGTGAAATCTAATTTTCGAAATGAAAGAATAAGAACTTATAATTTCAACCAAGATAGAATATCTGACCATAGGCTGCAAGGTTGCAACTGTCACAACATAAAAGGGTTTCTTGATGGAGGAGAACAGTTAGAAAGTTTAATAAAGAAATTAGACAATGCTAATAAACTACAGAGACTGTTGGATACTATTGATACATTAAAACTCAGTTGATTAATAATTGTTAAAAATAGTTATTAGGATGATATATAATTTAATTAAATAATTGTGATTTAATTTTACTGAATTTTATTAAACTATATTAAATGAACAACTACTTAACATTAAATGTAAGTAATAGATATTTAACAAACAATAATTTTTTGAGTATAAAACTTGAAAACAATAGGAAACAAGACTAAAATATTTTCATGTACATGTAACAACAAAAAAGTAAAGTAAAATTACTTTTTCATATAAAATTTAAAAAATGTAACAAAATCTATGTGTATATGGTTGATAATAATAATGCTTTATAATCGTATGCAATAAAACTAACTAGGTAATTTGAAGGATTAAGAATAAAAAATCCACTTTAGAACATTAGAGATAATCCAAGATTTAGAATTACGTTAAAATTACGTAATTTTTCCAATACAAATATTTTATCATGAAAAGATAAAAAATAAGATCACTAAAGACTTACAAAAATATGATTTCTAATTACATATCCATATTTATAATACTTTATGGTTCGAATAAACATTTGATTTTAACTGTAAGATACTTTATATTCTACGATATTAAAGACGTTGCAAACTAAAACATTTGGATATGTTCCAGACGGATTTATGATATTTTTTTCTTTAAAATTTGTACTAAGTAAATAAGTCTCTATGCTAACAATATTTCTGTTTCTGTTATTGCTTTTAGAATGTATAATAATAAAAGTACTTTTTTAGGACTTAACAATACGCAGCCTATCAATTCTATTTTTCTTTTTAAAATACTTCATCTCTTTTTCAACTCAAATAAAGATTTAAATATATGCATAAAATGATTTTTACAATTGTACTACTTAAAGTACAAAACAAAAAATATAAAATATACTATGACCATTGACATGTAAATACGATAGGTTTGTCCCAAATTATTAAAACGGTTTAAAAAATAGTGAACAAATTAACCCATATAACCAAAAAATGGTTTTACTGCTTAAAAATTTGTTAAATACATGAATTATATTTTGAAAAATGCCGTCATTTTGAAAATAAACCAATTTTTTAATAACTTTATCATGAAAAATTGTTAAGCAATACTGTAATCAATACTTATGTGATCTAATACAAAATGTTTTATATATTTTAGTTTTAGAAATGATTCTCAGCTCAGTAAAATTACATATAATGAAAAAATTACTTAACAATTTCTTATGAAAAAATTATAAAAAGATAATTTATTTTCGAAATGATGCTTACCATTTTATTTAAAACTTGAAAAAATCACTTAATATCGAAAAGAAGTTTCAATTTAAAATAATTGTTTCAAAAATTCCATTGTTTTACTAGAAAACTCTACTTAGGCTGGAGTAAAATCAGCATATACGCGGGTCAATGGCATTAATAATTACTCTAAAAATTTGTCAGTCTAATTTAACCATTATCACATTAATTAATTGTAGCCTTTTCCTGTAAAATTTGCTGGTAACACGCCTACAAAAAAAATCCTTTAAGTATTCTAAATATTCAACAAACACCGAAATAAAATAATACCTTTAAAGTAGTGAACATAATCCCTAATTCTCCATTTTCCAAATTCAGTTCGACATAATCTTCAATAAACTGAATTTCGGAGCCTAATTGTAAAATCCTTGCCCTCACTACTATATACATGAAAACGGGAAATAAATCGTCCATGTTCCATTTATAATCTTCCCCTAAATGACTTTGAACTACACTAGTAGCTTTTTGGAATGTTTCCCTAATGACTAGAACTTTCTCAAAAGGTGAAAATGTTGTTTTAATTAATTGCAAAGTTTCAATTGGTTCCAAAAACATTCTGTCTTTAACCGAAGTAGATAAAAGGGAACCTGAATCTTGTACGCCAGAAAATCGTCTACAAAAAAAGTTAAGAAATTTTGAAATCATTATTTCTAGAAATAGGTTTTACCTATCAACAGACAAGAACACCATCAAGGAATAGTCAGGTTGTTTATTCCACTCTAATAATCTTTTCCAATATTGTAAATCTTCAGGGTCATTGTGTAAAGTGTACAAAATAAACAGCGACGAATGCACTTTAGGTAAAATAATGGGATGAAGAAGCGTTTGGTAGCTTGCAATTTCACTGTAAACCCAAATTATGATAACCAATTCAAAGTCCATTAATTAATGTTTAAAATAAAAACTTTAAAATTATAATCTCAAGAATATTTCTGGTAATCTAAATTTAATGTTTTTATTTTTATTGTTCCAGTTATACCTATCATCATTTCCTAGCATGGTTTGCCCCTTGTAAGGTGGAAGAGCAGGGAACATAAAAAGGATAATTTCATAAATACGCCTTAATATGGAATGTAATTCTAACACTGCATGTTTCAACAATAAAGGGTGTGCCCTTAAACCACCATATGAAGTATTGTATGCAGCAGTTAAATCGTTTAGTAAAGAGTGTAACGGATGATGAAGATTGTCGAAGGCCTATAAATATTTATTCAAAACTTTTCATATCAACTCGATATTTTTTACCTTTATTAAATAGTTTTTAATTTCTCTAAAACTGTTTTTGTCAATTTTATCCATTCCATATTGTGGTATTGTGTCCAAATTGTTAAGACTGTTACATTTCCATGAATCTTTTTCTCTTCTTATGGTGTTTCTATAAGAATTTGATAGTCTAATTGCTACATTTTGCCATATCTTCTGGGTATCCACTGATTTGGCGCTAATATCGGTCATTCCCAAAGTTTGATAGCAATGTCGAAATAATGCTATCCACTTATCTTCTGGGGGTACACAAATTTTTCCGAATGTCTTAGATTCCACACTTGCGTCGTTTTGTGATGCTTTAAGTATGCTCAAAGTTCCGTTACTTATTTTTAAACCGTCGACCAAAGATCCTGTCAGTTGACCCACGATGGTGTGACCTGAATTTAAAGTCAGTCTCCCTTTACCGTTAAACTGACCGATTCCTTTAAAATCGCCTTCATAGTGAGTACCATCTTCAAGGATCATCAGACCATTTCCCTTTAGAAATATTTTATTTGTAACTTTCGATAGTGGCTTATATAAAAACACATTCTTCTCTTAATTAATGCCTACACCTATTTAATATTTTTAAGCACATTAAAAGAATTTGAGTATTACCGTGAAAACGCCCTGATTAAATATGCCCTCGTAATAAACTCCGTCAGACGTTACAATGATTCCGTTTCCATGTTTTTTATTATCATGCCATTTTCCAAGATATTTTTCGCCAGTTACAATGTTATCGCATATTCCGTAACCGTTTTTGACCCCATTTATCCATTCTCCTATATATACAGAAGCTGTAGCAGACATAAAATGCCCCTGTTGAAGACTACCGTGGCCGTGTGGCAAACCGTTTTTAAAGTATCCTTTGTAAACATCCCCGTTTGTATATTTAAAAATACCATATCCATTTTGTCTATTCTCTCTCCAAGAACCTTCATAAACACCTTAAAGGCAAAAAGTACACTGAGCTTTTTTACAATTACTGATAGTAAAGAAATGGTGTTTAAAGTTACCTTTTGAAAAAATTACATTAGGTGTAAAATAATTAATAAGGTGAGTTAATTTTGAGTTCATGATATTTCAAAAAACGTTTCATAACAAGTTAAAGTAATTACAAGTAGTAATAATACGCTGATTGAAAGATATCACTACTTTATCTGCTCAAGTTTCACCCTGGATACATGAACAATAAGTGCTATTGTATTACAAAACAAAACTTTGACTTGGGTGTACTGTAAAATTAATAAATACCGTTGAATTATTAAAAATTTTAAATAGATAAATAAAGTTAAATTTTAAACAAATATTACTTAAACAAGCACCTGTATTTGGTATTTCCATTTTTCCAAAACCAGTAATGGTGTTATTACTAAACTGACCGCAATATTTTCTACCATCAGTCCATTCTACATTGCCTTTCCCATGCATTTTTGCCTCGGACCATCGCCCCGAATATTTAGCATTTTTAAAAAACCCAGATTTCGTAAAAGTAAAGTCTGCGTTTCTAACATTAGGAACATTAATACTATTTATTTTCATTAAAGCAATTTTTATAGCATTTTGCAAAGCCTGTAGCCATTTCGACTTTTCTTCCAGTTCATAAGCAACTAAAACGAAGTGATCTTCAGGAGTTTTCAAGATGATCTTGTGCTCTATTTCGTTTTCATCCTGAACTGCTTCTACCCACAAGATTTTCAGGTCAAAGGATAGTACAACAGAGCCATTAATATAGACAAAAATATCCGATAAAAGGACGAACCAATGTGATGAAAATCTGCTACCACCTTGTAGTGTAATGGGATTCTTGCGAGATTCGATAATTAGCTTTCTATGGGGTTTTTTCAAATAATCCACCAGCTTACCACTTTGATTCCAAAACTGGTTCGTCATATCAGCTTTGTTCTCGTTATCTCTTTCCTCTTCATAAATGGAAGTGAGTTTATTAATTATTTTCATTTCCATTTGATTCTTTTCCGCCGAAAGTAATTTGTGTACAATTTCTTCGTAAATAATAAATCTATTTTTTGGATAATTAAGTAATATTTTTATAAGATTAAAATTGTTGATTTTCCCTTTATGTTTCAAAGAATTTATAACACTAGTTTTGTAAATTACTTGAGGAACGTCAATGAGTTTCGCTAAGAATTGCAGACCGTCAATACTGACAATATCGTTAATTAAACTAAAATAATTTTTATATATTCCAATAAATTCCTCGTTATGCTTAATTATGACCGATTCGGAATTTGGAATTTCTCCGTAACTATACTTTATAATCGAGGACAAATTGTTTGCTATTAGATATATAAGTTCTAAATAAACAGACGATAATTTTTCGTAAATTTCTTCCTCCGTATGTATAAAATATTTCTTCTGTATTTGTTTTATAATGGTTACATAAATTAGTAAGAGATTTTCCAAAAAGGAACTCTCTTCGATAATAACACTATTTACATCTCTTTTCTCGTAATATTTGTCTAACAGCGTTAAACTGCTGCTGGAAAACAATTTACCATTCGAAATTCCTTTTTCATTGACGGGAATTAATTCGATATCTTCAAAATTTATCAGATTATCTATAATATCTCTGTAAAGGCTTTCTGAGTGAATGACTGTTGGTTTTTCAGTATCTTTCTTGTGTGAACCCAAATAATATAAATCGCCATTTGTAGATAATAAATTAGTATGATATTGACCACACGAAGCGTCCAAAATACGTTCGTTTACTGGTACCGAAAATACTTTAGGGGAACTCTGATCAGAACTAGATTCAAAGGAAATTTGATTTTGATCGTTTTTGCCCCACAAAAATGCTCGACCGTCTAAAGTTACAGTTGCAATATGGTAACTCCTAACAGAACACTTTAGAGCTCCTATTTTTGAAAGTTTTGATATAATCATTGGATGTTCTCGTTTTATATTATCACCAGTTCCTGAAATTTTACTAATGTACAATTAAATTAAAAAAAAAAAATAGGAAAAGCTAGAAAACACAAATACCTAGTTGACCATGATTAATGTTTCCCCATGTCCAAACTTCACGATTTATTATTTCAGCTCCTTCTTTTAAAACTAGACCATAATTTTCTTTTACCTCTATTTCTGACACAGTCTCCAATGTTAATATGCTAACTGATGATGAAACATCATCTGTAGAAGTTAAAACCCAATCATTTGTGTTATCCAGATTGCTTTCAATATTTTCTGTTTCACTGCTTAAATGTTTGGAAATAAATGCAACTTTGTCACCCACACTTTTCACTCTTTCATATACCAAAGATGCAACATTTGTAACATTTTCTTTAAGTGCTTTGGTCTGGATTTCAGTGTTTAAATATTCTTCACTATTTGTAGATATCCATGAAAATTGTTTTTTTAGAAAATCTTTAGCTGCTTCAGTGTTATAGAAAACATTTTTAGTAACATTATTATTATTTGACTTCAATATCTCATATGTTTCTAGGTTTTTTTTGTCACCCAATGAACAACAAGAACTGCTGCTGCTTCCTTCTATCTCGATGTTTTCTTCAAGTGTCTTTTCTTGTACTGAGCTTTGCATAACATTGTGAAAATCATAATCTCCACACATTGAGCAGTTTATATTCATTGAATTATATTCTGACAAATCATTTTCTAGTTCATGAGCACCAACTATGACTATGGCAAAATCTTTTCCTATGCTAATATCAAATACTTTCCTTCCACTAAAAAATGCTACTTTCTTTGGGATGCAATTTGTGATGTTTATCTGGGGCATATAACCAAAAGCCCATAATTGATCGTTATTTGTAATAAGTAATCCCCCAAAGTCATTCACAGCTATGCGTTTTACTTTGGTTTTGTACTTCTTTGGAACTCCATGGCAACACACTTCGTTTTCTTCACTGATCAATAGAACTTCTTCAAGAACAGTCAATTCTTTGTTACATTTATATGTACAACCACTTAGATCTACAATATACAGATTTTCAGCACAAGCATCGACATCCAAACATGAAAATGTCGATTTTTTAAATTGTATGAAAGGTTCAGTCCCCTGAGTTTCAAGATTGCCATAGTAAAGGTTATGTTTATTAGTAAGAATAAATAAATATTCATCTATATTAGTAAATTTAACTACGTTTTCAGCAGGAAATTCTAAAACGTTCACTTCTTTTAAATTATTCCATAAATTTAAATTCTTACTCATTATCAATATTTATTTACTAATAATTTATAGGTTAGAGTCATTTTACTCTAAGATATGTGTAAAAATAATTTACTCAACTTCATAGAATGTACTACAAACCTAACAAGTTAATTTAAGTAACGTATTGAAAATTGTATTAAAGCATTATAATCAATTTGTGAGAATCATAAAAAGAACGCTTATTAATAAAAAGAAGTGTTTAACTATTTCTATACAGGAAAAACTAAATAATTAAAATTTGATTAAAAGACATACAAGGAAAGTATTTTGTTATATTGGCTGCCCTTAGTCAGTTAATAAACATACACCTTGGCAACGACCAATCAAAACATGCTATCAGGTATAACAAACTAGTTTAAATGTCAGGTGTAACCGTCTCTTTTAATCGCCAATTTTACTGTTTTCATTCAATAATTTTGAGAAGTATTAACGTGCAAGTGCTAATACAAAAATGGAAACAGAATCAGATGTCCCTGGAGATATAACATCATAGTAAGTAGTTGGAATAAATAATTAATTTAGCTATTAACACCTTTCTTTCGAAAGCACCCCCATAACTGTCATAATTTTTATCATTCTAAAATAACTGTTTTGGAGACCTGCTATTTTAAAAATACGGATTTTATCAAAATAATATATCAACAATTTTGCCTTAAATAATAACAGTAGTTACTTCTAATATATGTTTATATATTCTAAATCACACATGCAAAAAATAATTTGTAATACATTGTTTATAATCGTTACTGCTTATTTTATTTAATTAATATAGAAAGTATGTTTTATGTTATTGAAATTCAATATATTAATAAATTTTCAGCTTATGTAATAAATGAGTAGGTATTAAACCATATCGACATACACACCTGTTGACTAACAAGGGGGTTCAATCAGCATCTAATTGTCTTATCATATCAATATTTTGTTTTTATTATTAGCTGGTGCCTGTTGTTTTATTTTACAAAGGTATTTACTGTTATAGTTTCAATTGAGCATTATAATTAATAAATTACCTTTTCTGTCACCACGAAGACCAAGGGTTGTACAAAAGAGATATACGTGATATCCTATCATCATATCAATTTAATAGAAACCACTATTTTTTTCAATGAGGAGGATCATTTTTTACATGATATTATTATTCATGATAGGTTCGTCAGTCCGAAGACTGGTTGGACATGCATCTCATCATTTCCTTATCCTAAACCAATCTTCGTTTTTCATAAAACTAGAACATCTTACATCCCTATGTATTTGCAATAGAGTAATCTAGTCCAGGTCTTCCTATGTCTTTCTTTACTCCTGGTTATGCTTCTAATATGTATCTACTTTTCATGTCTTAAAAGGTTTCCTACCATCCTATCTCTCCCTTTTTCTTATTGACTTCCATAGCGCCCTTTGTTATCCTTCTGTTTTTAATAGGTACATCCTCATTTCCAACCTTTTCTGTCTACAGTTTGGTAATTTGTTGTTCCTATATATCTATCCCCAAAGCTATCTCGTCTTTAATAACATTAATCGCATCTTGCCTACATAAATTAAAAAGTACCGGTGATAATGTTCATCCTTGTCTAACTTCATTCCTAATATTTATTTCTCTACGTTGCTGTCCAAATTCTATAACTACCTGTTGCTCTTCTATCCCTACATTTTTAAGTATATTTAGTATATTTTTCCATTTAACATTGACAAAAGCTTTTTCTAGATCTACGATTCCTATGTACGCGCCATTTCCCTTTTCTACCGTTTTCTCTACTAAAGCTAATTGTTCTAAAATTCTCGCATCTATTTGTGCCTCCCTGTTTTGGTATGGCTACCATCATGTTCTGTTTGTAGTCATCCGGGACATTCCCCATCATGTATATGTGATCAGTTATCTTAAACAAATGATCTCGAACTTTTTGGCCTGCATGTTTTAAAGTATCCGCTTGACCACCTCCCCCCTACACCATCTATACCTGGTGCCTTATTATTCCTTAAACTTTTTAATGCATACTAACTTGGATTTTTCCCTCTTTATGGGGTATCCCAATTGATACATGTCCAGACTATCTCCACACTACTCTAATATTTTCTAACTCTTAACCTGCCCATACACTCCTCAAGTATTCTTATCGCCAATCCAACTTTTCATTTTTTTTAAGAGATTTGCAGGAGTTTCGAATATGGTTATTATTTTTTGAATATAATAAAATAATTTAGGTAATTGTCTAAATATATTATTCGGAAATACAGGGCGTACGTTTGCTATTTGAAAATTTTGAAAAGAGAATATGAAATACCTAAAAGTATGGTTTTAAGTCTTAAAGCTGCACAGCCTACATTGTTTACTAACTAAAAAGAAATAAGAGAAACACTTGGTGTAAGTTTCAGAAATGTATTATCACTTCTGACATATGTTTTGACCTACAATAAGTCATTATCAAAGAATACAACAAACTATACTAAAGCTCAACGATTACAACTACCTGTATTTAAAGAGTGATGTGATGTATTAAGAGGGAAACAACCATAAATATGTAAGAAGTGATAATAAATTTGTGAAACTCACACCAAGTGTTTTTTATTTTTCAATTAGTTATTAATAATATTTAACAACCATTGCTCAAAAGACTCTCTACCAGTATATTAGGCACAATAAAATAGTATACAGATTACATGCCCATTTTATGGAAATTTTTGATAAGTAAATATAATAACTAATAGCAAATATTTGTTTTTTGATTCTGGTTGCGTTAGAATTATTACTGATTGTAAGATGTTACGAGAGAGCCCACGTGCGTTTTGAAATCGATAGTAGGAAAGCGTCGCGATGATCTACGACGGGACACCGCGACGTCTTCCGTTTGTCCGCAATTTAGCGTATGATGCTAAACGAATCGGAGCTACTTGCTGCGCGTTGGCTCTAAATGCACACACAAATTTATCTCAAAGTCGGAGCTGTACAGCAGCTGCACGTTCATCTGTTTATCTCATTTTCTGAGCATCAGTCGCGCGTTGTCGATGGAGTAGTAGTAGTAGCTGTGAACAAGTGTGCGTTTTTTGTTTCTCTGGGGGATGCACGAGAGTATAGCATAATAGCACGTTTGCTATTGAATAATAATAGTGACGTCAAAGCGCAATAAATAAATGGACGAATATATTTAATAAGTACGTTTTTTTTTTGTGCGATTTATTAATATGAACAATTTTGACGTGTTATATCGGAGGAGGTGATAATAATTATTATTATAAATTGACGTTTACAAAAATGCTAGATCCATTGGGATAGCATGTAATTAGGACGTAATAGTATCTTTAATTTTGTATATATTGTGGATTTTTTTGTAAATACATGCGTCTTTAAGTCTACGTGACACATAGCGATGCCGTTTTTTAAGTTTCCTGGGCCACAAAGTCCTCCCAGGAGGTTACTGATACAACCCTCTCCTACTAGTCCTTTTTGGTAAGTTGATACGCAAAAGATTTTACAGATACCATCGTATCATACCTATCATTGTTTGAATAGGTTAATTTATTTTTTACATTAATCATTTCTACTTTTGACAAATTCTTATTTTTTTGGATTATTTCTTAGTTAATGTAATAGTTGTAGTTTCCTTATTGATAAAATTGATTATACTTACATTAGTTCGACTACCTATAAAAAATATTCTTGCATATTTTTATTATCTAAAGCAACGAAATATTTTTATCTTTATCCTGTTTCAGTGGAAGTTACTAACTTAAAATTTACTTTTATCAGTATTTCCCGTTCTCAGTTAAATATATCTAAAACGAATACACTAAATTTATAAACTTGATGATAGGTACCTAATTGTTTCAGAAAAACTACTCCACCCATTTTTTTTATATTTAATATTACTTTTTTATTTAGATTTTGTTAGGAGTTGTTTCATGCAAAAATGGTTACAGTTACAAAGGCAATTTTCTAATTGCAATCTTCTTTTTAAAAAAACCTACCTACTGAAGTACCTACCTAATTAAGAAATGTTAAATTAAATACTTAATATTTCAGTACCCATATATTTTAATTTTAATAAGTTCAGTTGTTACTGTAACTGAAGTAAGTAAGACTGTGACTAAATGAACTTTATGTGGTAATTGTTGATAATTTCTTATCTTTTTCCTCGACCATGATTCAAGAAGATGTAAACAAATGCTTGATATCATATAATATGTGTAATGTCAATATTCTTGATCTGTATTATGCTCATTAAAAATTGTTTTAATCAGAAATTGAAATTTAACTAACAGGTTTTCCCTTAAAGGAATTACGATTATTAACCATTACGTTTCAATAATTATTTTATATTATTATCCAAATAATTAGTAACGCTCATAAATTATGCCTCATTCAATGTAAACACGTCGATAATATTGTGGTTTGTTTTCTAAAAGTAAATGTCCCTTTTGTTTGTCAACTTCTTCCTTATCGTTATACTGAATGTTTGTGCATCATTTGTTTGTTTTTCGAATTTAAGTTTTAGTAAATACCAATAATAATGTAGATACTGTTATGAAGTACGTGATTGAATAAATAAAATTCAGATGTATGTCTGTAATATAAAAATAACTGGATATAATATAATAAGCTCAAATAATTATTTGTATTCTTTTAAGACACAAAACGACCCTTAAAAATAGTTTGTTTAGACTAGTAGAAATGTACCTGTAATTTCATTTTTTTCGTGTATTTTAGAATTCACTGAAAAATTAGTTTTGGTTAGAAACATTTTTAATTTCGTTCGAATCTTTTGGACGTATTTAGTAGATGCTAAAAAAATAACATTGTGCTTTTTTCCTTAATAAATTACACTTGTATTCAGCGTACTTAACGCTTTTGTAATACCATCCATCATGACGTTTTATTAGAGTTAAATTAGTCATAATAAATTGGTTTAATTCCCTCGTCTGGTACCGTAGTACCAAACGTACTTTTAAGGTAATAAAACTAACACGGAAGAAATACAATGCCATACGCAAAAAATTTATCTTGCATTTTTACTCTATTCTCGTCTTTATTACGTCAATATAAATGCAAAAAAAACTATTGTGAAAAATTAATATGTTTTTGTGGATTTTTAGTACCAAAGATGGTGTTTTTGTAAAATCCTGGTTTTTGGCTTTAATTTGAACGTTTACCACCACAAAAGTATTTTTTTTCTTTTAGTTAAGATGTAATAGAAAGTTTTTTTTTTCATTAATTCAATAGGTATCTAAAGTGTGTTCAGTTTTACTTCCTGTAGATAAATTTTTATTGTGCTTGTTAAAATTAATAATACTCTTTATTTAAACTAAAAATAATTCTAAATGCATACAGATATGTATCTCCACATTTAGTTGGAAGCAAATTTCTGTTTTGTCTGGGCCAAGGTGTCCCGACAAAGTGTATCTTTTATTTTACATATAGCTATGTATATAATTTCAAATATAACCGTGTCATGTTGGCTAATGCCCAGGGAGAATCGTCGGTTATTTTCTTATATTGTCTCTGTACACCGTTACCATTTGAATTCAAAACTGGATGATTACAGTTAATATTAATTCGAAAGAATTTTCAAGTTAATTAGATTTGTCTCATGATCCAGGCAAAATAACATTCAACATTCAAAAATTTCCAAAACAATTTTTAAATGATAAATTGCCATCAATCCAATTCTAATAAATATCCAAGTTAGAACAAGTACTTTCAAATTTACGAAACAAATGTATAAAGCAATTTTCGGGAACAATTCATTATAACAAACCCAAAATTTAATTTACGATATTATTGCAAAAAAAACATCTCCGTAGCAAAAATTGAAATAATGTCTGGCTTGTAAGAAAATTCATTATCTTGCGGAAAAGTCCAGTTGTTGTTTGCACCCAGTCGATTATTTTTTGCATATTTGCATATTGTCTTAAACAATTTAAAGCGTCTATTGAACTATTTATTAAACAGTCAACGAGTCTATTTTAGAATCACGTTTGACCTAAATTCACGTATCAAATGCAGGTCATACATGCCATGTGGGTGTTTATTTGCTTTGTGAAAAGAACGCATCAAATGTGTCAAACGCCAATAATTGTGAAAATTCGAAGGATAATATTATGTTTGTTATTATTATTATTTATTAATAACCTTCCGAAGACATTTACATTTTTATTTAGACAGTGCAATGTGGGTTCTAGTTTACCTGTGTGGGTGAATCTACAATAGTGTGTTTTATACTCGCAGTTGTAATATAGTTTTATGTCATGTACCCATGTATAATTAAAAAAAAAACACTTAATTATAAATTCAGATTTATAGAAGAAGAATTATGTAATGTAACGCATTCCAGGCGTGATTTAAATGCGTTTAAAGTGTTCATTGTTTATTCCTTGTTGTTATGTAATCGATATAATAACATGTGTGATAGTTTCAATTAGGTCGACAGGTAAATTATATTCGTAAAATATAGGAGACGCATTCTGTCTTCTTTTTGTGATTTCGATGACATTGATTAATCCATCATTATATGAGGTGTAAAAATGGATTGGGTACAAAACAGTAAAGGAAGTTCGTCTTTTATCAAGACGCAAAGTCAAAACATAATAAGTGAACTGTAACTTTAAAGTAATTATTATATTTCAGAAGAGTAATCACAAAACTTGATCAAAAAGAAATTCAATAGTGACAGTAATAATCCGATTTTAAATCAAAAATCATAAAATCCTTTTTATATTCTGCTATCCTATCACTAAGAAACAATAAATAAATTAATATATTGAAACTTTCTGCCGTTAACACTTGGTGAAACATGTCTAATAAAAATTATTTTAATAGATGAAAACACTTGGAAATATTTCACTTAAATTAAATAAACTCTTCAGGAGTTATTGAGTTAGTCAGTAACTTATAACTCAATAACTCCTGAAGATGCCATAAAAAGGCGAAACACGTGTACAGTTTGTTAATAAATTTAAGAGAAATATTTCCAAGTGTTTCTTCCATTAAAATAAGTCTTTTTAAATAAATTAATTTTAAAAGGTACATAATGTAATACAATACCAAGTTAAAATCATCATCATAGCCAATATTCCCTTTTCGTTAAAACTAGAACATTTTTTTTTCCTAGCCATTTGAAAACAGTAATCTAATCTAGGTCTTCTTCAGCCCTTTTTTATTTCAATTTTTGCTTCTAATATGTTTCTAACTAACTCTTTATGTCTCAGAAGGCGAGCTATAATCCTATCTCTTCTTTTTCTTATTGACTTCCACTTTATTTCTAACCTTTTTGTCGATGGTATTTTCAACAACTGCCTATAATACCACATCTCAAATTCTTCTAATTTTTTCTATTCCACTGCGTACACCGTTTGCATTAGTACCCGTACATAGCTGAACTCAAACACAAATTTTATAAATTTGCAAATAAATTTTTCATGAGCACAGAAGTCATTTATCTTTTTTTTAAGAGCTACTCGGCATTTCGCTATTCTTTGTTTTATATCTCTACCATTTTTTTTTAGATAAGTCATTTTTAATTTAATATAAAAATTTTATTTCTTACGTACGAATAAACTTTTTTTTTGAAAAGTGTACCTACCGATGATGTTATCAAGATTTTAATTTTTACTGTTTTTAGTCAGCCTTGTTTCAAATATAACAGATATAATAGTAACAAAACGTTGTAAATAATTCGTGTAATTCAGTATTTTAAAATGAAAATTGATGATTTTTTGTCCAGAATCGACTTATGGTATACGTTAAACTGTTCGGTGGCATAAAAGAATAATAACTATGAAGTGGGTTATGCTAATTCTTTTTTAAGTGCCCACGTACAATCACATCACAGTTTGTGTACAATTTGTTTGTATTATAAAAGGAAATGGTAAAATTGTTAATGAAAATATTAAATCATCGCTCTTGGTCGTCTGTGCTAAGGTTCTGTAGGTTACTCGGCCAAATAAAAACACTTTGAGATTATTAAGAGGTATATGTGTTTAAAATCTTCTCGAGAAAAATTTAACTTTAATTTTCTTCGATAATAATAATTGAGAAGTAGGGGAAGCGAATACCAAGTTGAGTGATCCTACAGAAAAATATTAACACACTAAAAAATACGAAATCATTAATTTTTAATTGTTTAATATTTAAACTTTCGAGGGTGCACGTATCGTGAAACAAAATGTAAAAAATAAATAAAACAATGGAATAGATTCGTTTCAATCTATGAGAAAATGTAAAACTTGACTTTCAACAACAGAATGCAACAATATCGTTTTTTTTTAGTAAATCTAAAACCAAAAATTAATATTGCAATGCAGGGTATGTAGGACAAACAGGAAAAGGAGTACAGACTTCCAAAAATTAACACCTAAATACCATTGTTTAAGTTTAAGACATAGTTTAGACATAGACAATACAAAAAATTTACACAGAAATGTGAACAATGGTAGAAAGTTATTATTATTAGAAACGCTCGAGATAAAGAAAGCCATACAAATAAATGAAGAATTGATGAACAACCAATTGCAACTAGAAGCATACTCCACCCCAATTTTATTAAGTAGATTATTAATTTGTGACTTGTATAGTTTTAAATTTAGTAACTATAATAATCATGATAAACAATATTGTCGAGTGTAATAAACTTATTAAGAAAAAATAAAACACTTGGTATATGTTATACATTTTGTTTTATTAAATACTTAATTACAATATTGTTTCGGTTGTTATGCCATCATCAATGTGAATATATAATTTAATTTAAGATGGTATTTATAAGGGTTTAAGCCTATCACAATTTTTATGTTAGCATTTAAGGTTGTAAGAATTGTGGTAGGCTTCAACACTTATAAATACCATCTTAAATTATATTATGCATTCACTTTGAAAATGGCATAACAGCCGAAACAATATTGTCAATATTTAATAAAAATTGTGGTACATATATCATGTGTTTTGTTTTTTCTTAATATTTAACATGTTCCACTAAGAACCAAGCCAGAATCCAATTTCGTTAATTTATTTTATTTTCCGTGTTTAATTTTTGATAGGACTTTCATCGGTATGAAAAAACCTTGGATCAATCAATTATCATTTGAACGATTAGATTTTAGAAATTAAAGGTATCCTTAACTTTTTAGATTTGACCATTAGACGTGACAATAATAAATTGATGTTCAATACAAGCCGATAATATAAAACATACAGTTTTTATTTTATTAATTTTATAATATTAAGTAAAAATAATTTAAAAAAAGAAGTAGACACAATAAAACAAATTGCCTTAAACAACGGGTACAGTATAAATATAATAGATCATATTCTGAAAAGTAAATTAAAACAGAATTCTAGAAAACTACTATACAATAATTATCCCGATAAAACAACGGAAAAAGTTTATTGCTACCTAAATTACATACCCAATACGACCAATTTCATAAAATATAAATTAAAGCAATTAGATTTAAGACCCAGCACCACTAACAAAAGGAAATTAATTAATATTCTGGTCAACAATAAAGTCAAAAAAGAAACTTTAAGTCATAGTGGTATTATTAATCAAATTAAATGTAATGATTGCGAAGCCATTTATTTTGGAGAATCAGGCAGATCCATAAAAAACAGGCTGGCTGAACACCAAAAAAACATAGCTAACAAAATAACAACTACGGGACTGACAAAACATTGCATTTCCAAAAACCACAGCTTTGATAATGACAGCGTCAAAATTCTACACACAGAATCTAAGGGTAAAAAAATAAATCTATTGGAAAATCTTGAAATAATGAAAGCCATCTATAACAATAATGTTCTAGTTAATAACCAAACAGAACTATATACAACAAATTCCCCTCTATTATTAAGTTTCCAATAACTAATTTCAATTTTGTCAGTACCTAGATGTTTATACACATTTAATATTTCTTAGAATCCTTATTATCTGATTCTTGTAAACAGGTAATTACAATTAGTTACACCATGCTTACATATGTATGTACAAATATAAATAGTTTCCTAGGCTAATTACTAATTACCCTTAGTATTGTTAAATTACTCTTGAAAATGGCCTTTGGCTGAAACGATCGTTGAGTGTATTTGTTTTAATAAAAACTTTAGTGAAATATAGCCAAGTGATTGATTCAATTTTGTTATTAATCATGTTTAACAATGATTAGATTTAGAATAACTAACACTGGTGCAATCTTGAAGAAACATAATAAATAAAAAACACAGTCACTTTTGTTTCAACGTATATTTAAGAAAACTCTTACAATTGTTTCAACCAACAGGTCATTATCAAAGAGTAATATATAATAATACTTATTTACTTACAATCTGTTGGTTGAAACAATTGTAAGAGTTTTCTTAAATATACGTTGAAACAAAAGTGACTTTGTGTTTTTTTAATAATTAGATGTTGTTGAATAGGTAAAATGTTAATTCAGAAAAGGACACATAATAAGTGGTACCTAACACTCCTGTTGTTGGCGGCTGGTGCCAAGATCTAGCGTTTCGAAATTGGAAAATGTCATTTTACTTTTCCGACACGGCTATAAAAAGCCCCCGTTTATTACCCTCGCAATTAGTACGACCACTCGTAGCAGCGATAAAAAAGGAACGGAAATGGCCTCTTCGCTCTTCTCGAAAACGTGAAAGAAAGAATGATCCTCAGTCCGTTATTACTCTACCAAACTATTATTATTACTATCTACTACGAAACGCTGATGACACGCCCGCAGAGTTTCCTTCTTCTCTTTTTCCTTTCTACATTCATACACAGTCATTCAAATGACAACGGGATACACCTAATAAAAGTGAGGGGTTGCTAAAAATAAATGCCACTTGGTCCTTACGTACGTATATATTATACGTTCTCTCGTTTCCCGTGCGACACGTGACGTATCTAGAAAATCACCTCGATCGCTAGAACTGGATGACACATTTATTATCGCCGTTGTTTTTCCAAGTGGGCTTTCTTAAGAGTGAGCTTCATATGCGAGCGTGTGTGTGTGTGTGTGTGTGTGTGAGAAATGAACGTCGGAATTGAAGCGTCCAATGTGGCCTTTGATGTGTCATTAAATTTGGCTTTTGACCGTTATGAATAGGCACCGTCTGACAGGTCGGTTTTGAGGAAGTCCAAAATGCGAAATGATCGTTAAATAAATATCATCAAACCATTAACTTGTCAGGTATGTTCGAATGTACCTAGCTGATGATATACGATGGCACTCCGGAAGAAATTTTAACTTATTCAACTTCCTTTTTAAATTTTTCATTATAATGCGTAATTGTCGACTAATTAGACTGCATGGCGTGCCTGCTACACCCGACGAAGAGAAAGACAAAAGGGAACTTATCAAAACTCTCTCTACAACCTACAAGTCATACTTTTCATTAGCTGAACCCCTCCTTCAAAAGTTGTTTTTTTATTCACTGTTTTGTGGAAATTAATCACAACATATCTGTTCAATTAAAATCATTATGTATTTGTTACGGGTAAAGTTAGATAAGCGAGTTAACCTAGGTTTACCCGGGTAAACTGCGTAATACCCAAGACTCTTGGATAAAGTCCAAAATATATTTGGAATTGTACATGTTTCGGACTTTACCCGGGTAAACCGCGTTTTTTCGCTTGGTTAAAGTTGGATGTACCATAAATAACTCATATTACTCGAGATATTATTAATCTGTCAAAAATGGACTTGTGGTTAGGTTAGGTAATGCTATTGGAAATCTTTGCAACTCGAAATGCCACAGTAGCTTGTCTTGTTTGAACAAATAAGTACACGTGAGTAGATTACCTTTAATAGAATACAGTTTTAGAAATCTAATTTTTATTTTTATTGTAAAATGTGTTTTTTGAATTAAATATGTTTTTCAAACATTAATGGTCTTGTCATTTATGGTACATCCAACTTTGACCAAGCGAAAGCGGATAAAACGCGGATTACCCGGGTAAAGCCCGAAACGTGTACAATTCCAAATGTATTTTGGACTTTACCCAAGAGTCTTGGGTATTACGCAGTTTACCCTGGTAAACCTATGTTTACTCGCTTATCTAACTTTAACCGTTACATATATATTTTAAAAGTCATAGTTTATGTAAAATACTCAGCAGCTGTCAGATAGATAGATAAATGTCATCACTAACTTTGAAATAGAAAATAATGTTCTCTGTTCTTTTCCTAGCAAAATAGAAAAATTTATGCATTATAAACAATTTCGATAACGTAACAGCTACGTTTTATTGAAATTTTTTGGTGATTTCTTTTATATCAGGTCATAGCATCGTGATATTATTAGTGAAAATCTTCAACTAGGTGTGATCTTTCTAAAAATGAAAATGAATTTTGAAAGTCCAACTTACAGTTCTGTAAATTATCAGCAAAAAATATACTTTATTTTAATAATATACGAAATTGGATACCTAATAAAATTCATGGTTCTGTTCGAATGTTGAAAGTCTAATCATCTTTTCAGAAACTTCACGGATTATCCATAAAAATATTTAAAAAAATAAATAAAGTTAAGCAATTTATCAAAGTGGCCCAAAAAGTTTTCAATTTTTTTTTCGTACAGTTTCTGTCGGATAAACAAACACCTAATGGTTTTTTTTTATGGTTCACTTTATGCGCGTCTGTATGGCTATAATATCCGTATCGTTTTGGATTTAAGCCAGCAAACCTTATGTTTTATGTTTTTAAAGTCAAATTGATTATTGGAAATGCAACTATTTGTGTATAGATCTAAGCTTTTCATCGTTTGCTATTTTAGTTTTAAATTGCATCAACATTTGGCCATTTAAGTAGCAGATTCTAATTGGCTGGAAATCGTAAATTTCAAACTATTTTTATGTGTAGTCTAATAGGTAGTACATGAACGATTTCAAAACAACATTAAAGTTCGAATTTTTATTCAAATATTAGAACCAAACATAAACTGTAGATTCCAGACCAAATTAATGAGGATACAGTAAAACTCTACGATAGAGAATTAAACACCAGACCCCTTTGAAGGAAAAAGTTCAAACTTATTAACTTTTATATTTTTAATCAAAGTTCAGGCTCGTTATAATTAACTGTAAGTTCCAAAACAACAAAGTATTTGAAATCGTTATTATTAGGTAACATTTTTTTCCTGCATGTCGTTAAGTCAATGGACCTTTCATTAAGGAATGTGTTTGGTTTGCAAAAATCAGTTTCCTATTGCATAACTTTTTCGTGTCAGTTGAAAGCCAAATTAAAATTTTTTCGTCGATAATATTAGAAGAAGACTTCTATTTTTGTATGAATGGTGACCATCGGATCGTGAAGAAGCTCATCAATCATTCGCGACTGACAATTTGTTGTTTTCCAAATTAATTTAAGCATCAGGAAAGCCGAAATGAACGTTAGAGAGAATTCCTGGCGCTAAACGACGGACTTTGGGGTCCTTTTTTGTCAACTTAAATACGTCTAAAGTTAGAATGGCCGCTTATTTGGAACGCCGCGGTTGCAACTTTTGATCTGTTTATTGCCTCTTTTATTGTAGTCAAAAACACTGAAAATAGGTCTCCTCTTGTTGTCGCAATCACGAACCGGTGAGAATGGAACCTGAAAGACAAAACGGTGCCAAAATTTTCGCTAACGAAAGCCTAGTGAAAATTTTCTTCGCATTCAATCCTATTTTTAATTTAACGTGTTATCCGTGCAGCGTTTTAAGCAATAGGCTCTGACTATTTTGCCAAGATTTAATTATATTATATATCCAGTTAGGCGGTCTAATCTAACCGTAAATCTAAAGTCAGGCTTTACGTTGGCATTAAAATTTTAAATTATTTTAAAAATAGTCGGTGATACAGCTAAAGTTGTAGTGGTGCTGATCCAAATTGAGGGTTCCTATTGAAAGGTGATGTAGTTCAAAGTTAATCTAATACCCAACATCATTATCATCACAAAACCATTATCACCAAAACCAAAACCAACGTATCTCTCCTTTTCGTTATTGAATTCAATAAAGCCCTCAGTTCTCCAACTTTTTCTAATACCTCTTCATTTCTAACCTTTCGTATCCTCTGTATTCTATAATCCGCCTATAACACCACATCTGAAACTCTGCTAACGTTTTCTTTTCCGCTGCGCTCACCCATTCAGAGTCGTACAGTTATAACAAATTTTCACCATTCCTTGTTTTATTCTCTTTCGATCCATCTGTATATTTCCTACCGTTTTATTTTGGATACTTTTTAAATAAAGAATGGAAAACATCCAATGTATCGAAAGATGATAAAAAATGGAATCGAATGACAAAATAAAATTGGTATGGGCAGTAGTTTTTAAACTTTGTTTTTTTTCTGAACGCTCTGTACAAATTATAAAGCTTAGCTTTGGCATGACGTTAACGTTAACCTTACGACTTCACTTGACTATAACTAATAAATATTTCAACATTCTAAGTCAATTTCATTTTTTATGGATGTTATGATTTTTTATAGTTTGGGTTGCGGTGCAATCTTTTTTTCAATAAATTAATTTATCTTGGAAACTATTCATCGTAGGCATATATATATAGGCATACAAGTTGGTTATCGTAAAAAATATACCATTCCACTTAAAATAAGAAAGTTGACGTCAACTTCCGGTATAACCGGAAGTGCCCTTCAGTTGAAATTATTTTAGTTAAATAGATCATCCTTGATAACCGCTACTCCCAACTCCCAAATTTTCAAATCTGTAACATGCTTAGTTTCCCTAAAACATCTAATGTACCACTCAGTTTGAATGACCCTGTATAATTTTCTAGTGAAATATCTGGTTACTTTTTTTTCATATAATCCAATTTTCAATATTTGAAATACCTATATGTACTAACTATAATTTGATATTTTGATTATTTATGAAATATAAACATCAGATAGAACCAGTTTCTGGAAATTCTTATATCAAAAAAGTTGCGACACACTTCCGGTCCTGAACGGATGTATTTATAATCCCTATCAAGATACGATTCGTTAAAGAGGACACACTTCCTGAGAAGGTCCTTCTGGGACCCATATTGTTTCGTGCCTCGAAAGCTTTTATTATTAGAAAAATATTATATATGTAAAATGGGATACAGTGTGTTAAAAAGGTTGATTTAGACAGTTTATGTTGGAAGCGAGATTTTGACTTAAAAGTTTCTTATAATTATCCATTTTGCAGAGATTCGAAAAAATATTTATAAAATATAAACCGTCTAAAATACAGCTTTGCGATTTTGAGCAAGTTTTTACTAGATATCAGTCTATAATTTTTAAAAAGCACAATATGAAACATTGGCCATTTCATAAAATACGGCATTCAGAACATAATCATAAAGCTCAAAAAAAAAAACAAAAACGTTAAATATCTGGCATACGACATAAACGACATATTTTTTTGTACTTTTTGTATTCTACGACTGCCAATAAAGTCTAGATACAAACTTTGCAGAAAAATCGGGACGTAAAGTTTTTTCTAAATTTTTTGATACGTTTACAAAATAATTTTTGCTTCACGATTTTGTTGGAAAGTTGTTTGTAGACCAATTTCACGTCGTAGAAACCAAAAATGGCAAGAAGCTTTTTATCGTTATCCATTTTGCAGAGGTTTGGAAAAATATTCATAAAATCTAATCTAAAGGATTTTTAACGGTTTAGCTTAATGGTGTTGCATGTGAATTAATACGTCGCTTTAATGAAAACTGTTGAATGTTGGTTTATGTCATTGATTTACAGAACTGTTAGTATTGAAAAAATAAAGGGATGGATGGAGTTGAATTGAATATTGAATGAAGAATGTGCACAATGGTCGAAACAAGTTATATCTGTAGTGGTCGGTGAAGAAGTGTTGATTCAAAAATAGAATGTTAGTATACAAACAGTTAAGGTTATTTCTTCTTCGGAAAGTACAGACGGTAGCGAGACAAGAAGCGGTAGATTTATTAGGGTTCGGATAACTACTTTTTATGACTGACCGTTGCAGGCGATGGGTAACGAAGGGATAAAAATTTTGACTTGTTTGTAAATGAAATAATAAATAAAAATTCAAGATAGTAGCAAAAAAGTATGCAAAAAAGGTATAACCAATGTTGTGTATTTTATGTTCAAATTTATATAAAAAAATAACATGAAAAATAAGATAATGGGACATAAGTCCCTTCAGTTATAGTAACATATAGTACAAATAAGAAAAACCTGATGTTAGGTAGCCTTTTTAACGGTTTGGACATTTTACTAAAAACCTCATTATAGTTTGTTATCCTGTTCTGGACGTGACATGAGAAGGGATACTTTACCAACGCCTGAAGGGATTCTGATATATTCCTATGCTGTATCCGAAGTAAATTCTAGTCTAGCATTTATGTCAGTTTGTATGCGATAATGCTTATGTTTTTCGTGATTCTTCCAGTTTGTTTATTAACATTCACATTCGCGTATGTTTGTTTTGAATGGCTTGCAGTGTAAGGCCACCTAGAAGCTACCGAGTTTACAGCTTTATTTACCCCGTAGGATTTCTACGTTTGTTTTTATTTTGGACTTCATCCGTTGAAAACAGAAGCTTACTTGCTAATGTTGACAGCTGAATCTTCATCCTTCTCTAACGTGTATACAACGACAGTTAAAACTTGTCGTTTTATTTTATTTTTTTGTCGTTTTTAGTAACCACGTTTGCTTATTTAACGCATCTGTTGAACAATTTTTAAAACGCGAGCACCTTTTTGAACATTGTTTATGGAAATCTCAGTTCTGTGTATATGTTTTTGAAAACTTCCTAATAAAATAAGATTGAAATTTCAATAAACATAACAAATAGTAAGTGTGTAGTTTGTAAACTACTACAGCTTGTAAAGATTTTCGTATTTTACTCTGTGGATTTTTGAAACATCGTCGCTATATTCTCACAAGGTCACCCTTAATTAATTATAATAATAATGTTAAATACGGTCACATAAAATTGATTGGTCTTAAGGTAATAAATATTTATGATCTGTGATCTTGATTACTGATTATTCGTGTAATATATCTACTGAGAATCTGTTATGTTGCATGATAAATTTGTTTTTAAATAGAATTATAAAATCATTAAAGTTCGATCTGTTCGATATTATTAAACTTCTTTGCTAATTTAAAATGGAGATGTGATGTCTATGTTCACCCAAATAATTTTATGTGAGTTTGTAATTGTACTTTTTTTTCTGTTCATTCATAAGTTTCTAAAAGCCGGATATGTACATTAAATGTCGCAATTTATTCCTGTAGTCTCTAATTAAACATTTAGACCCCATAAAACACGCAAGAATTGAATTGCTGCCAATTAGAATTGTCATAAATTTTATCTCGTCTGCATCTTGTATGTATTGTGCAAACTCCAAAGTATTAAAAGAAGAACTTAGTAGTAAATATTTACAAAAGAAGGTTATTTGTGATTCGGTTCCAATCTTGTTCCAACACGCTAACAATAAATAGTAGTACCTGTTCAATCTTATTCGGCTACATACGAGGGTGTACCAAATATAAACGGGACTGATCTGGTAGCAGTAGTAGTTGCGAAGATGGCGTGTACCGCTAGGGAGAAGGGAGAACCAACCGCGATTCGCTCGAGTCTCTTTACTACGAAAAGAAACAATGAGCACGGCAAAAACTGGATGCATTAAGCTGGGAAACGCTGGAACATCCGCCCTACAGCCCCAACTTGTCTCCTTGTGACGTCCATCTTTTTGGGCCCCTGAAAAAAGCGCTTAGAGGCCAACGTTTTCACCAAAACGACTCAGTGGAAGCGTTTGTGTTCCAATGATTACAAGAACGTCTGAAGAGTTTTTACGAATATGGCATGAAAAAGCTCTCAATCCGATGGGAAAAACTATTTCTAGGGCGGGAGACTATGTACAAAAATTGCAAATGTATCGAAATCTAATTAAATATAATTCGAAACTTTTACAATATTTATATATTATATACCCTCTCTCTCACTTTGTAATAGTGCAGCTGCTAGAATGAATTTTTGTAAAATCCAGTATGAAGTAACGGTTTTTAACTTTAACGTTTAGTGTAATTCTATTTTAGGATCTTAGAAGTATGTTTAATTACTTTTAAACATCTGTTTTACTTTAATTATGATGCAATCCTATTTTACTTTGTTACAGCACAAGTCCAAGCCAATTACAGGAAGTTACGTTGGATCCTGATTCAACAACATTTGCATGTAAGTTTCCTTTTATTTTTTTATTTTATCTAATAATGTATATATATATTAATAAGGAAAATATAGATGTTGAGGGTGTTTTAATTTAATAAAATATTCGGTGGTTAATGTTATTATTTGATTGCGATTTTAATTTTTTTCTTATCGTTAATTTTTTCTTTTCATTAAAAAGGGAATTCATATTTATGTTGTCATGTTTCTTGGCAATCTATCTCTGTTATGTTCCATGTGATAAATAATAATAATTGCTTTTAATTGTAACTGATAAACCAATATAATTATCATTAAAACATTCCCGCACTAGTGTCATACAAGTGACAAGGGTGGAATCAATCAATCAAAGCGGTTTGTTCAATAGAATATAAAAATAACTGTGGGTCCTCGAAAAAGTTTTTTTTTGCATCAAAACGAATAAAATTTCACATAATTTTTTACACGTTTCGAAACAGAAATTAATCGTTTCTCACCATAAATTTAATAACGAAATTCGCAATAAATTTTAAGTGCCAAATTTTACTTAAGAATTAAGAAACCCTTACGTTAGGCTGAACAATAAAAAATACTTTAAGAAATCAGGGCTTTGGAGGAAGCGGGGGTTTAAATCCCGACCCCGTCATTAGGTTTGTTTCTCGTTCACTCGACATTTTAAAATGGTATCAGACACTGTTACAGGTCGTTTTGTAATAATGTACTTGGCAGATTTCCACAACCGAATGGATTTTGCGGCTAATAATTCTCCCATTATCTTTTTAGATATGCGGTTGAGTATCCACTTTAATACTGCGCAATTAAATACACTAAATTTACTTTACGATCTTTAAGAAATATTATAATTCTTGTATATACAGGGTTGAAGATTTGAATAAAGGGTTGGCATGTAATTGAAATGCTTCTTGTAAAATTCAAAAGAATTTTTATTCTTTCAATATTTATATTCAATACGCTTTTGTATAGTTAAGAGGTAATGTAGAATCGGCATACAAATTATAAAATTAATAATATTTAACCCTCTTGGGTTCATTAAAAAGGCTATTTATAACTCACCGACCACAGAAGATAAAAGCTCAATAGGATTTTTACCTGTAACAAAACAAACAGTATTAATAATGTACAATTATAATTTAAATAACTATTAAAAATTTGCATACATACACCTCAAATATATTTTTGAGTTTTAGCTATAAACGAAGAAATGTTTTTATTTAAGAGGAAAAAAAATCTGCAAGTGTATGATGACTAATTAACGAATTTTCCGTCTGTATAACATCCTGCTCGAAACCACTCCAAAATTGTCTAATTAGAAACAGTTGTTTGAAAGGCTTCTTTAAAGAGTTTTTACATGCGGTATACAGAATGTCAAATTTTTTGGCAATTTTCCCGATGGACGAACAGCCGTCTAATGATAAATCTTTTTCTGTATGGCCCTCCGAAAAAAGCATCTTTTCAATGAATTCAACTCTTACTACAGACATATTTACATAACTTGTGATGTGAGGTGAATAGATTTTTCTTTCGGTTAGAAACAAAAAAAATCATTGTTTAATTGGTCTATAAAGATCAGTAGAAATAAAATGAGGTACGTAATACATTCTATTGAAAAAAACAGGCGATTTGAATCCTTTTCAAAAGATTTTTTTAATTTTATTAACAGAATTATCAACTGTGTGCCGCCTTGTATGTGTTTTGCACAGATCAATTTGTCTGTCTTTTATTTTGTTTTCCTACAATGTAAACTAAATGCTGACGGCTCAAAATAATTTGTTGGAGCATAAACAATTGCACCCTTGCCAATAGAATGCTATGACGCAAAATAAAGATTTTAATACGTACATCTATAAAAAAAAAGAAAAATATATATGCACGCTTTATTTTTTTTAATAAACAAATTGAAATCGTAAATCGCAATTTTATGACATACACAAAATTTACGACGTTTTGTCTTCAAAGTGCAAATATACAAATACAAAATATCAGTTAATTAAATTTATTCTAGTTGTGAGCTGAATATATCAATTTATTTACATTACAGTATTAGTAACAGTAACACTCAAATTAAACAACAAATTATTTTTTGTTATTGACGCTTTATTGTGGGGTAAGAAACAAAATTTATATAAGTGGGTGTCCTAACACTCCGTTCAAGTAATACACAGAAAACTCAATTATTTGCAAAACACGACTCTTTCCAGTAAATAATTTGTGCTGTTGACACATAGCATCCTATACAATAAATATGCTATCTTATCAGGTTATTGCGTTTTGATACATTAAATGGGTAAATGATGGGGTCAATATTCTTTGATTTGTTTAGCTGTCTATTATTTATTGTTAATAGCAAATTTTCCGATGTAAACACTAAATTACAATAAGTATTATGATACTTTTATTATATTTTGGTATTTTAAAGTTATTTTGTGAATAATTTAGGGACAAAATTTTTCGTTTCATTTTTTGTTAGAAACCTTTTGGAAAACTCTATCATGTCCTGTCCATCACATCAATGTCCCTCCCCACCTTCGTTCTGTTATTTCTTTAGTGCCTGATTCACTAATTGAGAACGAATAATATTTCTTTGGAGGTTATTTTAAGAAAAGTATTTTAGAAGTTGTGTTTCGTAATATTTGAGGTAGTTGGGTGGGTTTCTTTTGAGAGCCTTGAACTTTGTTGTTTGGTCAGCACATTCAATTTTTTTATACGATATATACAGGGTTGCCACTGATTCTATAGACAATGCCATACTTAATGGCATATTTTGGTTCAGTTTATTAATTTTATTTACAGTGTATTTGAAAAAAGTAGATCAAGTAATAGAACCTCAAAAATATGATTTTTGACGGGCGAATCAGACGCTTATTTTTGACGTGTATAAAAATTCACCTTTTGGAAGGCCATCTCCATTTTTATCGAAATTATGTTTAAAGTTTTTACTACTAAAATTATCACATTCATAAATTCTTCACGCACCGTTCACAATTCCTAATAGTCGTCATTTGAAGAAGTCCAGCTGCCATTAACTGTGTTAGATTAGATTTTTCTACTCGCTACATTGGTCAAGAACAATAGTTGCTCATTTTGCTAATTAAATGGAAAGGGTGAGGCAGAATTGAATGCTGTTGTTCGATCATCTTGCCAATGTCATTATTTATTTTTTACAATTCAAAAGTGCAGCATGCTTAAGAACAACACTACTCATGTAATGGAAGGTAGTCAGTTAAATGTTGGTGTATCGGATTTAACGTGTAATTTCTCATCAACCGAATTGGAAGATGATCTTTTTTTTAAAAGTTCAGGTAGAGAGTAAATTACATATGTATTTTTTAGAAAGCCATTGTGTATTTGAATGTTTACCCTTAATGTTCAAGGTATTCATTTAAAAATGTCGATTCTCTTTTTGTCATAGATATGGGGATACAAACCCCGACTGCTGCTCCGGCCGGTAGGTCCGTCAAAGATTTCGAAGAGCAGCTGACAAATTTGAGAAAAGAAAATTTTAATCTCAAACTGAGAATTTATTTTTTGGAGGAACGGATGGGAGCGAATTTTAATGTTGACAAAGAAAATGCCATAAAAAAGAATATTGAACTTAGTGTAAGTAAAGGTATCTGAAATTGTAATTCCCGTACAAAGATAAGATGTGCCCATTTTTTTTAATAGGTGGAATTAGAATCTCTTCGCAAAGAAGTAGAAGAAAAACAGGAATTATTATGCCAAGCTGTCAAGGCTATGGAATTGGAAGAAGAAGAACACAAAAAGGACGTTAATTCACGGGACAAGGAAATTGAAAATTTAAAGGAAGAACTGAAAAATTTGCATCAGGTAGAATTCTTTATTTAATTCCCTTAAATTGCATTTAAACGATTTTGTGTGTTGATTTTTAACAATAAAAATTGGAGAACTAATGTAGTATTTTTTTTCAGTTTTATAAACGATTTTTGTCTAAACTTTAGTTTTTAAATTTTTACAGAACGCTCAAGTTGCTTTGCAAACCAATGATAGCTTAACAAACGCTGGTAACAAACTAACGCTTTACGCAGCTCATCTTCAACTTGACAATGCCAAAGCCTCTGATATATTACACGACCTTCAAACACAGATATTAGAATTAGAAAAAACCGTAAGTTTTTATACCCTTATCATTTTGTCAAAATCCAATCTTTTATTGTCAGTATTATATTCTTGTCTAAATTTTTAATCATCCAACAAATACGTCTTGTTAAAGAGCACAAAATTCGTGTTTTCTAGTACATAATTAAATAACTTCATTATTTATTGACTCAGCAGTTTTATCACACTGTTGTTCTTTTACTAAAATTTATTTCAAGTAGTAATCCTTACTTTTGTCCAAATTTTGTATATTTCGTGATAATTTTATTTTGTGTACAGTTAAAAAAGGAACGTAACAGAGGTGACCATTTAGAACGCCTTTTGGCTGCTGCAGACTGTGAAAGCATCAGATCGAAAGAGCTCGAAGTAGAGATACGCCGAAAGGACAACAGGCTTGCTAGCGTAGAGCAGGAGCTCAAAGATTCGACGTACAAAATTTGCGCACTAGAAGACGAGGTGCACCAGCTAGAAAAACAGGCCGCGGCAGCGGTCAGCGAGCTTGAAATTAAGGCTCGTGAATTAAAAAAGAAAGAACAAGAGTTGGTTGTTCGCGACAATCAAATGGAAGAGTTGAAGAGGGCGCTGTTGGACGCCGAGGGTCAGATGGACGCAGAACAGCGCAAGACTGAAAAGTATCGTTGTTCATTGACGAAACGAAATAGTTTACTGACCGAAAAGGAAGTTTACATCGAACGTCTAGAGACGAAAATACGACAGTTGGAGTCTTGTCTTAAAGAGGTTAAAGGGGCGAGCCCTGGGCGAAGGTCGAAATTATTGCACAGTAATAATAATGACGTCGATTCGTTTATTTCAGTACAATGTTCAACGACATCTACAGAACTTTCATCAGCAGCAGCACCAACGAAAGACTGCACGTCGCAACAACAACTAACCCCATATAATTCTACCACCTACAACAATCGTCATCATCATTACAATAATAGTCAGCAATCGTCAGAAGAGTACTCCCACTCAAGGTACTCTGCGGGTGACTTTGTCACTTCCCCAAATAATTGCTCGAGTAATGTCGAAAAGCTCCAGCAGGAGTTGGAACGAGCGAATGAGGAGATTACTCGTCTCAAAAAGGACCAATATAAGGCAATCAAAATGATTAAATCGATGATAATAACCCGTAAAACACATACGGACGAGATAGAACACTTGAAAGCTATTGTGGGTGAAAAAGAACGTGAAATTGATGCGTTGCATGACAAGATCACATGCCTTGAAAATAATGCAAAGGAAGATGGGCTAATGAGAAAGATCGAAACGCCCACAAATGTTACGTCGGAAAAATCAATCTATCAGAAAATTAACGAATTAAACCTGACGGCCGCGCTTGGTCCAACCGCTAATAATGAGGTACGGTCTTAAAAGTATTCGTGATATTTCGCTAGTTGTCGTATACTTCCGGTCTTTAAGTAGCAATAGCCAATTTAGCCATTTAGCTAGTTAGTAGTTTCAATTTGCAGGAAGTCTTCTGTCATTATCTTTTGCAATGCTTTGAGCTCATAAATATAAAATCCTAATATTTGCATTACAGAAATTAACACTGCTTAATATTTTACTAC